>JAJJWW010003826.1:0-347401 GCA_023531295.1 Papaver armeniacum | reverse complement strand
AACATCTTTCACTTAAGTCAACATTTGCACACTTAACTTTTCCATTTCCATTTTCTTATCTATCCATGTGATTTTAGTATGCGAGTGTTGTGACAAACATTGCAACAAGTACGATGACTATCTTAGTAGAGTTTTGCAATCAGGTTGAATGTCACACGTAAGTAATTACTTAGGTGTGATGATTGGAATGTATGTGAGATGTTTGCAGCTAAAGAACATATGCAAGCTAATTTTTGGCTTTTTGCTTTGTGTCTATCCTTAGTGGTTCTTCCAAGGTGAGAAATTGGAGTAGGTTTTGTGGGTATACCTCTTGTAAGCCCTCACGAGACTATAACTCGTCCACTAGGGACACCTAAGGGTTTAAAGGATTGTTATACATGCTAAGTGTAAGCGTTTTCTCAACGACATGGAGTTGTTGTATTTAGGATTATTTTAGTTTAGTTTTCTCGAGGACTAGCAAATGCTAAGTGAGGGGGAATTTTATAAGTGCATAATTCATATGATTTAAGTGTCCATTCCATACTTGCTTTAGCTATTATTCTTGCATATTTTCGTATTATTACTTTGGTTTTCTCTCATTTGTATCCATTATGTGAATCATCCAAAAAGGAGCTACAAAGTGATGAAAAGATCTAGGAGGAGGATTATTCCAAGTATCCAAGTGCCCAAGTCCAAGAGAAGTGGAAGAAGTGCGACGAAAAGGAGCGAAACGCTAAAAATCAAGAGAAGGGACAAAGACCGATCTTAACTCATTAAAATTAAGGATTTCTCATCATCATCTTGAATATAATTGAAACATAAAAAGAATTCAAAAAGAATGAGGTCATTCCGAGTTCGGACGAAGAAGTTGTGGCCAAAACAAGCTTTTTTATTGAATACTCAAGACAATGAAGGTACGCATACCTAAGTTCCGAAAATTTCTACTGGAATTCGAAGTACGCATACTGGTACGTGTACTTAACAAGTAGGAAAACGTGTATTCATACCTTGGAAGCCCTAAGGTCACGTTTGGCATCGTTATTTCGGGTCGGGTTCTTGAACCGAACTAAATACGTGAAGACCAAGCAATGTAAACCTATAAAAAGGTATTAGGTTGTGTAAAATGATATCACATCATTAGGTCATGAAATTGTAAGTCTTGGAGAGAAGAAACATCGAAAGCTAGGGTTTCGGAGCGATTCTCAATCGTAACGTTATCTCTTAACTTTTCTCATATGTATATCATGGATGTTTCTACATCCATGAGTAGCTAAACACCTATTGATTGAGGATGAATTCTAAGTTGTAAACTTGATTTGATTTAATATATTAATCTATTTTGATTTCTTCACATGATTATAGTTTGTTTCTACTATGAATAAATATTATGATTGATTGATTGATTGTTCTAGGTGGCCAACTAAATCAGTTTATTGATTAATCTAAAGATAGTAAAGGGTTAGGATATTCGTGTAATTGTTGAATAACCCCTACACAAGTAGAAAACGTGAAACCTTGCAGAGGGATTCTGTGGAGCAATAACGTGTAGAAACAACACTAGAAAGTGTACCTTGCGCTAAGAGTCTAACTACTAGGATTAATCTAAGTTACAAAACATAAAGCATTCGACCAAGCTACACCTTAAGTGCGCTACTACTTGGTGGTTTGGGCGAATAGAATCCGGTATTCGAGCGCTTCGATACCCAGTGACCAAAGGAATTTAGAGAATAGCACTGCTCTAGCTTCTTTTCTACGGTTAGTGATAATCTATTATTAATGACGAATAGATGAATATATTAACTCATTGACGGTTTATATACGAAGAAGGATTCCTCGATCATATCTCTTGTTATTGATTACAATACAATTTTATTTGCTTTGATTATTTACTTTATTGAATTCTAAAACAAAACCCCCCCATTTGTGACACTTTGACAACTAAAACTCACTGCTCTTCGTGGGAACGATCCTTACTTCCATTATATTACCAGTTAATTGTGTGGAAATAAGATTATTAATTTGTTGAGCCTACGACAGACCAAACAGGCGGTAAAGGTAAAAACAATTGTGGTGAATTTTGGGTTTAGTTGCGGTGGTAGAAGTGGATTTTTGCTTAGGGACAAACGGCATGATTGCCTGAAATACGTAAGCTATAACCCAACAGTTAATTATACCCCAATTAAAAGTAGTGCCTCCCTGAAAAGACGAGGGTACCCAAATATACCTCAATCTAAAACTTTTCCACCTATAAGTCCTTTCTCCGAAAGTGATTGTCTATAGACTAAGTCGAAACAATATAACGAATCGGTTCACACTTCGTGTGATCGTCTATGGATACGAGATCGAGACAATACGACAACAAGATAACTTGTGTGATTGACGATGGATAAAAGATCGAGACAATACAACAATGAAGTATGTTTACTTGATAGTAGGTTCAGACTTAACCAAACACAATAAATAGGAATTAACGTTTGTGTATTTTACTTCTAATTATAATAAAACAATTATAATTGCGGAAATAGAAAAGTAAAAGACACAGCAAAAGATTTTGTTAACGAGGAAACCGCAAATGCAGAAAAACCCCGGGACCTAATCCAGAATTGAATACTCTCAGAATTAAGCCACTATACAAAATCTAAACGAACTTCGTATAGTTGAGACCACCAAGCAACTAAACCTATAGTTCACCTAGTTCCCTCAGTATCCCTGCGCCTCCAACTTGTAATAAGTCGCGCACTTGGAACAATTCCTTTGGTTCGCATTCCAAACAGTAAAGGAACAACAAATATGTTTAGTAACAACTCTTTTCAATCAACGAGATATGAGTATGACAAAAGGCTCTTCCGTTTATCCCAATAAACTCCTTTGTCAGGTTCTTAGATCTGTCTCTTTAACAACTACCAAAGTAATCGTATAGACTTATGCAATCCATACTCTTAATCACAAAGAAATGTATTGATGCCGAACTACTTAACAAATCAATCAAGGTTAACACAAAGATAAATCGATTATAGTTGGATCCCCAGCCAATCAAGTCTTGTGCACACCAAAGATTATGAACTCAAATAAGAAATCTTCTTTGTCTTCAAATCTTCTTAGATTTTCAATAAACACCTGCACACAAACAACTTGAATCTCTTGTGATCAATCACACACAGAATGGAGTCTGTTAACAATGGATTATCACAAGACGTTTTTAGATCTACAAATAGTTCTAAAGATCCCCGTCGACATTTCGATCTAGTTTGAGTGAATCTTATATCAGAAGAGAAGATTCTAAAGCATAAACAAACTAGGTGCAATCAAAGTTCAATAACCGTTAGTCAATCAAATCAATTGAAAACTAATAATAAACTGCAATTATCTAGTTTCTCACCAACGTACTCGTAGAGCTTCCCAATCCCAAAGAAGTCTTTAAAACGAGTGGTCATAAGAGATTTCGCCTAATTGGGGTACTTTCCTCTCCGAATAGACGGCTCCACCAGTAACAACACAACTAGGTAGTTTTGCTGGCTCTGAGGATTAGTTTGTTTGAAATGCAAACTTTAATATTTATAGACCAAAGAAGTTTGGACACCAAGGAATTTTCAAAACCGAATATTCTCAAAGATATGCAATAAGGGCAAAAACAATTTTCATAATTACTGTAAATGCTCTGTCCAAATATTGACCGAAATCTCAGTAGAAAATCTCCAACTAGTAAATGCACATTACTAATTTTTATTTTCTAAAGATATGCATTTTAATTGCTGGAAATTAAAAGCATATAAAACTAAAAACCTTAATTAAAAGATTCTCAATTTATTTCGATCAGGAATTCTCCTTTAGCTATTAAGGAATAAATTTGAACAATAAAATATAAGAGTTACTACACATGTTCAAAGTATGTCGACATCTTTACTTTGTAAATCCTTTTTCATATTTACAATCTTGGAACCGATTTGCCACACTTCCAAACAAGTTTAGAATTGGTTCATCGGACTTCCAAGAACTATGTGATTGATTATCCTATCAAATCATCAATCATGGGTTTTACGGTTCTACCAAAACAAGTTTCAGTTTTACCTTTATGTGGGTACTATGATCGGTCACACTAGATTTTCAAAAATTGGTTGACTAGGTACTAGGATCGCTTACCACATATATATATGGTATCTAACTTGTATTCGTCTGCACAAGTCATAAGATCGGTTACCAATCACTGAGAAATTGTTGCACCTCTTACAAGGATTGATTCCCCTACTTGTGATCGGTTTCACCTCTTACTAGGATCGGTTCCCCAATGTCTAGAGTTGGTCATACCAATTACGGTATATCGATCATACCATCACAGGTGATTACTTAAGATCGGTTTCACTAAAAAAAGTCATGCCAATACAAAAGTCAGGCCTTGTGAATAGTTTTACCAAGATACATAAACAAGTTATGAGCGGTTATACTAAATACACATATTGGTAATCCAAAGATTTGCAATGAATAACAATACCAATAAGCCTAGCGATTTCCCTTTGTGGGAATTAAATAAATACCCCTTCTTTTCATGGGTCTTCACAAACAACCCTAAGAACTTTATAAATACCCCTAAAGGGTATATTTTAAGTTTTTAGGGTATAGTTTTTGGCACATCTAAGATTATATTAAGTCAATTCAACCTCCGTAGGAGGTTGAGTTGACGTTTTCACGCGGCAAGAACATACTAGTTCATTTTCATTATCCAAAAAAGTACTAGTTCATTTTCATTATCCACTTAAAAAAACCTTTTAGGGGTATTTGTGAAGTTCTTAGGGGTATTTGTGAAGACCTTGAAAAGGAGGGGTATTTAATTAATGTTCCCTTTCCCTTTTGATTCACAAAACAAGTTTATGAATTTACTTCCTTTAAACGAATGTAAAACATTGTTTACTAGGATGAAATCTTCACCCATACCCATACATAATCAAAATATCATTCATACAATTATGTCGATGTCTTATATACGAAGTTCAAAAGATAGGCGTTATACTTCTGTTGATGGTGGTTTTTAACTTAGGGGTAAAGTAGTAAAACCTAGTCAGACAGTGACGTCACATAACTTGAGTAATAATGTACAAACCAAGCACATTTATTAAAACCCTTTAATTTGTCTGCGAGAAAATTACCAGGGTACAGTTTTTTTAAATGCTAATTAGGGTTTCGACAAGCCAAAACCCTAATTCTCACACCGCACGTGCCAATGGCTCATCATGCCAGCCACATCCTACCGGGCCAAGGCATGCCAACCATGCTAGCCACACCCCTATGCCAATGGCTCATCATTCCAGCCACATCCTATCGCGCCAAGGCATGCCAACCATGCTAGCCGCACTCTTGTGCCAATGGCAAACCGTGCCAGCCACATCTACCGCGCCAAGGCATGCCAACCATGCTAACCACACCCCCTGTGCCAATGGCAAACCGTGCCAGCCACACCTACGGCGCCAAGGCATACCAACCATGCTAGCCGTACCCCCTGTTCCAATGGCAAACCATGCCAGCCACACCTACCGCGCCAAGGCATGCCGACCATGCTAGCCGCACCCCATGTGCCAATGGCAAGCCGTGTCAGCTACATCTCCACGCTAGAGCATACCAAGCATGCTTGCCGTCCCAACACGCCATGCACAACGATGGCTGCCAAAAGAAAGGCCTGCAACAATCAACGGCCATCTTTCAATCACAAGAGCAAATCCTAGCCGTCCAAGGTTACCAGACAACACATGGTAACCTTTGACCCAAAAACCTAGCTTGGTCACGCCAAACCCTTGGCCCCACATGCCAAGCCAAACCGCACCTTGCCTTGGCCCTAGCCATGCTAGCCGCGCTATGTGCCAACGACATGCCAAACCCTTGGCCCACCATGCCAAGCCAAACCGCACCTTTCCTTGGACCTAGCCATGCTAGCCGCGCCATGTGCCAATGGCATTCCAAGCCAAACCGCACCTTGCCTTTGCACTAGCCATGTTAGCCGCACCATGTGCCAACGTCATGCCAAACCCTTGGCCCCACCATGCCAAGCCAAACCGCACCTTGCCTTGGCCCTATCCATACTAGCCGCACCATGTGCCAACGACATGCTAAGCCTTTGGCCCCACCATGCCAAACGCACCTAGCCACGCCACCATGCTGGCCTTCCCTACGCGGCTATCAAAACGAAGGCGTGCGACAATCAACGGCCCCCCTTCAATCCCAGGAGAAAATCCTAGCCATCCAAGGTTACCAGACAACGCATGGTAACCTTTGTCTCGAAAACCTAAGTTTGGCCACGCCAAACCATACCATGCCAACGTCATGCCAACCTAGCCGCGCCACCATGCTGGCCTTCCCTACGCGGCTACCAAAACGAAGGTATGTGACAATCAACGGCCCCCCTTCAATCCCAGGAGCAAATCCTAGCCATCCAAGGTTACCAGACAACGCATGGTAACCTTTGGCCCGAAAACCTAAGTTTGGCCACGCCAAACCATACCATGCCAACGGCATGCCAACCTAGCCGCGCCACCATGCTGGCCTTCCCTACGCGGCTACCAAAATGAAGGCGTGCGATAATCAATGGTCCCCCTTCAATCCCAGGAGCAAATCCTAGCCATCCAAGGTTACCAGACAACGCATGGTAACCTTTGGATTGAAAACCTAAGTTTGGCCACGCCAAACCATACCATGCCAACAGCATGCCAACCTAGTCGCGCCACCATGCTGGCCTTCCCTACTCGGCTACCAAAACGAAGGCGTGCGACAATCAACGGTCCCCCTTCAATCCCAGGAGCAAATCCTAGCCATCCAAGGTTACCAGACAACGCATGGTAACCTTTGGCCCGAAAACCTAAGTTTGGCCATGCCAAACCATACCATGCCAACGGCATGCCAACCTAGTCGCGCCACCATGCAGTCCTTCCCTACGCGGCTACCAAAACGAAGGCGTGCGACAATCAACGGTCACCCTTCATTCCCAAGAGCAAATCCTAGCCATCCAAGGTTACCAGACAACACATGGTAACCTTTGGCCCGAAAACCTAAGTTTGGCCACGCCAAACCATACCATGCCAACGGCATGCCAACCTAGCCGCGCCACCATGCCGGCCTTCCCTACGCGGCTACCAAAACGAAGGCGTGCGATAATCAACGGTCTCCTTTCAATCCCAGGAGCAAATCCTAGCCATCCAAGGTTACCAGACAACGCATGGTAACCTTTGGATTGAAAACCTAAGTTTGGCCACGCCAAACCATACCATGCCAACGGCATGCCAACCTAGTCGCGCCACCATGCTGGCCTTCCCTACTCGGCTACCAAAACGAAGGCGTGCGACAATCAACGGTCCCCCTTCAATCCCAGGAGCAAATCCTAGCCATCCAAGGTTACCGGACAACGCATGGTAACCTTTGGCCCGAAAACCTAAGTTTGGCCACGCCAAACCATACCATGCCAATGGCATGCCAACCTAGTCGCGCCACCATGCAGGCCTTCCCTACGCGGCTACCAAAACGAAGGCGTGCGACAATCAACGGTCCCCCTTCAATCCCAAGAGCAAATCCTAGCCATCCAAGGTTACCAGACAACACATGGTAACCTTTGGCCCGAAAACCTAAGTTTGGACACGCCAAACCATACCATGCCAACAACATGCCAACCTAGCCGCGCCACCATGCTGGCCTTCCCTACGCGGCTACCAAAACAAAGGCGTGCGACAATCAACGATCCCATTCAATCCCAGGAGCAAATCTTAGCCATCCATGGTTACCAGACAACGCATGGTAAACTTTGTCCCGAAAACCTAAGTTTGGCCACGCCAAACCATGCCATGCCAACGGCATGCCAACCTAGCCGCGCCACCATGCTGGCCTTCCCTACGCGGCTACCAAAACGAAGGCGTGCAATAATCAACGGTCGTCCTTCAATCCCCGGAGCAAATCCTAGCCGTCCAAGGTTACCAGACAACACATGGTAACCTTTGACCCAAAACCCTAGTTTGGTCACGTCAACCTAGCCGTACCACCATGCCATGCCAATGGCATGCTAACCTAGCCGCGCCACGCTGGCCTTCCCTATGCGGCAACCAGCAAATGAAAGCGTGCGACGATCAACGAATACCTTTCCTCTTAAGATGCAAAATCTCGACCGTCGAAGGTCACCAAGCTAGCAAGTTTCCCAAGCTCGACTTGCCAGGCAAAACAATATACTACATGTTTTCTACAAAAAACATTCGAGACATCAACACATATCACAAACTGGGGGACCCTCTTTGGGTATTGGTTTGGCGGTTTACAGCGTGCGGCGTACACTACGCCTGTCATAAGGAAGTGTCATAAGGATGAGGCGGTTAGTAAATGCAGGGAGTTAATGGTGAAACGCTCTTTTATGGGACATCAATTCCATGCGTTAACGGTTTTATGGAACATCAATTCCATGCGTTAACGGTTTTATGAACATCAATTCCATGCGTTAACTATTACCATCTCCTCCCATTTACTCACCCATTTTTCCATTCCTTAATGAGACCAGAGTACGTTTCACTTCGACTTGTATAAATAGGTCTTACCTATTTTCACCGAACAACAAGTTCAGTCAGGGAGCATACACCACTCAGAAAACGTTTGCTAGCTTTTCATACGTTAGCTTCCCACTTTCTGATACAAGTCGTAACACAACTACTCTTCCAGAATCAACTATTCTGGTCTCATCACTTTCCTTGCTTCCCTCCCCAAAACCAACCCATTCTCCTCCACTTTGTGACGAAGCAAGTCTGGAACGACCATTTCTTGGTTTAGGCCGGACTTGTACAGATTGATCTCTCGAATCTAAAGTACTCCCTTGCAGTACATTATTTAGGGTCTAAATTCGTTTCTCAACCACACACCCGAAATTACCGAAATCAGCATAAACCATTTTCACACACAAACAACATCGTATTGTAATTCCTTAATACTATGTCTAACTAGAGTATAATAATTCATAGCTTCGCAGTTATGTTTTCAATATGCACGACTTGAAAGATACGTTAGGAATGAAACAGTTCAAGTCAAATATTATTAACCTCAAGTGGAAGGATGATGTCGTCGTTGTAGTTCGTTACTTCTTCACATTCTTCAAGTCTTCACGTAATACTTGTAAGTCTCAAATCCTAATAACTTTCTAGCTAACCTATACAAAGTTGACTCTAGTAAATAATCAAGCGACTCTTTAAATGAGTTTTATTCACTAAAATATGACAACCAAACTTGACATACTAACACTTGGTGGGTTCAACCGAGCTATGCTCTAACAATCTCCCCCTTTGTCAATTTTAGTGACAAAACTTTTACATCATATGGATAAACAAATTACAAGAATTCATTACACATACGCTTGATTCCAAGTTTCAACAGCACAATAACCTGCATACACTCAATCCAAAAAGTGTCGTTGTTGACATTATAATAACAAAGCTAATACTCCCCCTAAAGGTAAGATGGGTAGATTTTCAATCCGCACGTCTTTGTTATTCCCTTTGTAGTTAAGATAACCACAAGTATCAATATGATAGGCTACCCCCCCTTAGTTTATGCTTTACTCTTTCGTTAGATATAACGTTTAAGCACCATTGTCCTTTGTTTTAGTGATACCAAATCATTTGTTTACTCCATATATTTCTACCCCTTTTTGTCACAAGATGACAAAGGTACGATCAAATAAAGGACAAACCGAAAGGATCTTACAAATCTCAAAAGACTTGCAAAACGTATAAGAGTTAAGCACGAGGGTTCCACACACCATTTTAGTTAACCAATATCAAAATCGAAACTACAAAGTAATTTTGTTTTTATATGTTACCAAGAAAACAATTTCCCGAAGCAATTTTCCCTAATAGTTTAGCAAATCAAAAATCGACTAAGCACTTTAGTTCTTTTGCTAAACCGATTGTACAAATACAATCGTTTGTTCGATAAGACCAAAATAAAGATCAGGGTTAACTCTATTTTTCTCATCAGGTTCTAATTATTCAGATAATTACTTAGACCTTTCACTTATAAACAATACAAATACTAGGTTAGTTAACTAGCATTTGTTAAGGCGTTCGATTAGACTTGAATAACCGAAACCTCCACTTTGATAAGTCTAACTAAGATCAGAATTAACTTAGTTTCTCTTATTCGGAATCAAATTGGACTAAACAATTGATCCCGAAAACTCTTTTGTTACGCCATAAACAATTCATACAAACCAAATAAATCAACTTGCATAATACCTCAATCGGAAGCAATTGAAACAAACATAGACACCGTAATTTCTTAAGCCTAAACAATTGATACCAAACAATAAATCAAGATACCAATAATTTTTCTTAACCAGAAACAATTTAATCACACACACATCCATACACAAATAATGGAATACACATCAATTGTACCGAAATTTTGTTAAGCAAAAGCAATAAATATACGTAATAAAATCAAGCTTTTTTTAAACATGAAAACAATTAACTAACAAATTCGTTACCTCAAATTCCGCATCCTCTTCTCCCCCTTAAGATATATCATTAAGCGCAAGTTCACATAGAACTCTCCCATATTGTGTTGTCATCCTATCGCAAGACAAAAGAACAACAACAAAGACCAACCTTTACCAGAGAAAGGTTGAAAACCGGTTTTAACTAATGCGATGCAAAAGTTGAAACCCCGAAACACATATGCTTTTAAGCTAAACCAAAAACGATTCAACATATTGTGACTTTTTCACATATTAGTTTCAATCAGAACCCCTTATGATCCTTTGATAAAGCCTACCAACATGGGCTACAACTTAATCCTGCTAAACCAAAAAGTCACCCAAACCATAAGGGTTTACACCATATGAGATCGAATAATAAGGTTATGAAAACCGAAATCAAACATCCTATAACATACATAGCAATAATATAAAGCATTCAAGCACATGCTATGTAATCAAAAACTATCACAAGAAAAATTATAAAAAAATAATTATATTCATTAATAATAGATAGTTTTATTCGAAATAGACTTTATTGAAATAATCAAAAACTAATGTCTATTTCTTAACAGATTTTTCAAAGATCATCTTCAATTTCCTCAAATTTTTCAGGATCTTCATCAACAGCATTTCGACAGATATGTCAGATTCTGCATACAGTACCTTGATTATGTTCACAGGCTAAAGCATTAACCTTTCGATTAATATTCCGAGCATACTCCCTATTATAAATTCCAAGTTTAATCAGCTTTCTTTGGTTACGAATAACAGTTCTTAGTAGTGTTGCCTGTCTATGATGTGTTTCGATAGTACTGAGGAGGACTTGTCGAAGATTGATAATATCAATCTTTGCATCCAAACTATTTTGGACAAGGAGATGTGTCATATCTTCCTTTTCATTTTCTTTATCTTCACAACTAGATTTCTTGAAGGTATTATCAAGATGAATAGCTTCATTAGAAGTCATTCCACTCAAGGATTTCAGAAGTTTTGCTTGAGATCTGGTTTGAGGATACATCCTGTTACGATAGGTTCTCAAATAATATGAGTTTATATATTCGAGAAAACATTTAACACATTCCAAACATAGGAGTCAGCCTAAAATAAATATTTCTGACCAAATTTGAAAAGATTTTCGCATATAATGTGTTAAAAAATCACAAAGATTCTTTAGAGAGAATCAACCTTCTAGATCATGAATCTAAAATTACTTTAGATATGGTAACTTATCCTATT
Source organism: Papaver armeniacum (assembly GCA_023531295.1). Classification (NCBI taxonomy): domain Eukaryota; kingdom Viridiplantae; phylum Streptophyta; class Magnoliopsida; order Ranunculales; family Papaveraceae; genus Papaver; species Papaver armeniacum. The sequence goes on along the minus strand of JAJJWW010003826.1, from coordinate 335,703 downwards.
TACACAAGTTGTTTGTAAGACAACTTTTCTACACATGGAGACAGATTAAGCATCCTCGGGTAGATTGTGTAAACTCTCTATGTTGAATAAGAGATTATTTACAGGATACAGATTGCCCAAATATGTGTGCTCAGAAGATTTGGCATTGTAAGGATGCACATTCCAACACAATTAAGCGTTGGGGTGAGGATCTTCCTCACTAAATACCTTTTGAGGAATTTCTTCCTTCTTACTATTAGGTGTATATTCATGATCCCTAGTGTGGGTTTTGAGTCCATCCTCTTCAGGAATATTGCGAGATGCTATATCCTTGATTACATCTTGTGCCCAGGATGGTTTGTTCCTTGAACTTGAACCCGTGTGGTCTAGATCTGCCATCTGACAAATTGCCGATGTCTTTAGTTTAAGACATTCTATATGTCCTCTTAAGGTATCCATTCCTTGTTGGAAATATTTTTCTAAACACTTGTCTAGATATACCTTTCGACATGTCTCTGTAAGAAGATCTTCAATAAGGATCTTATTCCTTATTTGTGAATGCTCCAGCGATTGTGTAAGAATTTCACACTCTATAGTCTGTTGACAAAATTCGTTGCATAGAGCCATTTTTCGTTTCTCATAATCTATCAGATTATTTTGAAGACTGAGTGTTTCTCTCTTTCCGTCACAAATTCTTACTTCATTTGAACAACGAGTTCTAGGACATCGTCTAGACTGTCAATGGTATTTCCTTTTTCTGAAAAGTTTTCAACATGTTTGAAAAATCTTTCCAACACTTTACGAAATTCAGAACTATGGCAGACTAGTGAATCTAATCTCTTTTCACAATTGGAAACAAACGAGTTTTCACTAGAGATTGGAGTCGGATCCAAAACATGTTTCTTGAGTTTCGGATACATTTTTTTCTGATCAGGTTCCTGATTCGCAATCAAGTTATTAGTCATAGACATTTTCTTTGATTTTCGAAAAGACTTTCGAGGCCAATTTCCATTGACCTTTTCTGAGATCTTATTTTCATTATCTTGACATACGTTAACTGAGTTCTTCATAAGTTTAGCTTTTCTTTTCTTATTTTAACTCATATCTTATAGGTTGGATCACACCAAACATAGATTGCTGGATCTTTTCGTGTTTGCCTGCTCTGATACCAATTGAAAAGACGAGGGTACCCAAATATTCCTCAATCTAAAACTTTTCCACTTATAAGTCCTTTATCCGAAAGTGATTGTCTATGGACTAAGTCGAGACAATACAACAAATCGGTTCATACTTCGTGTGATCGTCTATGGATACAAGATCGGGACAATACGACAACAAGATAACTTGTGTGATTGACTATGGATACAAGATCGAGATAATACAACAACGAAGTATGTTTACTTGATAATAGGTTCGGACTTAACCAAACACAATAGGATTTCTATCAAGTAAATAGGGATTAACGTTTGTGTATTTTACTTCTAATTATAATAAAACATTTATAGTTGCGTAATACTCCCTCTGTCCCACTATTAAATGACCTAGTTGTTTTTTAATTTTGTCTAATTAATAGTTGATTTTATATAATTTGATATTCATATTTATACTCGTTACGTATGTGTTTTAAAATTCTTTCCAATGATATAAAATTTACAAATATCCGTGGTATAGTTTGAGAAATAAATTATTTTTAAATTATGCTACTAGGTCAACTAATAGTGGGACGGAGGTAGTATAAAAGTAAAAGACACAACAAGATTTTTTTAACGAGGAAACCGCAAATGCAGAAAAACCCCGGGACCTTGTCCAAAATTGAATACTCTCAGAATTAAGCCGCTATACAAAATATAAACCAACTTCGTATAGTTGAGACCAAGCAACTAAACCTATAGTTCACCTAGTTCCCTCAGTATCCCTATGCCTCCAACTTGTAATAAGTCGCGCACTTGGAACAATTCCTTTAGTTCGTATTCCAAAAAGTAAAGGAACAACAAATATGTTTGGTAACAACTCTTTTCAATCAACGTGATATGAGTATGACAAAAGTCTCTTCCGTTTATCCCAATAAACTCCTTTGTCAGGTTCTTAGATCTGTCTCTTTAACAACTACCAAAGTAATCGTCTAGACTTATGCAATCCATACTCTTAATCACAAAGAAATGTATTGATGCCGATCTACTCAACTAATCAATCAAGGTTATCACAAAGATAAACCGATTATAGTTGGATTCCCAGCCGATAAAGTTTTGTGCACACCAAAGATTATGAACTCAAATAAGAAATCTTCTTAGATCTTCAATAAACACCTGCACACAAACAACTTGAATCTCTTGTGATAAATCACACACAAAACGGAGTCTGTTAACAATGGATTATCACAAGACGTATTTAGATCTACAAATAGTTCTAAAGATCCTCGTTAACACTTCGATCTAGTTTGAGTGAATCTTATATCAGAAGAGAAGATTCTCAAGCATAAACAAACTAGGTGCAATCAAAGTTCAACAACTGTTAGTCAATCAAATCAAATTTCAATTATCTAGTCTCCCACCAACGGTACTCGTAGAGCTTCCCAATCCCAAAGAAGTCCTTAAAACGAGGGTCGTAAGAGATTTCGCCTAATTAGGGTACTTTCCTCTCCGAATAGACGACTCCACCAGTAACAACACAACTAGGTAGTTTTGCTGGCTCTGAGGATTAGTTTGCTTGAAATGCAAACTTCAATATTTATAGACCAAGGAAGTTGGGACACCGAGGAATTTCCAAAACCGAATATTCCCAAAGATATGCAATAAGGGAAAAAATGGTTTTCATAATTCCTGGAAATGCACTGTCCAAATATTGACCGACATGTCAGTAGAAAATCTCCAACTAGTAAATGCATATTACTAATTTTTATTTTCTAAAGATATGCATTTTAATTGCTGGAAATTAAAAGCATATAAAACTAAAAACCTTAATTAAAAGATTCTCAATTTATTTCGATCCGGGTTTCTCCTTTAGCTATTAAGGAATAACTTTGAACAATAAAAGATAAGAGTACTGAACATGTTCAAAGTATGTCGACATCTTTACTTTGTAAATCCTTTTCATATTTACAATATTGGAACCAATTTGGCACACTTCCAAACAAGTTTAGAATTGGTTCATCTGACTTCCAAGAACTATGTGATTGATTATCCTATCAAATTACCAATCATGGGTTTCACGGTTCTACCAAAATAAGTTTCGATTCTACCTCCATGTGGGTACTAGGATCAGTCACACTAGTTTTCCAAAAATTGGTTGACTAGGTACTAGGATCGGTTACCACATATATATGGTATCTAACTTGTATTCGGCTGCACAAGTCATAGGATCGGTTAGCAATCACTGAGAAATTATTGCACCTCTTACAAGGATCGATTCCCCTACTTGTGATACCAATTACAGTATATCGATCATACCATCTCAGGTGATTACTTAAGATCAGTTTCACTAATAAAAGTCAGGCCTTGTGAATAATTTTACCAAGATACATAAAAAAGTTATGAGCGGTTATACTAAACAGACATATTGGTAATCCAAAGATTTACAATGAATAACAATACCAATAAGCCTGCGACTTCCCTTTCGATTCACAAAAAAAGTTTACGAATTTACTTCCTTTAAACGAATGTGAAACATTGTTTCCTTGGACGAAATCTTCACCCATACCCATACATAATCACAATATCATTCATACGATTATGTCGATGTCTTATATACGAAGTTCAAAAGATAGACGTTATACTTCGTATTGTAATTCCTTAATACCATGTCTAGAGTATAATCATTCAAAACTTCGCGGTTATGTTTTCAATATGCACGACTTGAAAGATATGTTAGGAATGAAACAGTTCAATTCAAATATTACTAACCTCAAGTGGAATGATGATGTCGTCATTGCAGTTCTCTACTTCTTCACATTCTTCAAGTCTTCACGTAATACTTGTAAGTCTCATATCCTAGCTAGCCTATACGAAGTTGACTCTAGTAAATAATCAAGCGACTCTTAAATGAGTTTTGATTCACTAAAATATGACAACCAAACTTGACATACCAACGCTTGGTGGATTCAACCGAGCTATGCTCTAACACTCCCAATAGGTGCTTCTTGCTCTGAATCTGCATAAAACCAATAGTTTTAATTAAAACCCAAATAAACTCTTGAACATTAGGTAGCTTAATTACTCTTCTCTTAAAAGCAATTCTTGCAGAATTGAAAGTAAATGAAACGTCTAAAATTAGACTTTGAAAATAGGGTTTAGTAGGATAATGACGAAAACTGAAGGGTTGCGCATGGCATTTATGGCTAATCTACCACCATTATTTAAGAGAGGTCGGGATAATTCTAGGATTATACCGAAAGGAGAAAAGAAAAGAATATAGAGATAAAATTATTAAGAAAAATGGCAAATGTTGCATCCAATTCCAGCAGAGGAGGAAATCCAAGCATACCACATGATTTTGATGCCATGCGACATTCGAAGATTACAATTGATGCTTTGACAAGTGTAGAGATGGAGAGTCTGATAGCGTATTTGAATATGGACAAGACCAAGAAGAAAGAGCAAGAATACAAAGAAGAATATGAAAGGTTGAGAATTGAGAATGATGAAGAGTTCCAGCTATGGTTGAGAAAGGTAGAAGTTGTTGGTGCACGTAGACATCGAAGGAGAATTCAGAGAAGAGGAGCATGGAAGCCATCATGGGGAAAGACTCGTAGTATGACTGAGAGTGATAGTGAAAATGAGGAGAAGCAGGACTATTATGAGAAAGATATGGAAAAAAGTAGCGATGATTCACAGAAGAAAAGGAAGAGGGCAAGAAAATTAGAGAAGGAGAAGAAGAAAATGCAAGAATATGAATATGCAGTGTATGAACGTTATCTTGCAGAGAAGACACACATTCCCCGAAGGTTTGCTCGGACCATGTCAGAACCGCTAAATGTCGACTCTGACGGAGAGGAAATTCTAGGGATGTATATTGATGGAAATCTTGTGTTCTCTGGTCCAATGGTGCCTTGCAGTGATGGTGAAGATAATGATGAGGATGAAGAAGATGAGGATGAAGATCACCAGGGGCATTATAAAACTTCAGATGGTGATGACGGTAAAGCTCCTTACTACGTCTTTGATGAGTTGAACTATACCAGCGACAGTGAGGATGATTCTGAGTAATTATCCCTGAGATACTATCATTTTACTTAGAACTAGAGTACTGAGAAACTCTTGAACATCTTCGTAAAAAGTTATGAGGAAATTGATGGTATTTAAAGTCGCTGAAGAAGTGCCTGTAGAAAGTAGTTTCAACATCTAACATCTAGTGGTAAAATCTTTTGTGGTGTTTTTCTTTTTGTGTGTTAGGATTTCTTATTTTGTGAAGCATGGTATGATTTTGGGTTTCTAAAGGCAGCGGATGCTTGTAATGGGAAGCAGTTTGAAATATTGCAGTAGAAAGGATAATATGACTTTGTTTAGTAGTTAGGATTGCAAAGTTACAACCTTGAATTTTGGTTGTACAAAGGGGTTGTAATGAAACTGAAGGATTTTTGGAAGTGTTAGATTTAATGTTTTGTTTATTTCTATTTCCCTGGGATGTAATTAATCTGGTGAGATTCTTGTAAAAACTTGAACTTTTCTTAGTACTTGAAATGTGCCTGGTGTTGTTTTGCTGTTTATGAAGTATGTTCTCTATCTTTCTAGTATGTTTAATTTCAATAGCATTTGAATGAGTAGTGTAAATGTGCAAACAGGTGATGATAGTGGTGAAAAATTCTAGAATTCCAATGATTGTTAGGTAAAGATAGGTGATTGATTTGAGCTTGATCTTGCAAAGATGAACACTGAATTGCAACTGGAGATTTTTTTTTCATATGTCACAATGACGGAGCAGAGCTCAAGGAGAGAGAATTCTTGACTACTCTACTAGTATTTACCAACAATTTCCAATGGATGAAGACGTATCTAATTTTCTGTAGTCAATAATAAAGTACTTCAAATTCCAAATCCTTCAAATTAAATGAGTCAAATTCAATTTATTAACCTTATCAATAAGAAATATTCTTTAAATTAATAAATTATTAATTTATCGATAATTTAATATCTTTTTATGTTAATAAAATTTAGTGGTCCCAAGGCTATTAAATTATAGAGGTTTAACTGTATATTTCTTGTAAAAGGAGAAGGAGACAAAAATTAGGGAGAAGAAAAAAGAGAGATTTCTTATTCATGTGTGTATTAGACAAACATTAGAGCCTCTATTTATAAGTCTAGACACAAGGGCATCCCAATAATAAACGAGATTCACCCAAGATATTCTTAACATAATTACACGTTTATAACATTCCCCCTGATGAAATTGTGTCTAAGCTAATTACAAACATACCAGGAAAACTCAAAAGAGAAAAACCTGAAATTGCATAAGCATGTAAAGACTCTAAATAGTGTTGGACACGCAAATGTTGCCTCATTAAAACCTTGACAAGGAAAACCCAGTGGGACAAAACCTTGACGAAGGAAAAAGAGTACAACGCGATAAAGTCCATGTGAATGCACGTTAATTTGATGATGGCGCTCCCCCTGATAAATACTTCATTCAAATCTTGGCTTGCAAATCTTTGAGAGTCGAGACCTTCCAACTTTGAAGAAGGAATTTCTTGAATGCACAAGATTACAGATTTACAGTGCTTTCATGAAGATGTCAGATAGTTGATGAAGTCTTCTATTGTGTTGCCCAGGCAGTATTGTCTTCGATTAATTCTTTTGCATAGTCTAAATTCTTCTTCAACATATTGAGAACGTGTGTCATGGATTTCTAGCTTCCCGATATGATTTGCAGAAGTTGTTGATGTAGTTTCTTCAACAAAGTGCCAAGATATAGATAAGTTACCATGAGTGAACAAAACTATATTTGTGGTCATACAATATAGACATCCAAATTCCTAAGGGTTTTCTATGTTGATTTGGTCAAACAAAATGACCTAGTTAATGGTGAGAATCCACCAAATAGCCTAAATTGATACAACTCCCCCTTGGATGACCACCATGTTGAATTAATTTGCCTCACTAAAACCTTGCCAGTAAAACCCAATTGGAAAAAATATGGACCAAGGAAAAAGAGCACAAATATCAACATTAACAAAAAAAAAAAAAAAATTAAACGTCAGAGATGTTGCCTCGTTAAAACCTTGTCAGGAAAAACCACGTGGGACAAAAACTGAAACGAGGAAAAAGAGTACAACTTTTTGCGATTTATGGATGCGAACTCAACTATATGAGTATTACAGAAAACGAGCATCAAAATCATAACTCTAGTCTACCTCAAAGACGAGTTTAAGCTAGCATAATTCTAACTGCAGATTTAAGGAAGAAAAATAATAGAATTTATGCTGCCAAAGCGTGGATTTTAGTGTTTTAAGGACTCCTCAAGAGACCCATAACGTTGAAATCATCAACTAATTAATCCGGATTTTTGGTTGTGTACCAAATTTCTAAAAACATGTAAAGGATTGTTAAACCTTATCTAAGCAAATAAGGTGGCTGCCTGAATAAAATTTGAATCATCAAAAGATTACAAATTCAATATGTTCTTCGACCCCATTTCTTGTGTCAATGCAATATGAGTCCTTCAAAGACTACCACGCCAAGTGCATTATATAAAGAGAACAATTAGTGAATCAATTCTAGGATCTGAGCAAAAATGAAACCCTTAAATCGTTTTTACAACGAAAAATTTCTCGTATAACGCATTATGACTACACTAGCCTATAATTATAGGCTTGGCAGTGTTAATTTTTGGATCCGAAGATTACGTTAATTGAGAAACTAATCCTACTTAATTTGGATTGTATGCCAACCAGTCACATATGTCGATATTCTCTAGAGAGGGGTTCACAACCACCATCACTTATTTCAGTAGCTACTATAAATGAATATATTCGACAATAATTTTAGCTTAGTACGATCCCACAGAATTTCAAGTGTATGCATATCTTGAAAAATTCAATCTGTTACTGGTACCAGTGCCCTTAACGGGTAAATAAAGAGATATTGACTTGAAGAATGTGGATCGTGTTTTGATATACTCTGTTGGAGCATTATCGGTAGCATGTACTAAAAAGTTACATACTTGCTAGATGTGACTGGATTATCCTCTTCAAGAGGAAAAAGCTTAATAAAAGCAAAATGAAATTTTTCGCGCCTATTTGAGACAACATCCTTTTTCAATTATGATGGGAGATAAATATAACTTTTAAAGTTAATGAACACCGACTTCTAGTGGTGTATAGTCTTCCCCTGATTATGGCGGAAATATTTTCATCACATATACGAAAGAAAACTTCGTAAAGTATTATCCGATTAATTCGAGAACATATACTCATAATAATATTTGGGTTTTTATAACACCAGGTTGGACGACAGATACTGGCCTCTAGAGCCATAGAAGATTATGTCGCTCAACAAAATTTTTGTATTCTACTTGATATACAAATTTTACCATCATCTGTGGATTTTATTGGTTACAACCAAAAATATGTAAATAAATTCTCCAATAATTTTGTTCCCTATAGGGCCGATGAGATAATTATTGAGAATAAATTTATGGACACTTTCTTTGTCAAAAAAAAATTATATCAAGATAGATATAGTCACACAAGGACTAATTATATGGCCTAACAAGCCGGGTGCGCACCCATTGATCTATTATGTCCGGTATTCCAACATCAAGTTGAACTGTCTCAATTTTGGAGAACTAGTACCATGAGGAAAATAAAAATTGCTAAATATCCCTCAGTAATGTAGAAATTCCTCGTACACTGGTAGTTGCAATTAGTAATATCAAGATATCAATATGTAATTTTAAGATTAATAAAGAAAAACAAATCGATATTCGTTTTAGAAAAAAAAATCCACTTTGTGCTGAATAGACATTGGCTTAAAAATAATTTAAATGCCAATTTATTTACATCTCATCTCATAGAATCGACGGAGAAGAGAAAATCAATATCAATTGATTTATGCGATACGGCAAAATCGTATCGACGATTGAGAAAAAAAATGTTTTAGTTATCGCATATGGATGAATGATTTCTTTTGAAAGAATAGAAACCAGTGGTTTATTATTAAATATAAAACCACGTTTATTGATAAAGGTCACTTATAAACCTATGATATACGTCATCTTTTCAAATCAGCGACAAATATCAAACCATATTGGCTAAAAATAATAATTAGGGGATGCCAATTAGATAATTGGTATAGAATATCAATACCAATTGGTTTGAACGATATACCAAAATCGTATGAACGATAGGAAAAGAAATATCGTTTTAGTCACCGTGTATGGAAAATCCATGTTATGGTTGACGAATGGTTTTTTGTGAAAAAAATAAAATAAAAACCATATCTAAATCACATGATCTTTGTCTAATGGACAAAGATACCAAATTTAATTGGCCGTAGGTTTTTCAACCATACACGCTATCAAAATGGTTTTTTGGTAACACCATTTTTGATGATTACGGTTTCATTAAAGGAATAGAAATTATAAACCATCTTTCGATGGACTTTTATTTTTTATTTTTTCTTCCTATTGTGCGCATATATATAGTGATATAATAATAAAATAATATAGATAGTTAACCAACTTAATAGGAAGAAATAATAATATATATAGTGAGAAGGAGGGAAGATCAACTTAGATGGTTAACCACCTATTGTGCGCATATATATAGTGATATAATAATAAAATAATTAATCACGTAATATAAAGAAAAGGAAACTATTAGGAATCCACCATAGACGGAAACAAACACGACCTTGAGTTTTCACTGTCCATCAAAAGAATCGGTAGCTTTTGTTCGTGTAATCTTCTTGGTGTTCGTGTAATATGAGTAACCCATTCAAGTTGGTGGTCTATGGGTTAATCTTCCAAGAACATGCATACAAGAGAGAAAAGTAGATGATATTAGAACGCATAATCCCATAAATTTTTTTTAGAAAAACAACTCATAAGAATATCAAATAAAAACTAGGGATACAACTCATGAACCTAATGTTCGGTTGATAAAATCAAAAGTGAAAAAGAAAAATCAATCTCGTTCCTCTTTATAATCAACGTACGAGGATTCTTGTAAGAAAATAATAATCATCAAAAGAAACTTAAAAGAAAATAGGGTTAGAAAAAAATCCATTATCGCTCAATGATTGGAACTACGTGTGTGATAACGTCTTGTAAAAGGAGAAGGAGACAAAAATTAGGGAGAAGAAAAAAGAGAGATTTCTTATTCATGTGTGTATTAGACAAACATTAGAGCCTCTATTTATAAGGCTAGACACAAGGACATCCCAATAATAAACGAGATTCACCCTAAATATTCTTAACATAATTACACGTTTATAACAATATTAGTATATTAGAGACAGAAGGAGTATTAGGTTTTCTATTTGACGGAGGACAGGTTAGACATTTGCTATTACATTAGGAGACCCCTAAACATTTAACTAGACATTATGATCAAGGGAGCAACCCCTAACATTTACTCTAATGTTTGTCTAATACACCCCTAATGTTCCGGCAGACAAAGTTTCTGTTAAATCTTACTTGGAAGGTCATGGGTTTCAGACAAAAATTAAAACTTGTTCTAGGGTTGTGGATCACGCATCAACAATTCAAGCTCTCCCGTATGTAAGCGGGTGTCACTGTTACTATTATTATGGGTTTCTTTCGTGTTTAATCGGACGTTACTACTACTGGATTCTGGTACACTTGATTCTGTTAACTGAGATTATCTTACAGCAGATTCGTCACTTGGTCATGTTTGATATTCACTTGCAGTCGGTCCTCTTCTTATTTTGTGTTCTGTCTTGTAACTTTCTGGTTTAATAAGAGAAAATGGGTCATTTGTCCAAAAAAAATTAAAACACGGTTCAAATGGACGAGTAAAAAAAAATACGGGTGAAATAGCCAAAAAAAAAATAGCAAGGATGAAACTGGATTCATCATGGCTTATACTTAAAAAATAGCAAGGATGAAACTGGATGCATCCCGTGTAAAATAAAAATAAGAAAAAAATATTTGAAAATGGACCAAACAAAGATGAAACCTGTTCACATCCTAGCTAGACCTATTTAAATTTTTGTCCATTTAAACAAAGATCTTTTTAATTTTTGGCTATTTAAACAAAGATCAAAACCTAAGTGTCTTTTCACCTAATAGGATGTAAAAAGTCAGAGGTTGATTTTGGTCTTTTTGGTCTTTTTTCACCCAGTTGATTTTGGTCTTTTTGACCAATTTTGTGGTTTAATAACTGGTTTATCTATTAAAAAAAAAAATCAAGGGAGCAACCACTTGGATTCACCGGCCCCTATAACAGGTTACTTACGGAAGTCATCTATAAGAAGAGGGCTGCAGCCTGGCGACCACCTTCTATTTCTTCGTAACACTAAATCTGATTATTTTGATTTTAGGTATCTAACAAACAAACAAAAAAAAAAAAATTTGATTAGAAAAATTCGATAGAACCAACGAGTTAAGATTCCAATCACTCGTTATGTCTTTTGGTTTTAGTTAAATTAAAGCGCTTCTTATGATTTGAGTTTTTTCTGCAGATATGGCGACAAGATTTAGGGGTTTTGCTAGGATGTTTTGTTCTCTTAGCAAACAAAAGCCTCACTTCAGAGAATTAGAAAAGGATGTGCTTACCAAGCCTCAAAACTTCAGAGAAATTGAGAGGGATGTGCTTATCAGGCTTGTGAGTATAACAACTTTTGATTCAATGTATCTTTTTAGTTTACTTTTCTGGCCTTGTTACTCCTTGCAGAAACATGAGAAATTTGTAGTTAGGACTACAATATGATATTCTCTCTCTCTCTGGTATTCAGTCATCTTTAAAGATCTTGGATTTTCTGCGAATTTTAGGTGTTTCAACTGTAGGTACAGGATGTAAACTTCTCTAAACCCTAAGACTGAATATTTATGCTAATATGACACCTCTTAGCACTTTATAGAACCAGTGAAGGAATGGTATTTGGCTTACCCTGCATATCAGACACATACAGGGATAAGACCTACAATTAAACAGGGTATTATTTCTAGGATTGTAAGTATCTTACTACGCCACAGAAACAAATGATGTTGCTAAAAATACTGTCAGCAATTGTGACGCAGGTAGGGACTTGGATATGCTTTGCTCCAAAGCACCAAGTATGTGAATTTATGGATCTACATGTATGAGCTTATCCTTTTATCTATGAAACTGAGCTTCTTGTCAACAGGAATGTGAAGCTGAACAACAGCGTAAGGATGATATTTATGGTAGGGCACTGACTTTGGTAATTGGTGCACCCTTAATGTATGCAGCCTGGAAGTATTTCCTGTATAAATACCCCGAGGTATTTATACTAAACCTTGTGATTTTGTTAAATCTGTTGTGAGACTGCCTTTGTCTAATAACCACTGCCTGCCTATTGACACAAATTATTTGGGTTGCAGTTGGACTTGGATGAAAGGATTAGGTTGGCACACTTGAAGGCAATAGAACTTGAAAAGCTGGCGCAGTCGAATAAAGAAAAACGCGAAAAGTTGGTGCAGTCGGAGGTAGAATAAAGTGTGTAGGAGAAGTTGAAGGCTACAGAAAGTGAGGACAGGTATAAGTGTTATATTGATTAGGCTGACATTGCTGTTTAGTATCCTTAAAAGCAGGGGACAAAATTCCCAGTTCCTTGTGTTTATTTCTCGATGATCCTACCCTAAGAAGTGATGTATTTGCTAAGTTATCTTGTTACTTGAAAAAGATACCAAGGTTGTGATTATTTATCGCGTTTTCAGGTATTAGTAGGTGTTGAAACGAAAAGGTGGTATTTTTTTTTTTCTTTTCAGCTGGGGTTTATTGATTTACTGTTTCTTGCAAGAGTGCAGCATTCTGGCCTTGTTATCTGGGATGACAAGATTTGGCACCATACATATTCTTCTCTTGATAATTCTGGCCTTTATTTATCATTCAATATACTTGTTGCTGCCTTTGATGTTGGAAAGTTATTAAGCTGCTGTTCCTTGTGAGCAGATTGACATACCTGCCAACTGTCGGTGTATGATTTCCATTGATGGGGGCACCAGAAAGCTTTACAAAACAACTCCATCACCCTACAAAAAGTTATCCTAGATTTCCAATATTATCCCTATTATGTGAGATACTCTAGGTTGTTGATATCACTTTCTTGCGTTTTTCATCGAAGCAGTTCTAAATTTTGCATCACGAGCCCCTGCAACTGCAGTGGGCGACTAAACCCATTTATTTGGTCTCTGAACCAGGCGTAGCGGGACGGACCATCGACCAAATCCCAGACTAAATCAACAGTGGGCGATTATATTTGGTCGGCGGCCAGACCAAAACCCAAATTTTAGTCGAGCGTTGATATAGTGTTCGCCCCACACCGAGGCGTTGATATAGTATTCGCCCCACACCAGGCGGACGTAAAGTCTAAGCCCCACCGCAGGCGTAGTTTATACCCCGCCCCATATATATATATATATATATTTTTTTCCTTAATTTTTGTGGGCGTGGTTTATACCTCCGCCCCACTCAAAACTTTAGAATTTATAGATGGGGCGTGGATTATACCAACGCCCCATTATTTTTTATTTTTTTTTTTTTTTCGGCACCGGGCGAACGTATACCCTCCGCCCCACATCAGGCGAACGTATACTTCACGCCCCACACCAGGCGAACGTATACTTCACGCTCCACCAAAATTTAGTCTTCCTCCCACTGCGTCTGTGAACACGGAAATCAAGTATGCATCCACGTGTTCACAAACAATCTCAACATGAATTGAATACACGCATTAAAGTGTGAATAAAGTATAATACGCCTAGGTAGATGATGATTCACTGATTCCAAACCCCGCGGGTTTGTCATGATCTCCTCAACATCCAAAAGGGTAGATCTAAGACGTAAACACATAAATAATATGAATGCTAAATGTAAAGGAGACGATGATTTACGTGGTTCAGCACTAAGGCCTACGTCCACGGATCCGGGGATATTCACTATAAAGTAAACGGTTACAAAAGTAATCACAAGATCTTTCGCATTCATCAACCTCATAGGTTGATACTCATACTTACTTCTCACTATTCTCTCTCTATTCCTTGGTTCTACTCTCGATCCTCCTTTTACGTGGAAGGGGTATTCATATATATAGCTAAATCAAGTGGGTCCACCGACAAAGAGCTATTGAGACCTTATCTTCTTGTGCTACGTGCATGGTCCGCGGACTTCTGTCCTCATGCTTCTACAATACCCACGCTCATTACGCTGACCTATCCTCGCTTTCTTCGTGGGTCGTCGACACGTGCCCTCGAGCGGATTAAATGCGGCGGTTGGGCCTGTCCGATCCGTGCCGGGCGGTGTCGGTCCTCCTTGTCACGTCTCGTGTCGGTTGGACTATCCCCAACCGTTGATTACATCTTACCTCGTGATGGGGTAGAGTAACTCATTGGTGTTGCGCGGGATTATCTACCTTGGATGCTCCTCATCTTCGACCGTTGGTCTTGACGGATGGCACGTCGTCTAGATGCCATGGATGCCCCTACGTGTCATCCTCTTTATGACATGGCCTCCACGTGGGTTACGCTAGTACACGTGGCGATGGAGATAAATAAGTGTACTTACAATTTGCCCCTCTTCTTGTGGATCAAGCGCTAGCTTTAGTTGGAAGAAGAATCGTGTGGTACGTTTTTATCTCCCTCCTCATAACTTCTCCTAAAAAGGTGCTACCCGCATTTATTGTGCACGTTTCCCATATCCGGCTATAAGCGCCCTTTGGGTAGTGGGCGGTTTCTCTTGGTCTTATAAAAGAGAAGAATGAGAGAATGTGAATTAAATTCACATTCCCTGTTTATTCTCTCGTTCTTTTGTCTTCTTCATCTTCTTAACTTCCTCGACACCATTATTGCTTACGCGTTCTTCTTCTTCTTTCTTCTCTTTGTCATTCAGCGCCTTCATTGTCGCCTTCGTTCTTCTGCTTTCGCTTTACTTTTTGAGGTTCGGGTATGATTTTTACTCCGCTTATTCGCCATGCCTAACCTGTTGAGTTTTGATTTTTACGGTGATGCGTCAATGATGAATTTAATCCTATGTATATTAAGGATTTGAGAGTTGGCCACCGGCCAGCCGTATGTTTCATCGGTCATGCTTTAATCTTATTTTTCTTCTTTTGAGTTTGAATAATAGTTTGAGAGTTTAAGTAATTGTAGATGAAATCTAGGGTTTTCTTCACGTTCTTCTTGTTCTTGAGATTTTCTTGCTTTTCGATCTTCCTTGCCTCGACTTGCACTTTTATTCGTGTTTGTGCCCGAGACATGTCCGACCGTCCATGGGTTCCTTGCAAACTCCTCCGTCAAGTCCTCGCGGATCTCCTCGGAGTGATTCCAATATTAGGGGTGGAGCTCCGCCTTCACTTACCCAGGATAATCCTCGGGATGGACGAACATCCTCGTCCCACAGTCGAGATCTTCGCTTAAAAGGGGTGATCCGCCGCAGGGTCTAGATATGCCGTGAATCGCCCAGAGGTGGGTCTCCTAAGCGGCGAGAATCCATGGCCCGAACCTTCAAATGTGCGGCCTCTCCGCACCAAGCCTCCACCGCGGACTAATCCACCCGTGCCTAGTTCAAGTAAGTCAACTAAGACTTTGTCTTCGAAGAGAAAGGCTGCGGAGATAGAATCTTCGGGAGATGTAGTTCCTCTAAGAAGAAGGCGGCGGGTTACGGAAGATACTACGGGAGGTGCTTTGAGGAAGACTCTGCTGTTACTTTTCGTCCTTTACCTTTGGGTAATAAGAAGTTTACTTTCAGACACATTGATCTTGAGGCCTTCAAACCCGGTCTTGACACTTCCAAGTGCGTTTTTATGCCTACGATAAAGATATAACTTATGAGATGGTTACCAATTACCGGTATGATGCCTTTCATTTCTTGACGACCGTGGGTGCTTTCGAGGCCTAGGTTTGATGTTACCTTTGTATAAAGCGGTGATGATTTCTACTACTAGGGTCTTGTCTAGCAGCGATCTTGCCAAGAAAAGTCATAATCGTGGGGTGCAACGAGTTGACAGAAACTATCTTCGCCCGTCTCAGGGAATGCTATCTTCGTAGCAAGGGGCAAACGATGATGACTGCTATGCCCCTAAATTAGAAAAGGAGAAAGGGTGGTACACTCTGAAAATTTTAACAAATCCTTTGGAGATTACGTTAACGAGAATACACGTAAGCGTGATGCAGTGAGTGCGGAACATTGCTCTGTTAAGGGAAGTTCGACTTTTGAGCGAGGTAAGTGATTCCAAGATGGCGAGGGTTCCCAGTGCCGAAGGTCTTCGTATTCCGTGATGAGAGAATTAAGCGTGATCAAGACTATGAATGGTGCCCACTGTTCTTGAAGTCGTTGGTCCGTGGGCCTATGGTTGGGTCCCCGGACCCCATGGTTGGCGACCCTCTGTTGACTGATCCTCATCGCGAAGCTTCTCCCGCTCGTTATGCCCATTCTTGCCCTTGGCGAATGAGTTTTGTAGGTATGGATTTTGCTTATAATCGCGATGTTGATGACGGGAAGACGAAGATATCTCGATGCTAACCTTCTTCCGAGAATACTAATGTTGCTAAGGTGTGTTGTTTGTTTTCTACGTATATATGCCCCTTCGTTTTCTTAAATAATATTGATTATGCTAAGGAAAGGAGATGCCGATGGCTCTTTTATCATTATGTGTTGTAGGTGCGTAGAAATAAGAAGATCAATCCCAAGCAATCGTCGAATTCTCCCGTAGGGTTCTACACTTCGAGGATGTGAACAGTCCGTGGATGGTGATGAGGATGTTTCCGATGGGGAAGAGCGAATTGAGACTTATCCGCCCGTTCAAGAAGTAGATAGTATTGCCGGTGGGAGCGTTGGTGGAGGTGGTGGTGATCAGGCCACTGGTGGTGGTGGTGGTGATCAGGCCACTGGTGGTGGTGGTAATGATCAGGCTACTGGTGGTGGTTGTGATGATCAGACCACCACCAGTGGCCGGATCATCACCACTGGATGGTGATGAGGATGTTTCCGATGGGAAAGAGCGAAGTGAGACTTCTCCGCCCGTTCAAGAAGTAGATAGTATTGTCGGTGGGAGCGTTGGTGGAGGTGGTGGTGATCAGGCCACTTGGTGGTGGTGGTGGTGATCCGGGCACTGGTGGTGGTGGTGGTGATCGGGCCACCGGTGGTGGTGGTAATGATCAGGCTGCGGTGGTGGTGGTGATGATCGGGCACTTTGGTGGTGGTGGTGATGATCCGAGCCCCACCGTGGTGGTGGTGATGCTCGGGTGAGGGCTACCAAGGATGGGGATGTTGTGGACAAGGGTAAGAAAATTGCTCTTGATAGTGGTGACAAGGATGGGGATGCTTATTGCGAGTTTTCCTTTGGTAAGGTTTTATCAGGGAACAATCATTTGACATGGCCACAGTTATGGGGCTTGTCTCGGACTTCAATCGCTTCCAGTGGTGATGACCGGAATGTCCTTAAGGATAGGCTGGGGGTGACCCCACACGCGGATCCGATCTTTGGGGTTTTGGCGGTGCATCCCGAGGTTTGTGTCGGCACCTCCTCCACTCTTGGTGGGGTTTTGGTGCTAAGTAATGCGGTGCCTCGCTTGGTGGGACGCCCTCAGACTCTCCCTCAGATGACTTCACGCGGTCCTTGGTCGCGGATGGTGATGATGCTGTTTTGGCGTGGCTGCAAAAGAAAAACTTGCTTGTCGTGCCTCATCGTGCCCTTTGTGATTGAAGGGGAAAAGAGTTCGGACTCTTTTTACTCGCGGCATATGGAGCTAACCCGGAGGAGGTGGTAGATCGAGGTGGGGCGAGAATCTTGTGGCCAGCGGGATTGATCTCGTGGTGGATCCTCCCCTACGGTTCTTTGCATGATGGCCATCGGCGATGGGTACCCGATCTGATTATCCCCAACGCGGTTATTGGAGGTTTGTCCTGCTCTTTCTACCCACGATTTTGCTTAAATGTGTTGTGAACTAATTTCCCTTTTTGATTGATAGATGATGAGGAATGAGTATTGTAACCACCATCTTTCTGGCTCTTCAAGGCTAAGTCTCTCAAGCTAAAAGTGAAGCTCCGGCATTGTGAAGAGACGCTTACGGGCGTTGAAGGCTGCGGTCTCAGCTAAAGATGAGGAAATAGCAGGTGAAGGGTGCTCGCAGCGTAGGAGCGGCGGGACGCGCGGAAGAGGCGAAGTTGCGTTACGGGCGCCGGTTAAGGCCAAGTTAGCGGTTCTTTGAGAAGAACTCTTCGTCTATTTCAGTCTGCGTCTCCTCTTCTTTGATAGTTACCTGCTCCTTATATGTTACGAGTTTTCTTCTTCTTCCCTCCTCCCGCCTCGTCTTGTCTTGATGGGTGGAGTCCCCGAGTTGTTGTGGCTTGGAATGAGAGAACTCGTCAAAAAGGTTGCATTGCCGAGTTAGTTGAAAAACTTAAGAGTGAATCGGCGAAATGGAATGCCCGCGGGATGTTCATAACGCTATGGCCGAAGAATGGCGTAAGAAAAGCTTTGCTTGGTAGATCTGCAAAATCGAAACAACCATGACCGTCATTTATTCAACGGGGCTCTTTTATGGACGCGGATAATCTGGAGAAAGCCCGCGGTCAGATTTCCTCTTTAGAAATTAAGCTTAATGTTATGGAAGACGAGCTGCGGCAAGCGCGGTCTTCTCATCCCTGGATGTGCGGGCTTATATGCGGCGTCTTGCTAAGGAAAGAGACGATGCTAGGGAATAATCTGGCGCTCGGTAGTGCCTTATCTCAAGTCTCGAGCGTGTGGCCGTCGAGGTTGAGCGTGAGAAAAACTTAGAGGTGACTATGTATCGTCTTAACAAGGGGTTGGAATCGAAGAATGATGAGGTTAATCGATATCGTCATTCGGACTCGATGCTTCGAGATGACCTAAGCGCGAAGTCGGTATGCTCATAATCTTACGCGGTAGATTATGATAGGTTATCAAATGAATATGATTATGCCGCAGAAGCAAGGGATTCCGCGGTTGATCATTGTGAAGGTATACGTTTTTGTCATCGAGTGTGCTTTGTATTGTATTTGTTATAACTGTTCTTTTTCTATTATCCATGAGCTCCGGGGACATCTTCGAGCTGCGGATGACAAATTTGCCGAAGCTCGGGCTAAGGTAGTTCAATTGGAGGGCCAAGTCAATTACCATCGTGGTCCGGCCTTGTCTCGGGAGGAAACGGCAAGCATGCCAATCAAAGGTGGACCTTCTTTCCACTTCCCTAAGTCGGCCGAGATGAAGAGTGTAGCCATAGGCTTCGTGGCTCGTAGCGGTTGGCGAGAAGAGATTAATAGAACTCTTGGTGAGATTGAGTTGGATCTCAGGAAAAACCATGGGTTAAACAAGAATTATACTCGGCGTCTGTACCCGCGCTCCTTCGAGGTTCTTACGGGCCCTCCTCTGGTGGTAGTGTTCCTTCCTCGCTGAAGGACAAACCCGCGGATAATGCTCCCTCCCAGTAGATCATATCTAGTATGCTAGGGATTGATCTCAGTTGCTTATCCTTTTTGGCGTTTTTGCTACTCTTCTTGCTATGCTTGTAATCAACTGCCATGTACTAGATCAAACTTTGGTGTTTAAATCTGAATTTGTATTTTGTTGAATTTGCATCTATCGGCTTTACAAATTAAGTTAACGTAATGAGTAATTCCGTAGTGTTTACAATCCAAGAATGTTGATCTTTGAATTTGAGAAAGTGTATTGTTTGCGCAATTCCGTAGGTTGATATCCCGGAATTGTCTTGTGACCTGCACCCGTCCGGCTAATTCTGGGCGAGGATTTACGAACGGTGGGGGTCTCGCCGACGTTCAAGGATATATTCCATTGAGTTCGCGGCTTGTAATATTGCTCGGGTATCTCGTTACGTGGGAAGTCGCCCCTGGTCATACACTTATAGACGCTTACGGGGAGTTCCAAGAGATTGCATGTGTATGCTCCGATATATTGCATGCGTGTGCTTTGTATGGGATATTGCCCGGTATATTGCAGTGGGTATGATCCACGCTTTGTGCGGGACATCCCTCTCACTAAAGTATAGTGCTAATTCTTAATAATAGTAATCTTAACAATGATTTACGTGGTTCGACCCCCTAAGACCTACATCCACGGGGTAACGATAGTATCGATATTTTATTAAGATGTGGTATGGTTTTCAATGTACATTGTGTAAGTAGTATATACATGTGTCTCATATGGTATAGGTTGTGGGTTTTGAATAAATTGAAATGCGTGTGGGTAATGAATAGAATATGATACTTGAAAATGAAAGCTTGGATTGATTGAAAAGTTAAGGCACGTTACTCCTTTGTCAGAGATAGAAACATGTGGACTTGTAAGTCCGTTTTCTTCTTCCCGAAATGCATACGCAGTGGTAGGTTATGGGTAGTATGGTTTGAGATATTTGGCATTCCACGGATGCATGAGGATTTCCCCTTTGAGATTACGCGAGATAGTAAGAGCCATTTCTGCGATGTCGTGTATTACGTAGGGTCCTCCCCAAGTTGGTGCTAATTTTCCCCACTTATTTTCTCGCTGGTATTGGGGAATGGTCCTCAACACATACTGCCCTTCTACAAAATTCCTAAGTTTCACTTTTTTGTTATATTCTGCGGCTAGCTGCGTTGGTAGTTTTCCATTCTTTGCGGTGCGACTTCTCTCCTTTCTTCGAGGTCGTCAAGCTTTTCCAACATCATGTCCGTGGTGAGGTTCTTTTCCCATGCTTCTGTCTTTGTTGTTGGAAGTAGAATTTCCATAGGGATTACTGCTTCTGCTCCGTACGTGAGTAAAAACGGGGACTCTCCGGTAGCTGATCCTCGAGTCGTCCTATATGCCCATAGAACGTTATGTAACTGCTCACACCACCGCCCCTTGTACTCGTCTAGTTGTTTTTTTAAGGATAAGTGCCAAAGTTTTGTTTGTGGCTTATGCTTGTCCATTGCTTTGTGGGTATATGGGGGTGGATTTGTTTTTTCGAATTTTGAGGGTGTCGAACAGCAAGTCGATATTCTTTCCTTGTAGATGTTTACCGTTGTCGGAAACTATCTCTGTGGGGATGCCAAACCTGCAGATGATATTTTGAAAAATAAAAGTAAAGACGTCTGAATCCCGAATTCTTGCCAGTGCCTTTGCTTCTACCCACTTGCTGAAGTAATCCGTTGCCACTATTAGGAATCTTCTTTTCCCTGTCCCTGATACGAGTGGGCCTACTATGTCGATACCCCATTTCCCAAAGGGCCACGGACTGTCCACAAGTTCAACTTTGTGGCTGGGCGTGGATTCGTTTGCCAAATCTTTGACATTCTTCGCACCTTTGCGCCATTCTAGCCGCGTCTCGGATCATGGTTGGCCCAAGAGTAGCCTGCGTCTTCGCCTTATCTGCAAGGGACCTCATTCCACCGTGATTCCCGCGTCTCCTCTATGGATGTCTTTCAAGATGATATGTCCCTCGATCGAGACAGGCGGCGACGAAGTGGCCCGAGGAATGATTTTACGTATAAGGTTTCGTCTCTTAGCTCGTACATCCACCGCTCTGGATTGTACTTTCCTAGCCTTTTTGGTATCCTGGGGAGTTTCCCCTCTTTTAGGAAAGAGTGGATTTCGATTCTCCAATCTCTACATTTCGTAATCGTCGTCCTCATCGACTTGTCGCGTGATGTCATCGTTACGGAAGTCGTCGAATATGTGCTCTCCGACATCATCATCGTAGATATCTTCCTCCTTAGACTTGCGTTGGTTAGCCGCGCATGTTTCTTGGGGCTTGATGGATGGTTCGTACACTCTTGTTATCTTGATTGCTTTGACATCCTCATTTTTAAGCATGGCTGATATATATGCCGGGGCATCTGCGTGTCCGAGCTCCTTCCTACGCAGATGTCGAATTTGATTTTTGGTATTTGGGAAACCAACGTTTGCACCAGCCATGTATGCCATCGGTGTCTCGTCATACACATTGTATTCGTAGCCTATCTGCCGTATGATTAGTTGTGAGTCACTTGTCAACCGTACTTCTTGTATCCCTAATTCAATTATCAAGCGGAGGGCATAGACCACTCCTTCGTACTCTACGATGTTATTTGTATGGCCTTCAAATTCCAATGCGAATGCGTGCACGATCCTATCCCCGTGGGTGTGGTGATGACGATGCTTATCCACAGCGCCCTCTCTATTTTTGGAGCCGTCAACAAAGACCTCCCATTGTCGTGGGTTTATTGGTTCAAGAATGTTATTTGGCTCCTTTTGTTTTTCTATTTCGGGGGCACCGCGGCCCTCCATCCTTGTATGCGCACCTCTTCTTCGTTGTCCAAAGGTAGGTCTGCTAGAAAGTCCGCTAACACTTGCGATTTACGAGAGTGTTGAAGCTCATAGTGGATATTGAATTGGTCGAGGTATGTGCTCCATTTCGCTATGCGTCCTACCTTTCCTGCCCCTTTGAGGATGGCTTCTAAGGGTGCTCGGCATGGGATACGTATGTCATGCGTTAAGAAGTACGTCCTCAGCTTTAATGTAGACCATACGATGGCTAAGATGAGTTGTTCGATTCTTGTGTAGTTTCTTTCAGCGGAATTCATAGTCTTGCTGACATAATAGATCGGCCGCTCCTCCTTTGTGTGGGTCCCGACAAATCTGCGATTACTTCGCATCGTCTTTGCTGCAATGTATAGTGCCAAGACTTCGTCGAGTCCAGTTTTAGAAGGATAGGGATCTCTGCTGGGTCTTGTTTGACGCCTTTGGAAAGCTTCTGAAGGATAGGGATCTCTGCTAGGTACTGTTTGACGCCTAGGGAAAGCTTCTTCGCATTCTGCCGTCCACTCAAATTTCGTCCCCTTTTTTAGTATGTTGAAAAAGAGTTTGCACCTATCCGAGGATCTTGAGATGAACCTTCCCAGGGCTGCTAGGGATCCATTGAGCTTTTGTACCTCTTTTAGGTTCTTTGGAGATGGCATGTCTACTATGGCTCGGATTTTTGCGGGATCTACTTCAATGCCCCTTTTGTCACCAGGTACCCAAGGAATTTTCCTGATGTTACTCCGAAAGTGCATTTTTCCGGGTTTACCTTCATATTGTGTTCTCTCGTAGCTTCAGATGTCCCTCGAGTCTGGTGGTGGTTCTTCCTCAATCTGCTCTTTACGAGCATATCGTCAACATAGACCTCTAAAGTCCTGCCAATCCATGGCTTGAAAATAGCATCGACCATCCTTTGGTACGTTGCTCCCGCATTCCGGGAATAGATGTCCCTGTTTCTAGCGCCATATTGTGAACACGGAAATCAAGTATGCATCCACGTGTTCACAAACAATCTCAACATGAATTGAATACACGCATTAAAGTGTGAATAAAGTATAATACGCCTAGGTAGATGATGATTCACTGATTCCAAACCCCGCGGGTTTGTCATGATCTCCTCAACATCCAAAATGGTAGATCTAAGACGTAAACACATAAATAATATGAATGTTAAATGTAAAGGAGACGATGATTTACGTGGTTCAGCACTAAGGCCTACGTCCACGGATCCGGGGATATTCACTATAAAGTAAACGGTTACAAAAGTAATCACAAGATCTTTCGCATTCATCAACCTCATAGGTTGATACTCATACTTACTTCTCACTATTCTCCTCTCCTATTCCTTGGTTCTACTCTCGATCTGCTCTTTACGAGCATATCGTCAACATAGACCTCTAAAGTCCTGCCAATCCATGGCTTGAAAATAGCATCGACCATCCTTTGGTACGTTGCTCCCGCATTCCGGAGTCCGAAAGGCATCCTTACATAGCAATAGAGACCGTGGGGTGTGTAAAATGCTGTATTGCTGATCTTCTTCTGCTAAAAATAGTTGGTTGTACCCGGAGTATCCGTCCATGAATGATAACTCTTCGTATCCTTCTACTGCGTCGACTAGCTGATCAAATGCTGGGTAACGGATAACTATCCTTGGGGCATGCTTTGTTCAAGTTGGTGAAGTCGATGCAGATTCTGACCCCTCCATTCTTCTTTGGTACTATTACCATGTTAGAGATCCAAGTAGGATATTTGACTTATTTTATAAAACCGGCCTCCAATAGCTTTCGCAGCTCCGTTTCTCTTGCTTTGTGATACTCGTAGCCACCATTCGTATCTTTTGTCGTACGGGGGTGTGCCAGGTTTAATGCGCAGCTCATGTTGTACTGTCTTTGGGTCTATTCCAGGCATATCAGATAGTTTCCATGCGAAGATGTCCGCGTATTCCTTAAGTAGTTTTATTAGTGAGGCTTCGCGTTCTCCGCCCATTAGAGTTCCTATCTTGATCTTTCTTGGGTTCTGCTCCGTCCCTATGTTAACTTCCTTCACTGCCTCCAAGGATGTAAACGTAGGCTTCGGTTCCCCAAGGTGGGGGACTTTCTTTAATTTCTATTTGGTAGGCTCAGATTCTTTGTTTGCGAGAGCGCCACGGTTAGCATTTGATGTTGATGCTTCCGTGTTCCCTACGGAGTTCCCCTTAGACAAGCTTTTCCACGAGATCTCTTCCAAGTATTCGTCGATGGCTTTGTCCTTGGATATTGCTTTGTTCCGGGCCTGCGGGCTCTTTCTTTTCTCATCTTCTTCATTGTCGAGCTGTATTTGCATTGCCTGGCATTCCTTTGCGGAAACTTGATCACCCTTGATCTCCATTACCCCTAAAGGAGTAGGAAACCTAAGGTATTGATGGTAGGTGTATGCGACTCCCTTAAGTTTGTGGACCCATTTTCGTCCAATGATGGCATTGTAGGGTGAAGGCGTGTTCACCACACTGAAGCGGGCGTTAACTTTCATGGGACCTGCGTCTACTTGCAAAATAATATCCCCGAGAGGCTTCGTAGCCGTACCATTGAACCCGTAGATGGTGTAGTGCGAGGTCAAGAGTTGCTCGTCATTAAGCTCCATACGCTTGAAGGTATCATGAAACATGACGTTTACGGAGCTCCCTCCATCAATGAGTATTTTCTTTATGTTGCATCATGCGATTGGCAAAGTGAGGATCAAAGGGTCGTTGTGATCTTCCATGTCATCCTCAATGTCCTCGGCCTCGAAGGTTAGAGGTGCGTTCATCCATTCTTCGTGCTCTTCCACTTCTTTTCCGTCTAAGTTGTAGAGCTCACAATAGTCTTCAAATTGCTTCCTCAATCTTTTCCCTATTTGTGCGGTTAGGGTTGGTTCTTTGTTTTCCGAGCGGGATATAGTATTTAGTGTACGGTTACCCTCCGGCAATTGGACTCATTTCTTTGCGTTTGGTTATGTCCTCCGTTCCAGCCTTTTCTATATATTTTTTGAGATCCCCGCATCAATCGATTTTGTATCTCTATCTTGAGATTTTTGCACTTCTCGGTTGGGTGCCCGTAGAAGCAAAATCGCAGTACTCTTTGGATTCTGCCGAGGCCGGTGGTTGTTTCCCCTTAGACCAGGGCCGTCTAAGTCTTCGCGATCCTTGATCTCCTTTAAAATGCGTGAGTAGGCGGCATTGAGCTTCGTGTAGACTCGGTCTTCAAATTTTCTTCCACCCCTTTTGTGGTCATCCTTCCGATCCTTTTGGTGTTCGCTGGATCTGTTTAGCTAGTTCCGCGGAGTTGGTCCGTGGGGGTCGTTGAGCCCGTGCTCTTGGGTTCTCTCTTTGAATTTCTTCCAACCTTGCATGTTTTTCGATGATTATCCTCAAATCTCCCTCTCGTGGTTGGAGAGGTACCGTGGATTTCAACAAACAATGGGCTCATCTGTCAAGTCCCCATTTGTAACAATTAATACTCACCACGGGATCCACATGTCCTATGGCTTGACATATCTTGTGCCACCTATCCGTGTATTCTCGAATGGACTCCTTGTATTTGATTGCAAGTGAAAAGAGCTTGTCCATCCACAATGTTCACAACCTTGTTATACATGTAGGTGGCCAAGAATTTTTCGGTGAGCTAATCATATGAATCAATGCACCCCGGCTTGAGGTTATCAAACCAAGATAACGCGGATCCTTTCGAGGCTTGAAGGGAAATATCTCGCATAGTATAGCTTCGTCATGATCCCACCTTGGCCATTACCCCCGTTGTAATATCGTAGGTGAGCTGCGGGATCCGCGGATCCGTCGTAACACTCAAAGGATGGGACCGGGCATTTCTGCGGAATGGTAGCCGTAGCCAACTGCTGTGCGAGTGGGGTGGTGTTGGCTTCCTTCATAACCTGTTCTAGTCTTCCACCTCCTTGCCTGGTTTTGATTTGATTAATCTCTCGCTAACATCTTTGCGCGAGACTCTCCATTGCCAAACAAGTGTTCTTCTTGAATGGAAGGCCGTGCCTTCCTTGTAGGTTGTGACGTCGTGGCCTCCTCCTCATCATAGTAGTCTGAAGTGTCCGGGTGATAGTCCGGGTCGGGCCTTCTATTATTCCGCGCACCTCTTTGGGGTATTCCTCTTTGGTTGACTACCGCAGGTGTGTTCTCGAGGATCATCCTCCGGTCTCTATTCTGTACCGCTGAGTTAGCCTCGTCCTGCTGATTCTCTAGCTCCGCGCTTTGGAGGATCTTCTCTCTTAATTGCTGGTTCTCTTGGGCTAGTAAGGCCACCGCGTCCGCGTATGTCTGCTGATTCCGTTTTAGTTCTTCTAATTGCGCCAAAATCTGCGCAGACTGGTTTGATGCTTGATTTGTTCCTATTTGTACCTGAGCTTGTCCCTCGGGGGCCGCGGTGTTGATTTCCTCTCGCTAGCCTGTCTACCTCGGCTCGATCATTTCGTAGGATCCCGTGCGGTCGTTCGTTTGGCTCATTAGTCCGCGGCATCCCGTAAGGAGGGTTCTCGGATTACCGATTCTCGCTACCGCTTCTCGAGGTTCCGTAGGCCTGGTTGTAGCCGTCACTTTGGAGGCGACCACTTGAGAAGTTCCTTCGGTAGGTGTAGCGACTTTTGCCGCCGCGCCTTCTTTGCTTCCATTGCAATGATACCCGCATCTCCGAAAGGAATGTGCTTTCCGCTCCATTCTCGCGTCTTGTCTCCTGGGCCGTGAGTCCAGCGCCCTTTTGTTTGCTCCTTGTTACTACGGCGTAGTCCTAAGTGCCTCTTTTGAAGGTACCTTTGTCTTCCCGCATCTTTGTTCCTTTCCATTGTAATATTTTCTGCACAGAGAACACGGAGGTAAACCGAGACAAAAAGTCCACGGGTTAGCTGTTAATTCAAACTTGATTTCATAAGCTCGATTTCTAGTGGCGATGAGTGTACTCGAGCTGTTAGTTTGGCGAACAATTCGAAAAACATAAACGGGCCTTGGTTTGACCGGGATAAGGTCCATGGGTTGTTGTTTGCAATCAGTCTAGATCTATTGGTGGAAATTATGTTTGAAATATCAGTTAAAACACAGATCTGTTGGTTTAAAGGTTACACAATGCCCAGATCTGTTGGTAGAAAATACAATAGACATAAATACGTGCGAAAAATAGCCCCAAAACTCAGATCTGCTAGTTAAAAATTCGTAAAAGACCCAGATCAGCTGTTAGACAGCACAAAGAATACGGATACGTGCGAAAAATGAGTTTAAACAGAGATCTGTCTACGTTCTAAGTAAAATTTTTGAGTTACTATTAAGTCACAGGGAAAGATAAATCTTTTTACCGGGACAAGGTCCCTGTTTCTAGCGCCATTCTGTGAACACGGAAATCAAGTATGCATCCACGTGTTCACAAACAATCTCAACATGAATTGAATACATGCATTAAAGTGTGAATAAAGTATAATACGCCTAGGTAGATGATGATTCACTGATTCCAAACCCCGCGGGTTTGTCATGATCTCCTCAACATCCAAAATGGTAGATCTAAGACGTAAACACATAAATAATATGAATGCTAAATGTAAAGGAGACGATGATTTACGTGGTTCAAAGACTAAGGCCTACGTCCACGGATCCGGGGATATTCACTATAAAGTAAACGGTTACAAAAGTAATCACAAGATCTTTCGCATTCATCAACCTCATAGGTTGATACTCATACTTACTTCTCACTATTCTCTCTCCTATTCCTTGGTTCTACTCTCGATCCTCCTTTTCTGTGGAAGGGGTATTCATATATATAGCTAAATCAAGTGGGTCCACTGACAAAGAGCTATTGAGACCTTATCTTCTTGTGCTCTGTGCATGGTCCGCGTACTTCTCTGTCACTCCGCAGCTTCTACAATACCCACGCTCATTACGCTGACCTATCCTCGCTTTCTTCGTGGGTCGTCTGACACGTGCCCTATGAGCAGCATTAAATGCGAGCGGTTGGGGCTGTCCAGTCCGTGCCAGGCGGTGTCAGTCCTCCCTTGTCACGTCTGTGTCAGTTGGACTATCCCCAACCGTTGATTACATCTTACCTCGTGATGGGGTAGAGTAACTCATTGGTGTTGCGCGGGATTATCTACCTTGGATGCTCCTCATCTTCGACCGTTGGTCTTGACAGACGGCACGTCGTCTAGATGCCATGGATGCCCCTACGTGTCATCCCTCTTTATGACATGGCCTCCACGTGGGTTTTGCTAGTACACGTGGCGATGGAGATAAATAAGTGTACTTACAGCGTCACTCAAGGACTAAACCCAAATTTAGTCTTTTTTTTTCTCTTTGGTCTTTGGTTATACTCGCACCATTGCAGTTGCTCTTAGACGAGCTTTTTCTCGAAATTTAAAAAAACTGTTAAGATAATGATCTATGCTCTTTTTACCGCTCTATTCACCACTCGGGCTTACGTGTCATGTCCAGCGTATAACAGTGGACAAAAGAAAGAAAGAAAAGTCAGTCCGTTCACGTGTCTTCTTTTCTTTTCTCTTTCTAACTCTTCTCCTTCTTCTCCAGTTTCTTTCCCGAAAGTTTCTTTTTCTCTGCCTCCATCACAATATCCTCAAAAGTTCAAACCCATATCACAAAATCCTTGATTAAAATCAAACCCTTGCTTTAAAATCAAATCCTTGCTATTGTGTATGGATTTCGTAAATCTCAGTAGTACTAGAAAAGAAAAAAGTGATTTTTTTTTTCGTTAAAGCACAACAATTTGGTTTCAACCTCAAGAACCAAAACACTGCCCTTTTCCTATTTGAACAATCACGATTAATTGAGAAAGAAAGCTCAAATCTAATCATTGAATCAAAATAATCATGGATAATGACACAACACATAGAAATTTTGTTTGAATTGAAAAATCATTCCACTAAATCTTTGCAAGAAATTTGTAGATTCTTTTATCACGTTAAACTCCAGTAACGTAAAGACTAGCTAAGAAAACAATGTCAAGCTTGAATTGCCCATGATTGGTGCTGCATTTTGGAATTCACGACACATGTCATCCAAACGAACAATGGTTCTTAAAATCAGGCCTCAGGAACATTTGTAAGCTCACAAATGTCTGCAAAAGGTGTACCCTGCCACAAAATGAGCATACCTAAGTGAATATAGGATGCATTGAGCTGCTTGACAAGTTGCATATATGATCCGGTGCCAGATAACTAAACAACAAGACTTTTAGTGCAAAATATGTATATGAACCTTTGCCCACTCGTACACCACCTCAACAAGACCACACTCTCCTGCATATTCCTCGGCACTTATTGGTAGGCGCTTGTAGCTCCTCAAGTCTAATTGCGGTGTCATACAATCTAAAACATATGAATTGAGATTCAAGGACAAAGATAAATCAAGACGCACATTCCTCGGATTATTGTTTTAGGGAAAGCCAAAAACACTGGGGAAAGCTGACCGTGGTCGAACACAGTTCACAAGGGCCGATCTCCACGGAGGGCCGATTTCCGGCGATTTCCAGGCGATCACACAGTCTGTGTGTTTTCAATTGATCAAACCGATTCTGATTGATCCCTGCTCATCGCCTCCGTCCCTCAGATTCATTCCCCTCCTTTTCAGCTGCACACCGATACCCTTTCCGACCCTAACAGCATCATGTGTAATTCCCTAGGGTTTTTCATAGTCTGCTTCTTCATCTAGGGTTCGCTGTCGACCTCAATGCTTGGAACTACAACTTCTACAGCTCTCGTACCTCAATCCCAACCTATTGCTCTGTGTTCTTCCAACTCTGCTGGAGGCGATGATCTTTTCCAGTGTCCATTTCGTGGCTTGGATGGGTGTAGGAACGGTGTTGGTGGTAGAGGGCTACTGAGGGGGTCTCTGTTTAACCATTTGAAGAATCAGCACTATAAGGGGGATGAAGGCAAGAACAGATGTCGAGAGAGATTGCAGAGCAATGGTGCTGTGTATATGGCATGGGATTCTGAATTGCAGCACCTGAGAAGCTGGCTTTGCTCTCAGTGTATGCATATCAATGCATGGGGAAAGAGATGCAAGCTGCATCAGAGTGATATTGTCTCAGCCCCTGCTACTGTTGTAGGTGTTGAAGCCCCGGACAGTGCCAGTGCCTTCACCAATGTTGTTGCAGACAAGCCTGAGGAGGTGCTCTTGCCTACGGTGAGTCTTGATTTACTGAACACGGTTTTTCAAGCTAACATTCCAACTGTCTCGAGTATTCCTTCCAAATGCAGGCTCCATTTTGCTCGCACTTTCAAGAATGTTCTTGAAAAGTAATTGCCTCGCCTAAGGATTTGACACCTTGATTCACTCTTGCTTTTTCCGTTTGTATTCTCCACATGTATATTCCTCAAAGCACTCGGGAAGAGAAGGCTTCTACCAAGAAAAAAGGCAAGTCAAGTCCATTAATTTGGCCTTGAATCGGTGGGAAAGAGGCTAATGGCTGTATATGAGGTTGATACATAATGTTACGGGACGAACACAGGAGTGTACAAGAACTGGCAGGACAAGAGGAAGAAGACTCGCCGAACAACCAAGAGGCCACTAACCTACGGTTGTGTAGGACCAAACTGAGGAATGGCCTTTATGCTGCAACCATACGTACTCTCACTTCCAGTGGAGTAGCTCCTGATAATGATGGCACTTTAAATGAACTACGAAGCAAGCATCCCTTTCTTGCTCCCCTCGGATTCCGACCAGGCTCTGTTGCCGTGGAGGCTATGACAGCATCAACTGATCTTGTTTTGAGCCGTCTAAAAAGCTTTCCTAAGGGTACTTCCTGCGGTAGGGACGGCTTCAAGGTGCAACATCTCTTGGATGCCATTAGCGGCTCCGCAGCTGCCATTTCGGAGGAGGTTCTCGCAGCTATCACGGAGGTAGTTAATCTTTGGCTCGCAGGCTTGTGTCCAGCTGATTTGGGGGAATTTGTTGCGAGTGCACCTCTTACTCCCTTAGTTAAGCCGGGTGGCGGCTTACGTCCCATTGCTTTGTGGGGACAATATGGAGAAGGCTCGTCTCCAAATGCGCTCGCAACTTTTGTTGGCAAGGAAGTAAATGCGTATTTAGGAGACTATCGATTTGGTGTAGGTGCTATATGTGGTGGGGAGGCTATTCTACATGCATGTTAACCGTATGATTGAGGAGAAAGGAGACTCGGATAATCTTTCCATGTTACTGGTAGATTTCTCGAATGATTTTAACCTCATTGACAGATCATCCATGCTTTCCGAGGTACGTAAATTGTTCCCATCGATCTCTCGGTGGGTTGAATTTTGTTACGCTTCTCCTGCTCGTTTATATTACATGGATCATGTTCTCGCCTCCTCCCAGGGTGTTCAACAAGGTGATCCTTTGGGCCCTTTGTTGTTTGCTCTTACTCTTCAACCCCTGGTTAAAAAAATTGCTGCGCAATGTGAGATTGAACTACAAGCCTGGTACTTAGATGATGGTACCTTGATTGGAGATACTCTTATGGCTGCAAAGGCTTTGAAGATTATTCAAGAGTTTGGGGTTGAAAAGGGTTTACATCTGAATATAGCCAAGACCGAACTGTTTTGGCCCTCTCCAGACCCACGAGCTTTAATTCCAGGCGTTTTTCCTCCAAATATAAGTAGGCCAACTAAGGGTGTGAAGCTTTTGGGAGGGCCGGTAAGCCTTGATGCTCAATTCAATAAGGATTTGGTTGTTAGTAAAGTGCGCAAGACTATGGATCTTATTGATGCTGTAGAGAAGTTAGAAGACCCGCAGGTGAATTGCTTTTGTTTCTAATTGCACCGGTGTTTCGAGACTTTATTTCGCCTTGAGAACAACGAGACCCGAATTTTTACAAGACGCTCAAGACTTATTTGATGCTCGCTTTGTTTCAATTCCTTAGGCACATCATTACCGGAGACGGTCCCTGGTTATGGGCCCCTTCAGCAAAGGCTTTCTACTTTGCCTTTCAAACATGGAGGTATGGGTGTGTACACTATGCAGGATACTAAAAATTATTGTTTTCTTGCATCTTGTTTACAGACCCTTGAGTTGCAAACCAAGATTTTGAGAGATACTGGTATCAGTGGTAGTGGTCCCTCTCTCCTACGTGCTTTGGACTCCTTCAATTCGGTATGTGTCGACGTTTCTCCAATCTGCTCTAGTAATTTTGCCACCCATTCCATGAACTCCACGGCAAATATTTACTTTGATGCGATTAAGAAAAACATACACACTACTTATGTTATGACGGAGCGTGATTCTATTTTATGGCATTGCAACCACCCAAACATGCATGGGATTTTCTCGATGGCGATTCCAATTGTGGGGCTTAATCAACATATTGGAGCTAGGCGGTTTGGTGCAATTCTCCCAAGACAGATTAGGGATCCCTCTTTTTGAGGAGGATGGTTCTTGTCCCTTTTGCAAGAGAGTTATGGATATTTTTGGTGATCATGCCTTACATTGTGCGAATGAGGTTGGGCTTAAATTTAGACATGATTTGGTGCGTGACACTCTTGCAGACATGTGCTACCGTGCAGGCGTACCTGCTAGGAAGGAGGTTGACTTGGGGCTTCTCGCTAATAATGGCACTGCTCTGAGACCGGCTGACTTACTTGTGCATAATTGGGATAATGGGCGAGATGTGTGTTTGGACGTGACTGGTGTTTCGCCTTTTACCTGGGAGGAGTTCGTACCTTTTCCCCCTGGTCTTGCCATTAAAAATGTTTGTTTCTCGCAAGAATACTAAATATTTGGAGAAATGCACGTCGCATGGCTTTGGTTTTGAAACTTTGGCCTTCACTACCTTAGGGGAGCTAGGTGACGGTATCGTAGATTTTCTTCTGAAGTCTCTGCGCAATTATATGGCTAGCCACGATGCTAATGTTCGGGTTGGAGAGTTTTTTTCATAGGTTAGGTGTGGTTATTCAAAAGGTGTTGGAGCTCGACTTGTTGCTAGGCTTCCATCCAATTTCTTACCAGTTGATAGTCTTTCTGATTTGTAAAAAAAATAAATAAATAAATAAATAAATAAAAATAAAAATAAATGAGTATCACTATCGCCAGTTTTGGATATCTATTGTAATGATGGTCAAAACCCTATATCTTATTGATTCAATTGGATTGTTTTGATCAAGCAAAATTAATGGTCATAAACTTCTTATGTATCATTCATCTTCAGATACAAAATACCAATTTATGGTGTCCGTGGCTATTGTTTCTTTATATGGCTTGATTTATTGAGATTAGAAGATGATTATTCGTTTGATGCTCTTTAATCATCTCTGTTATTATCATAATGGACGGGTGGCAAACAATTAATTCTGAAACAACAAACAAAATCGGTTTATAAAAGTTTACTATCTTTCTGCGCATCACTTCCAAATCATTTACGGCGGAGGCAGTTAAAAGCAAGCCCTGCTAAATTCGCATTTTTTTTTTTTTTTTTGAGATTTTGGAACCCTAAGCCTAGGGCTGCACAAGACCGGCCCATCATACCCAAACCCGCCCGTACCTGCTAAACCCGTGGGTTTTTAATCTGAACCCGCCAGTTGAGGGTGCGGGGTTGGTTATGAAAATAAAAACCCGCTGTCTATGGGTGCGAGGTTTGTTTTAGCTAATACCCGCCCAAACCCGTTCGAAAAATCCGCTAAATATACACCATTGATAAAACTAATCGGAAGTCCTTGATCCTTGAGGATGCTAGGAGGAGAGACTTGAAGATGATAGAAGAGACATGAGTCACTCACTGTTGGTCTGGAAACTTTTATTGTTTAAGTTTTAATCTGAACTTTAAAGTAGTCGTAAATGTTTAAACTTCAAACTTGTTTTTAATGGAAGTACTTGTTTAAGCTTAACGATGAAGACTTATATAGTTATGTTTATGGTTTATTTTTTTAAGTTATCAAGAACTTTAGTAAGTAGTTTATTTAAACTTTAAAACATGTGTGTGAATGCTTATTGAATATAAAGCGGGTTTAAACCCAAATCCGCCCAACCCGTAGCGGGCGGGTAACAAAACCCACCCGCTGTTTGTGGGTGCGGGGTTGGTTATGAAAATAAAAACCCGCAGTCTGTGGGTGGAGGTTGATTTTAGCTAATACCCGCCCATGTGCAGCCCTACCTAAGCCTATTTTTGCTATCTTGCACCCATAAAAATATTTTGCTTCCCCTTAGTGGAGTTCCTGGCTCCGCCCCTTACCATGGTTGCCTTTTTCTGTTTTCTTTGTTTACAAGTCTCATGAATTTGTATGTTCCATGGTGAAGGAAGAAAATTCCAAATATCAATTTCAAATCCGTTACTTTTAAAATTTTATTAAGAAAGTAGTGTGAGATTCTGTGGTTATAGGAGTGTAAGGGGATCCTCCCTCTTTTACATGATTCCTCGAACTCATAATTCCATGGGATACAAATCCTTCGGAGTTACAATTTCCACAACCAAACGCATGGCAGCGCATACAAATCCTTCACAAGTCCCATGGCAGCGCATTTTTTGAAGCAGGATTTATATCCAAATTAATGATTGCTGAGCAGCATAATATAAAGTTACGTAAACAGTGATTGGAATGAAGCAGCTAATAGCAAATTTGCAATTGCGCAATAAAACAGTTGCGTGGATTGAAACAGAAGTTAAATTGGGTGGGCGTACTACAACTTCAGCCTTTTACTCTATCTTCCTTCCACTCAGGCAGAATCACCTCGCCTCTCCAATCATGAATAAATCTGACAATCGATGAAGAAAACTCTGAAACCATCTTGCGAATATTAGGCTTATTAGCTGACATGGTTGAGGATATCGTCACCTTGCGCCTGCAGAGAAATACCCATAATCTTTCAACAGTAAT
Organism: Papaver armeniacum; assembly: GCA_023531295.1. Classification (NCBI taxonomy): domain Eukaryota; kingdom Viridiplantae; phylum Streptophyta; class Magnoliopsida; order Ranunculales; family Papaveraceae; genus Papaver; species Papaver armeniacum. The sequence goes on along the minus strand of JAJJWW010003826.1, from coordinate 300,499 downwards.
GAGAAGAAATTCAACGAATTTCAACAAAATCACTTGTACATCTCAAACTTACTTTAAAATAAATCAGTATCAGAACAACAGCCAAGTTCCAACAAGCATGCATTGTAATCGGAGCAAGAAGGTTCCGCGTTCGAGCATATACAAATCCCAGTGCTAAACCTAATAATTTCGTACACAAAATTCTTCAAAATTTTTTAAGCTTCTCATGAATATTGGTATGACTAGCTTCAAATACAAGAAAGAGTCATACCAAATATGAAAATCTCGGTAGATTTCCCAGGAGACTGATGGGCTAAAGTAAATACAACTGAACTTAAAAACACTGATACATTTACTGGCAACCTGTTGAATTTGTATGTTAGTTAGAATCAATGCTCTTCCTCAAGAAGCTTTAAAGTGAGAGACAGGGAGAGTACAACTCCCATGGGCAGAAACATACCATTTTGAAAGTGAAGTTAGCAGAAAACCGCGATAAATTGTTTCTTCACAAATGGGTGTTAAAATTCCAAGCACAGCCAAAAGGGAAACATTACTGTGAAGAGAGAATGTAGTTTGCATTATGGTATTCGGATAGTTAAGGAAATACTTCACAATCGGATACCCATAGTAAAGAATTTTTGCCTGAAGATTTGAATAAAGTTCCAAAGTAAATAGTTAAGGAAATCACCTGATTTTCGATGCACCAATAAGCGGGGACAACCGTAGCAAAACTTCTGCCTATGTGCAAGAGATGGATAGATCAAAAGCTATAATATGCAGAGCTTTATATTACCCATTTTGAACAAATTCATAATCAAGTTTACAGTTTATTTACTTTGGATACCTCATTTTGAACCTGGCTAACATTTAAACCAGAGGTGAAACCTTTAATGAGAAAAACACAACTTGATGCAGCTATTAGACCTCCAAAACCCCATAAGACCCACCCGTTCTTAAGGTTGAATGGTTGGTTCCATCCTGTCAAAAGCCAAAAAGTGTTGTATCCGAATCACCGCCAAATCATGGTAAGTCTATTGTAAACTGTCTATGCCAAAATCAATTAAAAAACATCAATTTCAGTAGCTATGTCAAAATCAGGGAATGGAAGAAAACAATGTAACATACATACTGTAGGAGAAAACATCTTCGGGAAATGGTTGATAAGGATTGACAAATACAAACAGTATCGACAGCTTAACTACAGTCTTCAGTCTACAAAAGGAAAAATGCAAAATATTTAACAAAAAAATGGGGCCGAGGTAGAATTCATAAAAATCAGCCAACAGAGGAAATGAAAAGTATAACAATATTGTACGTACAATTGATCGACTAAAAATTTCAATGCTTCTTCATCTGTATTATGAATCGACGTTTGAATTGCATTTTGTGAATTTCCTTTTGATTCAACAATTCCTGTAAAAAGAATACTGACAGAATATTATGAGGAATGGTTTCAGTAATCCTCAAGTGAATTTGAATACATATTATAACTTTTATTTTTCATTGAATCAACATTTACATGTTTTGCTCTCTCTATCTCTCTATCTAGAGTTTGGTGCAATCTTTTGGAGCAAAAGAGACCTTCTTTCCCACGGTGTCATACTCGATCTGAAAATTTACTTGAGCATAGTTACCGAAAATGGCCGTTTGACTAGGTATTATAGCCAAACAAATCAAACTAGCATATGGTGTCTGTATAAACGTATTTAATCTACTGAGATGAAGATCTGCATTTGTAAAATGGAATATCATTTCGGGTACTTGGATACTAGAGGTATTGTTGTAACACAGGCTCAAAATTTCATTTGGGTCATCAGTGGTATCAACGTTGATAGCTGCTTTCACCACGGATTCCAATTCATCGTATAATTCCTCATTCAATAGTGTTAACGTTGTTCCTGAATCGATAATAATATTACCTTCACTCCCAGCTTCAATACTGAAATCAGTTGGTTTATTTTCAATTCTTGTGTTACCAACACTAATGCCTTCTAGCGTTAAGTAATAGTACGTCAAGGGATTTTTAGAAATTAGAGGAGTAGAAACAACACCCTGATTAGAAACTATAGATAGACTTCCAAAATTCAATTTGCTAGTGCTGTTTTCAAACATGGGCAGTAAACAATAAGAAAATTTCCCGTCAGTTTCTGAACCCAGTTGAGAAACAAGTGATAAAGGTCCACCTCCTAAGCCAACTATTCCAGACTCACGATCACTAAATGAACCTCTGTTATGGTGCCCACAGCCAAATACCATGTTTGGAACAGCGGTGAACTGGCTACCGCTAGTCGAATCAAACGTGAACTTATCAACTGCAAGAAGTCCACTTGAATGAGATAGATCACCGTAATAGTATGAGTATTCACAATTAGTATCATTGGCATCACATCTACCATTGCCTAATAATTGATCACAGGAGTTTGAACCACAAGCTACGTCTCTAAAAGTTGAAGATTGCTCTGGATCAAATACAGGTGAACTTTGGTTGAAACAATATTCGCAGGGTTTACATTGTATCCATGTAAGATCACTACCTGTATCTACAATGGCAAGAATGTCGATAGGTGGAGAACCGATAGAGAGTTTCATGAGATAGTCACCACTATTTGGAATGACTTGAGACTGAATGCTGTTTATTAAGTTGTCAGTGAAAGCGAAACCATTGACACGAGAAACGGATCGGTGGATTATACTCCTTAATCGGTCTGAATTAGTTTCCAAGGGGTTGTAGAATGGAGAAAGAGGCGATTCACGGTGGATCAAATCCACACTGAATCCCACTTCGCTACTGCTTGCTGTTTCCAGAAGTAGTACTCCGAGAAAAATTGTTATGAGCAGAGAAAACTCTAGAGCATGTATAGATAAATTTTGAGCCATTGTTGAACACAACCACTATAGTTTCGAGAGAGATTGAGATAGTATAGGCTCTATGAAGGGCAGTGCTACTGAGGTTGATGTCAAAATATGTTTATATAGAGCCAGGAAAGGGTTTATTTTGAATCTTTACATGTTTCTATATGGCTGAAACAAGAGATAAAAGAAAGTGTGCCTTTGCATGTTAATATTTAAACAAATCTTTATTGTTTTAGGTGTTCTATTGGTGGGAAAACAATCTTTAAAGAAGTGCATACACATTTCTAAGACATACCTCATGAAATATGGTGCCATGACATACAAAACAATCTTCCAATCCCATGGAACATTCCATTCTTTAAGGTGAACTTTCCAAGGGAACCCCTTTGAGTCCTGCATGAGATTTGACCATGTTGATTCTAAATTAAAATCAACTCAGCGGAGTAATTATTCAGAGAAAGACAGAGACAAAGGCAATTACCTCTTGGGAGCTACTTTCGGTGGATGAATTCGGGGATTTGGATGAGCAAATCCTGTTGTAGGAACCTAGAAGTGAAGATTTGTTTGATAATTTTACCACCAAATTGAAATCCTGGGGAAGAAGGTATTGAGAGAAAACCAGGGGTTTATTTGATTTGGATTAATGAAAAACAAACCGTAGAAGATGAACATTTTTAAGTTCGAAAGCTACTTTACTACCGTCCATTCAAAGCTACCACATTATCCATGAGAATGATATTACGGAACTATCCTCGCAAGGACACGGACTCTTTTGGTGCGAGATATTTATAAATCCTGTTGTAGGAACCTTATGAGTTTAATAATGTTAGACAAGTATCCTAGGTGAAGGTGTATTCTCTAGAAGTGAAGATTTGTTTGATAATTTTACCACCAAATTGTGCTTTCTTGATGAAATAAATCCTGTTGTAGGAAGAAGGTATTGAGAGAAAACCAGGGGTTTATTTGATGGATGTAGAATTACAATAGACATTTCTTCTCAGTTACTGATTAATGAAAAACAAACCGTAGAAGATGAACATTTTTAAGTTCGAAAGCTATTTTACTACCGTCCATTCAAAGCTACCACGTTATCCATGAGAATGATATTACGGAACTATCCTCGCAAGGACACGGACTCTTTTGGTGCGAAGTAGATATTTATCGTACCTATAATGAGGGGGTACCTCATTTGAATTCATCCTTGCAACTCTCAGCCTTCTAGTAATTAATCTATTGACATATGAGAATCTTTGTGGTACATTTTTGGCATGTGCATATGAATAGGCTGTAATACTTTCACACTAAATTTATCGAATCTTTGTTCATTTACCATCTGTTCACCATCTGTCCAGAAGCAGCTCCAAAGTCTTCAATGATTTTTAACAGATTGTTAACATTCCACGGATTAACATTGACAAGAGGCAATCAACGGCAAAGAAAAGGAGGGAGATAGAGTGGGCACCAGTGCAATTTTGATACCTTCAATGTGGTTGTTTTGCTCAGCATGAAAAAGTTGTTGAGATAAATCTTCCATACAAATTATAAAGAGATAGGGTGACCCTTGTCACCCTGTCTCACTCCTCTTGTTGGCTGATAAGGATTATAAAGAGTACCATTTATAAGGATTGAGATTCTTGACGTACTGACACATTGCATGATAAGATTGCACCATTGTGGACAGAAACCCATTTGCATAACATCCATAAGGAAATACCACTCTTGTCTGTGAAATGCTTTTGACATGTCTAGTTTTAATGCTAGATGTTTAGAGTTTTTATTCTTGTTCTTCATATTATGAACTATTTATTAGCAAGGTGTATGTTTTCTGAAATATGCCTTCCCGGGACAGAAGCAGCCTGGAGTGGAGAAATAATTTTAATCATTACTTTTTTCAACCTTGAGGATAAAATATTTGATATGATTTTATATGAAGTATTGCAAAGAGCAATGAGTCTCAAATATGAAGGAAATTGCTTATTCTTTGTTTTGGGAATTAGAGACACATTAGTAGCATTTAGGCTTTTAAAGACATAACATGTATTGAAGAATTGCTTCACTATTTCAACCACATCAGAGCTTACAATGTCCCAATGTGATTTAAAAAAATCTATGAGGAATCCATCCAAACAAGGTGCTTTCTATGGCTTCATGTCTTTGAGGGCTTTGAGGATTTCAGCACTATCCAATATCTTAATTAATTTTGTGTTATCTAATGAAGTTATGACCTGTGGAATACACTGTAGAATATCCTCATTTTTAGCAGGAGGTGTAGTAGTATGTAAGGAACTATATTACTCAATAAGAAGTTTTTCCAAGTCCTCCCTTGTAGTGCACCAATCTCCATTATCATCTTTTAATGCAACAATGTTATTTATAACCCTTTTTCTGTTCGCATTTACATGGTGGTACTTTGTATTTCTATCCATTTGTAGATAATATTCATCTCTCGCATTTTGACCCCAAAATTCACTTTGAACTTGATGCCAATGTGCAATCTGGTTTTCAATTTGTTGAATTTGATCATTAGTTTGTTGAGTTGGAATACTTTGCTAAATTTCCTTCTGTTATTGAAGTAGAAGAAAAATATTACTTTGTATGTTGCCAAACTTCTCTGTGTTCCATCTAGAAATATGTCTTCTTGTAACTCTTAATCTTCTAGATAATCTGAAAGCGTAAGAACCATTAACCTGATGATCTCATGTCGTTGCTATCTCATTCTTAAGTGTTTCATCTCTCTCATAACATATGAAATATTTCAAATTTCTTTTCCTATCCGTGTTAGAGGAAGAAGTAACATAATTGGGCAGTGATCAGAACCCAATTGTGGCAGATAAAGAATTTTTGAATTCGGAAAAGAAATAATCCAATCTTCATTAGTAAGAGCTCTATCAAGTCTGGATCTTCTAACCCCAATACCATGCACATTACTAGTCCAAGTGAAAGATCTCCCAGACACGGAAAATCTCTTGATGACGAAGCTAGCGAAATTTAGTTATGAGAAGTAGTAGATACAAAGGAAATATTTCCAAAGATGGAAACTCTATCTTTATTATAGAACACTAGATTTAAATCTCCAATAATAACCCACGACTGATTGATATTTTGACTTAAATTTTTGATGTAAGTCCATTGGTTTCCCTTACGGTTAGGGTATGGGGACCCATACATACAGGTAAGCACCTATTCAGGTTTTGAAGTATCATCTTGCACCAAATAGTTAATAATTCAAGATTTTGTATTGAGAATTTTAAAGTGGAAACCATCCTTCCAAAACAATACTAGACTCCAGCCAAACCTCTAGAGGGAGCTAGTTTACAATTCGGAAATTTATATTATCTAATAAGTATCTTCGTTATATTTTTTCCTATTTTTGCTACTGAAATAAAGATGATGTCTGGGTCATATCTATATAACTAATCCTTGAGATGGTCTCTGGTGGTTTTGTTAGAAAATCCCTTAAATTCCAGGCTAGTACTCTCATGGTTTTGATTTTTAAAGCAATAAAATACAGTGATGCTTTTTTCGAAATAAACAAAAAAATCAACTGAATAAGAAGGAAATGTACAATAACATGTATAAGAGGAGGAAGATTGTTTTGTTTTGTTTTACCATAGTTGCATGGCTTTCTTGAGTTTGCATGGCATTATGCTTTATGCTAGCATCGCACATCTCATTTCCATCCATTTCTACACCATCCATAAGATCATCTTGAGTATTTTGGTACACATTATCATTGGACCCCCTTCCATGAGCAGCTAAAATGATATTTTGAATTAATGGATTGGAGCCATTATCTTGGAAAGTTAAGTTTATGGTTCTTTTGGAAGTCCTAGCTTCTTCTGCATTAGTCATTTTTTCATAATATTTCTCAATATGAACATAATCACTATCAACATAATTATTTTTGGCTTTGCAATGTTCTTTGTATTCTTCAGTTGTCATGGTTCTTTCACATAAGATTTCAACTACTTCTTCACATATTTCATCATTGTGATTGATTATGAGACAATGACAACAAAGGATGTGAGGTTGCTTCACCCAATGATATCTAATCCAAAATGATTCCCCCCGAATTAGAATTCCACCATTTACCTCTATTTAAAGGCTTGTTCATATCAATCTCTATACGGGCAGTGATCATGTTTCCAAAACGTTGTCTGCAGTTTTTAGGGTTCGTAGATATATTTATACCCAAGTCTTCAATAGACTCATTAACTACTGCCTCATGATGATGTTTTAAGAGTAGACCTTTGAACTGTACATTCCAAGCTTTCTTTGTGAAAACATAGTCGTTACAAGATTTCCCTGTGGAGTATTCTTGCAGGGCTAGCATGCATCTCTGGACTATTCACGGTGATTTTTTCAAGACATCAGACATATAGATTACCAACTACATCTTTCATGATACAATGTTGCATGTGTTTTAAATATACATAACTAATAATGTCCACGACTATTCACCAACATCACCACCATAAAACCACCCGTCGGCATTATTTTTTTCATATGGAGTTACTTTGTATGGGTATTGGGGTGGTTTGTTGGTGTATCAACGGATATTTTAACGAATTTAAAGCAATGAGAGAAAGTAGAGGATGCTGCAAAATTTCAAACTCGATGCGGTATTTTGATGAGATATATAATGATCTATAGCTTATGGAATTTCCGATCTCCGGAGCCATCACACTTGGAGTAGACCACCCAATAAGAAAAACAAGATCGATGAGTTTTTATTTTATCTGGATTGGGAGGAGCGTTTTCCATATATCATCTTAAAGCGACATGCAAGACCTTCTTCGAAATACTATCCCATCTAGTTGTGCTCCATTGTGATGGGTTAGGGCGCCTGTCCATTTCTTCTTCATTTATTTTGGCTCGAAAATACTAACTTAATTGTATTTATCTTTTTCTTTTGTAAGTTCAGCGAGTGCATGTTTTTCCAAGAAGTTATTTGGATTGAAAGAAAATTTAAAAGCGTGGAACAAAGATGTTTGTAGAAGTATTAATTGGGATTTCGTGCATCACTTGACAAATGCAAGTTTTGGATGTATATTGGTGATGATGGGAGTCTCTTCAAGGTGGAAGAGGATATGCTCGTGACCGCTAAAGTTGATTTAGAAACGACTTATAGACGTATATAAATATTCATTTGTCAAAAATTAAAAGTCAAAGCGATTCATGGTGGTGATAGAAATAGTAAGCATTTTCATCTTATGTTAAGAAGGAATAAATTAAAAAACAACATCATAATATTTGCATCAGTGGTATATGGAACTGGAATAAAGACGAGATTAAAAAAGAGGGTACCAACTACACCACCAAATTTTAATTATGAAACTTGTATGGAAAAACTTGTCAAAATCAGTAGCACAGATCAACAATGCAAAATTTGAAACCTGATATCAAGACAAGTTTAGCTTGGACGAATTTAAGAAACCAATATCCAAGTAATAACCTAGTATGTACCCGAATTGTTACAGAATCGAATTCCAACAAAAACAAATCTTGTAATATTTTTCAAGATATAAATTGTCAAGAATAATCTTGTAGGTTCTATAAAGTTTTGTATGCTTAAAAATGTCTAGGTTATTCTAACGTACTTTGTGTCTATTTCAATATAAAAATAAAACAATATAATGCGGAAAACAAATAATACAAGACATCAGAAGAAAAAAAATTAATGAGGAAAACTACAAAGCAAGAAAACCCTGGAATCTAGTCCACAACTTGAGCACCACATTTTATTAAGCCACTATAAACACTAACATACCGCCGGACTTCAGACTGGAATGTAGTTGAAACCGAAATGACCCTACGAGCGATTCAACTTCAGTCACACTCATTTATGTCTCTTGGATCTCGCAAGATACTATGCAACACGATTCCCCTAGAAGACGTCTGTTAAGTAAAGAATTTTATGACTATTCTGCCTCTAACAGATGCCTATTTACTTTCCTACAGAAAAATATTCAATTAAGGTATGAAAATCTATATGTGTACGAGGGATCTTCAAGAAAAGAAAATTTAAAGCAATTTGAATAACAAAGTTTGAGACAAAAATAACTTTGTGATTCCTATCAATCAAGTTCCTGATCTAAAATTTCAAGAACTTAGAAGATCAATAAGAACAAGAACCGGATAACAAAAACTATCAGGTAAAAGATAGTTTGACCGGGCTTCACAAAGAATGAAACTTAGGTTTTTAAAGGACGATTCTAGGATGCAACAAGGACACAAAAGTGTCGGGATTAAGTTTTTGGTATCCAGGAAATCCTCTATTTATATTGAGGAACAACCTTGGTAGCTTAAAAACAAAGATAAGTTCGTGAATGATTACCTTGTATATAATTTCCAAGTAAGCGAAACTTCCTTATATAGATTATGCATGAACCATGTGAGAAGTTTGCTTTGAATCACAAAGATGATGTATGCAACTAGAGAATGGTTTGCCAGAGAGGTATAGGTAAATAATTATGAAACCGACAAGCTTAATTTGTCATAAGATTGAATTAGTTCATGAATTGTCAAAACAGTTTGTGAACTAAAAAGTAGTCTCATAACTTTTTGAAGTTTTATATTAACAAGTTCGCGAGATGTGCAAAACAGTATGTGTACTTGAAAATACAAAGTATACAATCGACATCAAATACCCACTAATTAGTGAAGTGAGCAAATAAGTTTGTGTATGTTGAAATAAACAGTTTCCAGTACCATCTCAAAATCGACCAGTTCGCGAACTGAGCAAATCATTTCATACGCGAGTTAATTTAGATATTAAAAATCAAGTATATATATTTATAAGTTCAAGTTCATGAACTGGTAAAACAATTGTGAACTTTAAAAACTAACTTGACTACTCCTTATATCTTGAAATCTTCTTTGCAAAGTTCATCATTATATTAAAGTCATACGACATGTGAAAAGACGAGGGTACCCAAATATACCTCAATCTAAAACTTTTCCACCTATAAGTTCTTTCTCAGAAAGTGATTGTCTATGGACTGAGTCGAGACAATACAACTAATCTATTCACACTTTATGTGATCGTCTATGGATACGAGATCGAGACAATACAACAACGAAGTATGTTTACTTGATAAGAGGTTCGGACTTAACCAAACACAATAGGATTTCTATCAAGTAAATAGGAATTAACGTTTGTGTATTTTACTTCTAATTATAATAAAAACAATTATAATTGCAGAAATAGAAAAGTAAAAGACACAACAAGATTTCATCAACGAGGAAACCGCAAATGCAGAAAAACCCCGGGACCTAGTCTAGAATTGAAACTCTCAGGATTAAGCCGCTATACAAAATCAAACCAACTTCGTATAGTTGAGACCAAGCAACTAAACCTATAGTTCACCTAGAGGAGGAAGCGAACCATGTAAACTCTTAACTTTTTCAATATATCTCTTCTTTCAGTTTCAAAAAAGAAAAAAAGAAAAATCTAACATATTCGTAATCCTAACCCTATGGTATTAGCCATATACCATTTTCCAAGCATCAATTGTGTTTTTGAACTGTTTATCTCATTTTCCAATTTTCTTACACTGGCTGCATTGATATATAGGGAAATTTTTGTTCGCTTTTGTTTGCCAATTTTAATTATAGTTTCTATAAACCGAGTATTTTTATTTGTTTAACCTTTTTTTTTGGACTAAATTCGCGGTTAATACGCATCCGGTCCGTATCACCCGTTGATCCGCCAATGTCAAATTCCTGGTGATTGGACCGAAAACGGTTGGATTTTCCAAATCCGCAACTTTGACGCATTGGATGTGGTGACCCCTAATCCGCATCCGTTCGTCTGCTGCACACCCCTACTTAACTTAAGAATCTTAAATAGGTGAGTTTTATTGTGAAACTTTCGAGATCGGTCAGCTGCAAAATAAACTCGTTCTAAAGATAAATAAAATACTTTATAACACAAAAGGAAAGGTTTTTCCCTATTTCCCATCCCTATTTTTCCTATTTCCCATCCCTTCACAATTTTTAAAATTAATTTACTTTGCAATTCAGAATTCTCCTATGTACCACTCATTAAAAGTCAAATTAAGTATGACTATAACCATTATGATTTCTATTTGTCTTCTTGTTCATGAATCATTGAAAATCCCTCTTTCCATCAAACAAAACTAAGAACGATCAAGTAAGAAACCCTAATTTAGATTTCAATTAATTATTATAATTCTATAAGCAATTAATCAATAAATTATTATAGAATATCCATTAATGGAGATCTAGAGAAAGTATATAATCCCTAATTCAATCAGGCTATGTTAATTTCATTGGATCCCATTTTATGAGCAAGGTTCAGAGTTGATTAATTAATTTAATTAATCATATAAGCAGGATAATCTTAAGAATATGATCATCTAATAGCAGTATCACTACCAATTGCACCTGAACTAGTCGTGTATGTGTGCTAAGCAAATCAAACCATTTATAGTACCATGTATATACAGTAGGGTTTACTTAAAATAATCCTAAAAGATAGTAACAGATGCCACAGTTAATAGCACATGCTTCCGATGTTAGTATATGATTCCATCGCTCCCAAGTTAGTGTATAATTCAATCGGTCCCGTGTAAATCATAATACATGTTTCAACTATTCTTAAGTAACATGATGCCGTAGTCTCCTCGTCCACCATTTTTAATATTTAACCAATATCACACACCAAATTTTTCCCTTCTTTATTTTCACTGAAGGTGTTGATAATCATGGAGATGGGGTAGAAGATATAGTGGTCGGTGGTGGAGATGAAGGTGCGATTTATCACCTAAGTTTTTTTTTTTTTTGGGTTAGTTTTAGGGTGATTTTATTTTTGGGTGTAAATAAAAGGTCAAAAGATAAGATTTAGGATATATGAAATTTGAAATGAGTGGTACTTAGGATAATTGGGGATATGAATTATGAGGGATGGGAAATAGGAAAAATGGGGATGGGAAATAGGGAAAACCAAAAGAAAATGTGTTATTTTCTGAATTTATCCTTAGTCGTCGAAAAGGAATGTTCAGAAGTATAAATGAGCTCTTAGATAACAATATAAATGAAATTAATATGATATGCTCTCACTAATAAATTTAGTGCCCTAAGAATCTCTAAAATTACCAGAACAATAACACAAGAATTTCAAGTCATTTGATTTGTTTCTCACCAAGATGTGCTGCCGTCAAAATTCTACATTGATCATTACATTACCTTGCCAGTTTACTCCAACACCTTACTAATTCATTTTATTATTTGACCTCGTTTTTGGGTGCATTTCCAAAAACTCCATAGAAGTGTTTTTCCTTTAGTGTTGGCTTCATTTCCGTGGTAGATAGATGTGTCTATTTTATCCTGGCGAGATTGGGGTATACCCAGATTAATTGGGGTATACCCAATGAGACAAAATAGGGTTATTTTGAAGTAAAACCAAGCCATCCCTTAACCTTGTATTTTCAAAATGGCTAAAATGCGCTTGTTTAATTAACACTAAAAATTCTGATTAGGTTAATTAATTGAGTTTAGATTAAAATTTTAAAATTATGAATTCAGTAGATTAAACCTTTTATCTGCCTTATGAGTTCGATTTCGATCAAAAAAATTTGTTTTGAAAATATGAAAGGTCGGCAGGGTCCAGGTTTGAATAAGGTGCCGGCTATATTTTGTTTGAATAAAATTCCGACCAATTTTAGCCGGCATGGTCCTTGGATGAATAAAACGCCGACCGTTTTGTGGCCTAAGGGTCTTTGAATGATGGTTATGCCGACTTTCTTACGGCCGGCATGTAAATATCTCCTATAACGCCGGCTATAATATAGTCGGCATGCATGTAATTTATGACAGCGCCGGCGTATGTGTAGCCGGCATGTTAAGGATTTATAACCCTGCCGACATTTACATATATCAAACAGAAAACAAAATATCGAAAGATCTAATTCACTTTATTCATGCAATTTTTGTTACTACATTAATTGAAACGGAGGGTTTACATAGAGGTCTACCCACAAAACCTATACAAAAACTTCTAAAGCCATCAATCTTCCTCATCCGAAGACGATACGTCGTCCAAGTATTCCGGGTTATCCTTCGGGATTCTTTCTGCCAAGAAGTGATAGCTTGCATCGAAGCGAATGCTTCGCCCTTTTCCTCCAAGTAGCGCGCTTTCACGACTTCATGCTACAAAAACACAAAAACAAACTTACATATGTTAGTGGTGTTTCATTGGAAGATAAAACAACATGGGTTGCGTAAAAAAAAACCACAAAATTGCTTACAAATTCTGCAATGGACAAGGTGAAGGGGCGAGTGTTAAAAATCCGAGGTTGGAGAGACAAAAAAGCAAGTATCGCGTTTTCGATGACTAGGTGCCTTTCATGGACTTGTTGAATACTTCTTCCATTAGGATTACCAAACTCGCCGCTAAATTTGTTGTGTACCCTAGCCCAAAAGGTTGTGGAATCCTCCCTTTCGTAGGATTGACGTCTAAGTCGATTTTCCGCATACCATGCTTTGGTGATTGCCAAATATTCATTTGAATCAAATGAAGTCATTGTTTTTTAGCTATTGGGTGAGTTTGATGGATTGTATGATGATATGAGCTTTGGATAGTATATGGAACTATTTGTATGTTGTTTTGTAGAGAGAAGTAGTGTATTTATAGGATTGTACCCAAATTTGGCCGTTATAGTGCCCAAGTACAAGTCAATCAATGAAATTGTACTTGTCAAAAATTTGAATTTTGAATTTTCCGGCGAGATTGTTTTTTCTCAGTATGCCGACTACCAAAAGCCGACATGGTGAGAAGTGTAAAACCATGCCGGCGTTATGATGGTTTTGGCATCAGTAAATCATTTTCTTATGTCAATACGCCGGCAATGTATTTTGAAATTTGACCGCCGGCTATGATATGGTCGGCAGGGGTATAAATTTAAAATCATGCCGGCGTTATGATGGTTTTAGGCATCAGGAGAAGGTATTTTCTGTAACAAATTGCCGGCTTGTTCGAAAACATAATACATTGCTTGCCGTATCTTAGCCGGCTTTGGTAATGATCTCGACTCACTTGCCGACCACGGGATGCAAGCATTTTTTGCCGACAGGGGCCGGTGATCGACACTTCAAAACCTTGCCGGCCACTGGTATTGTCGGCATGGTGAATTAAAAAAACATGCCTGGCTATTTGTCTTGAAACTTTACGTAGCTAAACAAACCTTTCATTCAACAATTAGAAATCAAACACTTGTTGTCCAAAATAAGAAAACATGTCCCATAAACCTTAAAAAACCATTTTTCCAACCATTAACCTTAACATTTGTCCAACCCAACATAAAAAATAAACTAGGAAACGATTCATTCACCACGACCACGACCTCGGCCCCATTTGGGAACACCAGCACTACTACTACCTTCACCACCACGACCACTACGAGCCCTCTTTTTGTCAGCATTCATCTTGGCTTGTGCTTCCCTCCCCGGCCTTTTCTTCCCTATTTAATTCAAAGATCGGCTTGCTTGAACATTTCATAGGCATCCTCATTGTCAAGATTGCTAGCATAGTGAATGTGCTTGGTTTGCTCTTCAATCGACAAAGGCTCTCCTCTTTCTCTCGCGCAACACAACAGCTTCACAAAGGTCTTCAAATGCCCCTTCTATTTTCAGTTAAACAACAAACAATTAATAGAATTATTCGATAATGTAATCTTAAAATAGTAAGAGCTACTCCAAAATACTTACAAGGAAGTTAGGAATTGTTGCTGAGTCATTCGATGTCATCTTCCTCTTACGAGCCAATTGTTCACCAGTCATTTCCCTAATCACAGTAGGACGAGCCCAACCTAAGTACCATGACATGTATCTCTCCTGAGCTTCATGACCTTCGGTCACCTCGTCCAAAAGACTCGTATCGACTTTACGGTCAAGTCTTCCATTCCAATGTCCTAGAGCTGGGGGTGGAGCATAGCGACGATAATAGTTTTTGGGATGTGTTGCAGTCCTCCCTTAACACTTTGAAGAACGGCTCAAGATCGAAATGGGGTTCTTCTTGGACGTAACCCAATTGTCGCATTACCCGATGTGGATCGTACATTGAAAATCCATGGGAGAACAACAAGGGTCCGTAGTATAATGCAACATCATCTCTCCTTTGGATTTAACCTTGATTTCTAGCATCTCGGTAAGGATCAAATATTACCTCATCCGCTCAATTTGTCCAAGGCGATTCGCACGTTAATAAGCGGCAACGCGGCATATCCTTTACCTGAGCACCCTTAAAACTGTATCTTTGAGCTCTTGGCTTATCAATCGCAAGCTTTTCATTCACTTTGACGTGGGAGTTGGTTTTCACCAAAGTAGGGAAGTGCTCATATATCCAAACCTATGCAAACACAAAGTTTAGTAAGAATCAAACATTACAAGCATTTGGCAAATATAAATGATTTAGACAATACAATTACCTGGAAGAGACATATGTTTCCGTTAACTTGCGCAATGAGTGCCCTTGAAGCCTTTGTCAACTCATTGTTCAAGAAGGCGACCACCGCAATACCCCAAGAATACTCATGCATCTTATCTAAGGGATCCAGTAGTTGCAAATAACTGGCATCGACCAAGCTTCCGGAACTGTCGGGGAAGATACATCTGCCCAGGACGTATAGCAAATAAGCTAACGCGGTAGCATTGATTCGCACGAGGTTCACCCTTTCTTCCTCATCAAATATTTTCTTGGTCCCAGATATTGTATCCCTCAGCTTCTTCAGATTAAACTTCTTGCTTAGATTACCATCCTTCATCGCAAGCATAGACTCCGTCTTAATCTGATCCCAACCGAACAAAGTGTTGGTCAATTTGAAGATATCCTCCCAAGAAATGTTATTATCGAAGCCCTCACTGACTGCTTTTCCCTCAACCTCGAGGCCTAGAATTTGATGAGCATCATCGGAAGTTATCGCCATCTCACCGAATGAGAATAACATTGTATCGGTCTCTCCGTAGAACCTCTCACAGAATGCAGATACGGTAACTCTATCATACTCAACATTTGAACTCTCCACCGCAGGCCACAACCCGGAGTTTTTGACAATCACTTGCACCTCCTCACATTCATCCTTAAGATCCCAAGTCTTAGTCACTGAATATGAAGCTTGGCGCCTCATGAGACGGATAGCATGCTTGTGATCCTAAATACCAAAAACACAAAATGAAAATAAATACAAACACTTGACGCAAATTTAAGATAGTTACACACTTAAATGAAAAACAAAGACAGATTGAGATTACTTACGATAGTATTTTGGATTTCACATGCCCATGAGTCTTTGTATCCAAAAAGAACATGTCCACCATCTTCTGGGGTCCCCTGGGAAGCTCGTTTGGTTTCAATTTAACCTTCAATTCAGAGGGAGGCATGTGGGAATTAGCTGGTTTAGTGATAACCCTTTTCTTCTTCCCAGTTGCACTAGTACTTGCAGCTTGGGTTTGTTCCCCAACTTCTTCTTGTTCCTCTGCCTCTTCAACAATTTCATCCTAAATATCCTTACCTTGATCTCCATTTTCATTACCATCATCATCATCATCATCATCATTACCTCCTTCAACATTAGGCATGTATTGATCACCATTATCATCATCATTGTTACCTCCTCCAGCAGCCAGATTTCTTTCATCACCATCATCATCGTCACCTTTTCTACCAGATGGAATTGATTGGTCTTCATCTGGAGTCTCGTCTGAATCACTGGGTTCCGATGGTGGTTGATAATCATCTTTAGGTACACGGATCTTTGTCGTTCCCGCCACAACGTATGCCCCTCGATGTCTTGAAGTCAAGAGTTTGTCACCAACACGAGGAGGTCTTGAAGGAGGACTAAGAGCTTTCAGAGCTTTCTTGTTTGCCTTTTGCAACCTGAACAAGAACAATTAAGAAAAAAACTATAAGTCGGAAGGCTCAACATATATAACCATTCCGGCGGACTAAGGTCGGAAGGGTCTATATCTAAACAAACTAGCCCAGGCTAAACAAGGGTCGGGAGGCTTTTATTCCAATAACTCTTCAGGTTTTAACAATTATGACTGGGTTTTCAACTACAAAAGTCGGCAACGTCTATAATAAAAACAACACCGGCTAACATAACGCCGGCGTGGTATTATTTACATATCATTCCGACCTTTATAATTCAAGGCATCAGGAGACGCTAAAAACTGAAATCCCGCCGGCAAGTTAAAAGTTTATAACCAACCCGGCTTAAAAAATAAAAAGCACCGGCAAGATTATACGTTGAATAACTTCCCGACCCTGTGAAAGAAGTTACAAAAACTAAACCGCCGGCAAGATATTCAACCAACGAGCATCCCGGCGGAACACTAAATATGAAATCCGGGCAGGGTCGTGAAACAAACACATTGCCGGCGAAATAACTGCAAATTCAAAGATTCGATTTTTCTGACCTAATTTGACATGCAAACATGAAATCGAAGTACTAGAGTGAGTTTAAGTAGGCCCTTACTTTCTTAATCGCACCATTTCTTCGTTTTGAGCAGTTTCAATCTCTTCTTATTCGACGGTTTTTTTCTTCTCTTTTTGTTGAACTAATTTTGCAATTCCAGGGTTGTATTGATTGGGTTTTCAATTGGCGCCTTTCATACGAGTTCCCTTACACCGTGGTGGTTCCATTGATGAATATTACTCGGAGTTTTCGAATCGACAATGTTAACGAATTAATCGACGAGTTTTGGTGGTGGTGGTGGGGAGGAGCCGGTGTGGTTATGGAAGAGAAGAAGAGAAGAGGGAAGATGAAATGAAAATAAAAAAAAACTGATTAGGGTAATAGAATTATAAAGTGCAAGGGTAGTATTGTAACTTCAACCAAATTTGACCTCCCCTTAGTAAGGTCACATGTCCACTTAAAATTGGGTATACCCCAATTAATCTGGGTATACCCCAATCTTGCCAGGTATTTTATTACCAAAAGTGTTTTTGCATTTGTATTGTATGAGGGATTTCGCCTAAACAACACTTGCACACTTAAATGAATGTAAAAAACATATGAATGAAAAAACATATAAAAGACACATGATGGTGGGTACAATGCTGATTTTATGTAAAGCCTTTGGCAAGAACTTAATTTGAAATTACGTTAGTTGGTATGTGGTTCACTCTCCTGATTTATGGACTTTGTAAATGTACACCAACAAGCTAGTTAGTATTAGTAGTGATTTATTGAGTACATGAAAGCCTACTGGCCTGAGTCAAAGTGATTCCATTAAAACTCAAGATCCTGGATTCCATTTCTTGAACTATGTTATCTAAACTCAGGGGCGTTAACAGAGTGTAATGAAAACATACATAATAGTGCATTATTTCAAGGGTATGTATTTTGTTGGCCCTTATTACAACAGAAGGCCCATTTCATTTGTCAACCAGTTTCACTCCTCGTCCGAACTCGATCCCCTTTATCCTTCAAAACCCTAACTCTCTTTTCTGCAAATCCTTTCTCCTCGTATTATGGTTTCAATAGGTAACTTCAATATGCTTCCATAAGATATCATACTTGACATTTTGAGTCGTTTGCCAACTGAATCTGTGTTAGATTGCAAATTAATATCTAAGCCGTGGAGAAATATGATTAAATGTCCATCCTTCTATCAAATTCACTTGAATCGTCATCTTGATTCTAGTAAGTCAAGCTTTATTTTCTATTGTCATGATTAGGGCATAATGAATATTATTATGGTGAGTATGATGATAATTGTCATGAGGCGCCCTTTAATGGAAGAAAAAAGGTGAATTTAAGCCCTCCATTTGATGGGTATTCTTTGGTTGGTTCGTGCAATGGTTTACTTTGCTTGAATGGATATGTTAGAGAAGAAAATGGTGCTACATTGTTTTATGGACCTGCTTATATCTGTAATCCAATCACTAGAGAGTATGTTATGCTTCCAACATTTGAAGGAAAGTACTGGTCGACTGGATTTGGTTATGTGTTGTTTCCACCAATGAGTACAAGGTTGTACGGATATATGCGTCTGGGGGAGACTCAAACCTTGGGATTGTAGAAGTATACACTCTTGGCAGTGGTAAGGGATGGAGAAATGCGGGAACGAATGACATCGAAATGCCATGTGAGTCAGAATATGCTGGCGCGCTTGCAAATGGAGCTCTTTATTGGGTGAACATCGAAGGATCCGTTTTTCTTGCTTTCCATTTGGATGATGAAAATTTTAGCCAACTTTCACCACAATCAAAAGAAACTCAAAGTTAGAACATTTCGATAATTTAATAACTTATTAATTTATAGATAAATTAATAGTTCGCTAATTTAATTGAATTTGGTAGTCCAAAGACTATTAATTTATCGAAGTATTATTATAGAATGTTTATGTGGAATTGAAATAATGAAGATTTTTTCCCCTCCACATATTAATTGTGAGTGAAATTTTATTCACTTCATGAGTACACGATGGGATAACGCCAGCATTACATGTTACTTGTTTTTTTTTCCGACTCATGCACCTCTTGTTCGAATAACTAATCAAAAAAATGCTAAAACATTTGTTAAAGCAAGCAAACCTAATATTTATTTTCTTATTTTTGAATGTGGATGTGGATTACCGCAGTGACATAAATTATAATGTTAAAGCCTTAGCACTGAGCCATTTATATGTTTTTTTCTGCTTAACTGAGGGATTGGCTTTGGATTCTTTTACTCCATTTTTGATCCCAAGCCAAACAATAATATCCTCGTTAGCGTGCTAGCTAGTTGCTTCCAAATTTAGGGGAACCCATAATTCTTCTCGACAACCTGTATCACTAATTCTTAGCACGTATAGTTAGGGTTTTTATTTCAGCTCAGGGAATAAACTGTCACCAATACCTTAACGCACGCTAGAGAGTACCAACTTTAAAGGGGCCCTAAGCGAAATACGAAAATAAAAGATCTATAAATGACAATAAATATAATATTGTATAAGTACAACTAGATAAAAGTATCATGTTTAGTAAAGTTTTAACTATCTAGATTCTGCGATGTGAAATCCTCTATTATTATATCTTTTTATTTGAAGCATTTTATTATTACATCTTAAGTATACCGTATCGATATATAGAAGAAAAAAAATTGAAACAAAAAAATAAACTAATATACTTAGTGGAACACAAACACAACTGTTATTAAAACAAAATTACACACAAACTTTTAAAAAATGTGTATACCTACAATTTTTATATTTAAGTAAAAATGTAAGGGTATATATGTATGTTATTCCAACCAAACGACATTTCATTTTTGCCCTCCTAAGAATATTTATCCACATCTAATCTTATTTTATTTCAAGATTTTTTTTCCCAATCGAATTTTTAGTAAGTTTTAATACAGTTTGTTTTTAATACGAGAGATACATTTTTATAACTAAGCTACTATTAGTATACAACGTAAATATATTAAGATATTGCAAATTCATTTTTAGAATATTTCATGATTATTCCTAAAATATTTTTTATAATAATTATTGAAAAATATACTTCCTATGCCCGGTTTTACTTGATAAAAAATGTATGTTTGTCAAGCTTTAGCAGACAAACACATCTTACGATTGTATGTGATTGTCAAGCAATGATTGATGTTCTACAAAGAGAGATCTTGTCAAGAAGTGGTTGATGTTCTAAATAGAGAGATTCCATATCTAAAAAATTATAAAGGAGTATCTCAAGAGATAATTGTGTTGGCTGCTGAGAAATATTGGAAGCGAGGCAAGCCTTTGATTTTCCAACATGTATATGCGGAATATAACTTTGTAGCGAGATAGGTTAGCAAAGATTATAATTGAGGAAGGACACATTATATGGAATTCTCTCGAAGGTATATACAAATATCTTAATTTTCAAATATTCAGCATTAGAGGCAAGGAAAATCAACTCCCATATTATAGATTTCACCACTAAAGGGAAGAAGCATTCATGCATGTTTCCAATGTGGTAGTAGAGATGGACATTCCTTAAGATCTTGTCAAAATTCTAATATTATTTACTCCCCACATTGTGATTCATTCGATCATAAGTTTCAGATTAACACTTGTGAACATTCCAACATGGTTAAGGAAACCAAATGCCATTCATGTGGTAACTGATATATATATATATATGGCAAAGTCGATTATCCAACGAATACCCATCATTGCTTGAATTGTAAAACAGTTGGACATACCCACATACATTTCCCTCAAATGAAGAATGAGATATATGTTGATCCTTGGGTTAGACTATGCGTTTGAATTAGTGCACATCTCTGTGTTTATACGAATGTTAACGCTTTTGTATTCTTTTATAAGCTCCAAAAGTGAGCATGTTATTTAAAGATTCATCATCATTTTTTATTTTTTTTTAGTGTTTAGAATTTTCCTTTTGTTTTATATCTAAGTCTCACAAGAAGAGACCTCCTCTTCTCTGTCTGACTGTTTTATTTTAATATATTTCTCATTAATTTTTTTTTTTTATCTTTTGCGTATTGGTTAATTCAAATCTCTAAACATATGGAAGAATAACCATTTTAATGCATAATGGTTAATTTTAAAAGCATAATTGTCATGTGTTTCAACGAGCATTCACAACTTCATTCCTTAGTGCACAAGACATTGGCCATGGAGGAGCCTGCATAATCTTTGGTACTGATCTTCTCATTTAATCTTTAAAAGTTGAGCATGAAGAAGTTTTCACTCTATATATAGGTTCTTTAGTGCCCTTACCTTGTAGAATGTACGAATTGACACCTCAATCTTGTTCAAAGTAGGATTCTTTTTTCTTCTCAATATATTTATTCCTTTTTCCTTTTTTCCTTTTTGGGAGATCATTATTTTCTTTTTTTTTAATCATGTTTTGTTCTCAATCTTTTTTCTTTATTTTATTTTAGTTGATAATCTATTTAGCATTCTATAGGCATATCACACTTGCCGATATTTACGCGGTTCGTTCCAAAAATATTATCGGTTGGCAATCAATGGCATTTGAGTCCAATCCAAGAAGAAATCCTAGGCCCATATTGATACTTAGGCTAAGTCCCATGGGATAGATATCTAGTTGCTAGATTGGACATCCACGTCAGCATGGGCAACATCCTAATTCCTATGGTATGGCGAATCTAGCGGCGAAACGTTGATCGGTTCAGCTACAAACGCTGCACAGTGCAGTGCCCAGATAAAGGCCGAACCGAGCAGCGCCCACAAAAATCGTTTTCTTCGCAGAAGATCGACTTCTTCCCCATTTTCATTTCTCCCCCATTTCTCCCCATTTCCGTCCGAAAATGCATGCCAAAAATTAACGAGTTCTAGAAGTTTTTTTTCAAATTCCTTCTGTGGGTTTATTCTTCATCAGATTTGTGATTGATTGAAGGTGGTTTGGTGCGATTCCATCCACGAAATCATTCAAGGTAAGAAATTTAAGTTTTAGGTTTAAAGTTTTATGATTTTTGATTTTTGATTTTTTGTGCGATTTTAATGAATTTGATGATTGAAATTTCATATTTAGATGATGTAGATGATATGTGTATGATTTAATTTGATTATTTGTGGTGTTTTTTATTTTTTGTTAGGGATTTAATTTGATTATGTGTGATGAATAGAAATGAAATTTTGATTTTTGTGATGAAAATGAATTATAATTTGTATGATAATTTGATTAGTTGTATGATGAAAATGGATGATAATGAATTTGTATGATAATTTGATTAGTTGTATAATGAAAATGAATGACAATGAATTTGTATGATAATTTGATATGGATGAATTGAGTATGGATAATTTAGTATGGATGAAAATGAATTATAATGATAATTTGTATGTATGATAATTTAGTATGATTGATATTTTTTTCATTTTTGTTATTGATTGTAGTATGGATGAATTGAGTATGGATGAAATGCTAGATCGTTTGGATGGAGTTTCGTCAAAGAATTGTGATAGACATATGTATGTCACGATGTTACGAAACCCCCTCACAAAGTAAGCTTTAGAGGTAGTTTGAATGATATTGAAGAGTATTACAAAATTGTAGTGAAAGATAATCCGGAAGCAAAACGATATTATGACAATTGTGGATTTTCTTCTGTTTTTGAGTTTAATTTCGCCAATGGGGATAGAGGCTTAGTTGATGACATAGCTGAGAGATGGTGGTCAAAAACCAAGAGTTTTCACTTTTAGGAGTTTGAAATTGGCCTCATTCCTTTAGATTGGTACATGTTAACCGGAATTCCCACTGGTGACCCTAGTAAACAACCAGTACTTATGCCACAGATGGATAATGATCTAACATATCCCGCTCTGGATGATTTATATTTTTCGGATATCAAAAATTATGGTTCATGGGACTCTAAGAAAAATACATTCTCCTTAGCAGTCTTGACAACGTACATGGATAGTAAAAAAGACAAGGATAATACTGGGTGTGCACTGCGAGACATTGACACGAGCATTCTTTATGTGGTGTTTTGGTCATTTTCTTCTAGCGCATTCTACTAGAAAAGTAGATAAACGTTGGGTTCTGTTGTTAGCTGATTTAGATAGAGTTGGTTAACGAAACCCTGTAGGTTAACGACTTAAAGACTTCATTGGGATTGTGAAGCCAGACCCAACTATTTTCTCTGTAGTTGTGTGATCTGATCGTGATTGAGTACAATCGTAAGATTGGCTTGAGATTTATATCTCCGATAGGCAAGATAGAAAAGTAGTCACAAACATCTTCGTCTCATCGTTTGTGATTTCACAATATCTTGTTTCGTTAATCTATTAAGATTTTTGTGAGGTGATTGATATTTCTAGGATGTTCTTCGGAAATATAAGCCCGGTATATCAATTGGTTCTTGTTCACCTTGATTTATCAAAAGACGGAACAAAATTCGTAGGTATATCTGTGGGAGATTGATTAGGGCTCAACTACATTCCAGATCGAAAATAACTTTGTAGTAGGCTAGTGTCTGTAGCGTTTTAATACAGTGTGGTGTTCAAAACTGGACTAGGTCCCGCGGTTTTTCTGCATTTGAGGTTTCCTCGTTAACAAAACTTCTGGTGTCTGTGTTATTTCTTTTCTGCATTATATTTTATTATATAATTGAAATATCACAGGTTGTGTGTTGAATCGATCAATTGGTAAATCCAACCTTTGGTTGTTGATTGAAATTGATTGATCCTTGAACATTGGTCTTTGGTACCATTCAAGTTATTTCTCTTATATTCAATTAGGCTCAAAAATTCTTATTTGTTTGATTGCGGATTGAATTAAATATGTCAATAATCTAAATATTTTATAAAATTTTATACAGAGCTTTTGGTTGGTAACCTAGCAAAAAGCTGGGCCCCAACTCCTCTTTGAATAACAACGCCTAATCTATAAAAAATAAAATTGCCTAAGCCACTACTGGCATCATTGCTTATCAAGCAATTCCGTAAGCATTTGAAAAATATAATAGAATCTTCATCGAGCTCGCCTAAGGTAGAAAAAGCCAAAACACTTAAACCATAACCATGTGTAGTACACTTGTCCAAATACTTGGTCCGTTTACGAGAAACAGCACTAGAAATAGCCTTCCCAGGAGCGAAGGAACGAACACCCTCACCAGTGAAAGGAGACACACCTGTGACATCCATACAAATATCTTACGCGTTGTCCCAGTTGAGAACGAGAATATCAGCAGGCTTTAGATCCCTACCATCATCCGCTCGAAGACCAAGAGGAACCTCTTTGCGCGCAGGTACATTGGCTTTGTAACAAATGTCAAAAGCAACATCTCGAACAACATCATGGCGAAACTTATATCCAATATCCTTAGAACAATGAAGCGCATGATCACCAAAGATGTCCATAGGGTTGTTACAACTTGGACATGAACTGTTCTCAGCGAACATAGGAATACCGAGTCGATAACATAACAGATACAGAATTGTCTCGGCCCGAGACATTGGTTGAGCCCACTAATAGGCACCGCCATAAGATAGTCTTGTGCATGCTTAACACGATTGCATTGCCATAAGATAGAATCTCGTTCAGACATAACAAATTGGTCGGGGATTTGCTTCTTAAATGCATCAAAATAGACTACTGCCAGGGAATGCATGGAAGGGGGGAACCATCGACACAGTAAGTAGATGGCAATCCACATACCTGGGTGAAGGTCTGAAGAGCAAAATGATAGGCAGAACCTTTGTCCGTTGAGAATAAGTCACCAAGGATTGCTTTCTGCACCGAAGTAGTCTGGCTCTGAGAAGCAAGGAAACAATACGCTCGAGTATCAGCCATGGTATAAATGCCAAGTACACCATCTTTAATGGGTAAGGTAGCTAATCTCTTCTGTAAAGGACCGAAACCTGCACCATCTCCAATAATTAAAAGTTTCAAATACTGAAATAACTGGTCATCAAATAGATCAGTAGCAGGTTGAATATCAGCAGGATTGGTAGTTCGCAATGCAAAGTAAAGTCTAGACACTCCAGTACAATTGCGAAGTAGGTGCATCTCACTTTGAGGATCCCTGAGTTTCTTGATCGCATCCATTAGTTGAACAGTTTTGCACACCCTATTCAACAACATGTCACTGATAAAGTCCGTATCCAAACTCACAGGACCACCCAAAAGTTTGACACCCTTAGAAGGTCTACCAATATCCGGGGGGGAAACATCTTCTGCTACACTTCTAGGATCAGGGGAAGGACAAAATATTTCCGTTTTCTTTATGTTGAGGTGTAGTCCCCTGCTCGGACCTTCAGATTCAATTATACGCAAAGCCTTAGCCACCTCCAAGGTGTCAACAATAATTGTACCGTCATCAAGGTACCAGGCGTGCAAATCAATATTACACTGAGAGGCGATGTTCTTCACTAAGGGGTGAAGAGCCAAAGCAAATAACAAGGGACCGAGAGGATCCCCTTGTTGAACACCAAGCACAGAAGACAAAATATATTGGGCATAATAAATCTTATCCGGACGAGAGTAACAAAATTCAACCCAGCGAGAAATACCTCGACAATGGATGCGAACTTCCTTAATGAGATGAGACCTACTCACCATGTTGAAAGCATTAGAGAAGTCAATTAGCAACATTGACATCTTGTTCGACTAGCTCTTCAACTCCAAAAGGCGGTTTACAGCATGTAAAATACCTTCACCTCCCACCGGAACACCAACACCGAATTGGTAATCCCCCAAATAAGAAGTCGTATCCTTTCCTACAGCGAAGGCAGCCACCTTAGAAACCAATCTACGCCAAACTGTACCAACTGCAATGGGCCTAATGCCCCCCTAGGCTTCAGTAATGGTGTCAAAGGTGCACTAGCAATAAATTCGCCTAATTCACTTTGGCATTTACCGGCCAACCAAAGGTTGACAACCCCAGAAATAGACATAACCAAATCATCTGCTACTGCCGCCGCTGCTCCACTAAGAGCATCAACTAAGTGTTGTGCGCGAAGGCCATCACGACCTCAAGAAGTACCCTTATGGAAGCTTCTAATCGCCCCTAAAACAGCCTCAGACCTCACGCAAATTGGGTCAATGATATCGTCCATGGGAATCACAGGAAGCGAGGCCGTGGGATGTTTTTCCAATAAGTCGAGATAAGTCTGTTCTTCAAAAGGTGCTACCCTAGACGATGACAAAACCCGAATAGCAGCAGCATAATGTCCAGAATTGATCTTCTTTTGACATGCGCGAATGGTAGCTGCTTGCTGCTTCTCTTCCACCTTCTTCTCATCATCTTTATTAGAGCCCGGATGAAGTGGTTGTTGTAGCAAATTCTTCACCAAATTGGAACATCCATTGGGTTCTCTCCAGACGTTGAGAGCTTGGAGAATTGCAGCTACCTGGAGTCTCTTACAACTACTAGACTTACGCTCAGCAGAATTCTTAGGCTGGTACATGGATAGTGTGCAAATAGGGAGAAGCAAGATTCGAATCCAAACTTTCAAACTGGAAGGAGCAGCAAGAACTCGATCAAGGCAGGCTTTAAGAGCCCTTGAAAATGCAAGCCTGCATTTGTGAGGAATGCAATTCACCGTGGGAAAATTTCGTTGAAGCACCCTGTTGAGCAGTCCAGTAGAAAGAATATCTATATCGTCACTGCCAGCCGAAACATCTTCCAAAGATACAGCTTCACTACCACTTCTCTCTCCAGCCGAAGCAACATCTTCCAAAGCTACAGACTGCAAATCAACAGGCTTAGGCAAACCATGAATCAAGAATTCAGCTTCACCCTCATTGAGAGGACTTGGGATGAAGTCGTTCCAAGCTCCTTCACGTCCCTTACAGGATTTGGACCATGCATTCAGGTAAAGGCACTTGCTACACAACCACATATGCAAACTCCCAAGAACTTTCTCCATTCCAAGATACACCGATACATCTCCTGCCAACAAGTTTCGAACAATTTCCGTGTTGTCTGCCGAAAAAAGGTGTTTGTTGTGAAGATGCTTCACGAATGAACCTTTTACATAGCCTCTGCCATGAACTCCATCACCACAGTTGTGAACGTTCTTGAAGGGACAATGGCATACATTCTCGTGAGCGACTGTTGACGGGGAAGATAGCTGGGTAGAGGGGTATCGTTGTGTCACCTGTAAAGATCGAGTGACCCTGGGCATTGGCGCTGAGAAGGAAAAACGTGGAAAGCAAAAAAAAAAAAAAAAAAAAAAGATAAAACGAAAACGAAAACCCCAAAGGAAAACCGCAGAAAACCCTAAAGGATGAATAAAGGAAAACGGCAAAGAAGAAAATCGAAAACAACTCAAAACTAGAAGTCGATTAGAAAAAGGAGTAAAGGAAATCGATTGGAAAACAAAACCAAGATTAAAAATGGTCGATCTCATGATGAAAGCCGAGATTGGGATGATTTCCCAATCATCGGATTGAGTCGCCGGTCTGAGAACATTTTTTTGTATCCTAATACCAAACTAAGATATTGAGATATCACTCTTTGATATACTTTTCTTAAGATCGAGTCTGACTGTCTAGTTGATTCTCTTGAAAGTATATTGGAGTTATTCCATACAAGTTGCTAAGCAAAATATTGGGTAGGTTGTTAGACCCCCGCTTTTTCAATTGGTATCAGATCAGGCAAACACGTTTAAGACCTCATAATTCCGTGTTTGTAGTGATCTGACTCTATGGACATAAGTGTTATCTCAATAAACGTACCGCCTGTCTTCGATGGCTCGAATTACTTATGGTGGAAAATTGCGATGCGTGCCTTTCTTCAAGCGCGTGATTTTTAATCATGGGTTTACATTGTTAATGGCTATAATCCTCCGGTTGTTACAATTTGCATTGTAACTGTTCCAAAGGATATTGGTGATTATGATGCTGCCGAAATTCTTGCTGCAAAGCAAAATTCTGACGGATTAAATGCAATCATCCATGCCATTACCCCAGATCTTCAACACCATGTGACTACGTGCACTCGGTCTAAAGATGCCTGGGATATCTTAGAAACCGTATTTGAAGGTAGTACCTGTGAAAAATAAGTTATGCTTCAAAACCTAAATTCTGATTGGGAAAACCTTCGTATGGCAGATAAAGATTCATTTGATGAATTTAATCACAAAGTGTATGAAACTGTTAATGTATCTTTTGCATTGGGTAAGACTATTCCTGAAGAGGACATTGTGATGAAAATTCTCAGATCACTGCCATCTAGATACGATTCTAAGAAACACGCCATCGTTGAGGGAAATAACCTTGATGTGCTTTCCAGAATTACTCTTGTTGGGAAGTTAAAGATCTTTGATCATGAGCATGTATCCAAATCTGGAAAGGATATTGCTTTCAAGGCACAAAAGAAATCTAAATTACTTGATAAAAATAAAAGTGTTGGCATCTCTGATGATGATCTTTCTGAGACTGATTCTTCAGATGAAGATCTTGACAAGTCAGTCTCATTGATCACAAGACAGTTTGGAGATCTTCTTTTGAAGAGAAGTAAACGGTTCACTAGAGACAAACCTAAGTCATTAGTTAAACCTTATAATCGTGTTCCTCCTAAAAACAGGGACACTGATGATACTGATAACGAGGATATGCCACAATGCTTCAAGTGTAAAGGTTTTGGTCATTTTGCAAATGAGTGTCCAAATCGTAGAAATTACACTGGAAACAAAGGTCTTGCTGCAACTCTTGACGAAATGTCTGACCATTATGATTCTAATGAAGATGAAAAATCAAATGTTGTACTCTTCTGTGAAAATGCTGATTTTGATAATTGTAGCAATACGTTCATCAATCTCGATATTCTTCAAGAAGAAACTTCAACCACATTGGAGGATAAAATGGATTTCTCTTTGCTCCCAGGAAATTCTTTTTCTAATTTTGCAGGTTCCACCATGTGTCTAGCAGCCTGCATACCTGTGATTAAATAATCAATCGACTCTTTAAATGAGTTTTGGTTCACTAAAATATGACAACCAAATTTGACATACCAACGCTTGGTGGGTTCAACCGAGGTATGCTCTAACAATCTCCCCCTTTGTCAATTTTAGTGATAAAACTCTTACATCATATGGATAAAAAAATTATAAGAATTCATTATACATACGCTTGATTCCAAGTTTCAACAAAGACAATAACTTGTATGCATTTAATCCACAAATGCCGTTGTTGACATTATAATAACAAAGCTAAGACTCCCCCTAAAGGTAAGACATGTAGATTTTCAATTTGCACGTCTTTGTAGGTATGATATGTTACTCCCCTTAGTCTATGCTTTACTCTTTCATTAGATATAACGTTTAAGCACCATTATCCTTTCCTTAGTGATACCAAATTAATACCAATATCACTTGTTTACTCCATATATTTCTCCCCCTTTTTGTCACAAAATGACAAAGGTACGAGCAAATAAAGGACAAACCGAAAGGATCTCAAAATACTTGCAAACCTATAAGAGTTAAGCATGAGGGTTCCACACACCATTTTAGATAACCAATATCAAAACCGAAACTACAAAGTAATTTTGTTTTGATATGTTACCAAGGAAACAATTGCCCGAAGCAATTTTCCCTACTAGTTTAGCAAACCAAAAATCGACTAAGCACCTTAGTTCCTTTGCTAAACCAATTGCACAAATATAATCGCTTGCTTGATAAGACCAAAATAAAGATCAGAATTAACTTTATTTTTCTAATCAGGTTCTAATTATTCGAACAATAACTTAGACCTTTCACTGTAAACAAGACAAGTACTAGGTTAGTTAACTAGCATTTCTTGTTAAGGCATTCGGTTATGCATTCGATTAGACTTGAATAACCGAATCTACACTTTGATAAGTCTGAATAAGATCAGAATTAACTTAATTTCTCTTATCCGGAATCGAATTGGACTAAACAAATGATCCCGAAGACTTTTGTTAAGCCATAAACATTTCATACAAACCAAATAAATCAACTTGCATAATTATTTATCTCAACCGAAAGAAATTGAAACAATCATAGACATTAAAGCACCGCAATTGCAACGTAATTTCGTAAGCGTAAACAATTGATACTAAACAATAAATCAAGATAACAATAGTTTTTCTTAACCATGACAATTGAATCTCACACACACATCCATACACATATAATGGAATAAACATCAATTGTACCGAAATTTGGTTAAGCAAAAGCAAAATATATGCAATAAAATCAGGCTTTTCTTAAACTGGAATACGATTAACTAACAAATTCGTTACCTCAAATTGTGCATCCTCTTCACCCCTTAAAGATATGTCATTAAGCGCAAGTTCAAGTTATAACTCTCCCCCATTAATGTTGTCATCCTCTCGCAAGACAAAAGAACAACAACAACCAACCTTTACCAGAGAAAGGTTGAAAACCGGTTTTTAACTAATGCAAAGCAAATTAAAGTTGAAAACCCCGAAACACATATGCTTTTATGCTAAACCAAGACGATTCAACATATTGTGACTTTTTCACACATGAGTTACAATCGGAACCCCTTATGATCCTTTGATAAAGCCTACCATCATGGGCTAGAACTTAATCCCGCTAAACCAAAAAGTCACCCAAACCATAAGGGTTCAGAACATATGAGATTGAATATCAAGGTTTTGAAAACCAAAATCAAACTTCCCATAAACATATATATAGCAATAATATAAAGCATTCAAGCACAGGCTATGTAATCGAAAACTATCACAAGAAAAATTATAAAAATAATAATTTTATTCATAAATAGTAGATAGTTTTATTCAAAATAGACCTTATACAATTATTGAAAGAAATCAAAAACTGATGTCTATTTTTCTTGCAACTCAATCCTTCATATCAGTGCTAGAGAAAGGCAGATTATTACTTTCAATATTAATTCACCTTGTGAATTTCTTCAAGAAGATAACCTTGTTGATTGACCAGAATCTCTTGCAGTTGAGAAATTTTCGTGAAGGATTCTGCAAGAGCATGTAACTCTGTCTTTGATTGAACACAGAAGTGTGTCAATGTTTCAATACTCTGATCTTTTTTCAGCATATTCTCTCTTTCCTTCTTGCTAAGCCAATCTATCTTTTTGATTTTACTCATAATATCAAGAGAAGATGCAGACTTATTCTTATAGTGATCTTTCTGATCTAGCATCTTATCAAGAGAAGATGTTGGATCCAGACTCAGGGTTCGGACAAGGAATGACCAATAAAGGAGATGGATCTTTTTATAATTTTCAAACTTTCGAGAATATAATATTCCTATAAATACGAATATCTCAAATATTTTCAATTACTAGATTTTATTCCCATAATTTACACATAAGTGCCTTGATTTTTCTTCTTCCTCACTCAAAGAATTGGCACACGTGGTGAGGAAAGAATACTAATACGATCAGGTGGTATTAGTATGAGATTTTCTCTCATTATGGAATTTTGAACAACCAGAGTGTTCTTGATCTAGTATAGCATGAAAGGATCTCCTTTTGTTACCTCGAATTAACGAAGTATCTTGAGATTGGATTTGGGTTGCATATGCAACTTTTAGCAATTGCTTTTGAGACAGTTCTTGCATCTTATCTTATTTTTTCCCTTTACCATTAGATGATTTAATAACATCGGAAGACATGCCCATGCTTAAAATGGTTAAATCACTAATGGATGGGGAAGAAATAAGATTGACAACTAATACAATATTAATTGTTTCATCTTCTTCAGAATCATATGAATCAGAGGTCTCATTTAGAGATATAGCCAGAACCTTGCTTCCAGTGTATTTCTTAAGATTGGGACAATCTTTAGCAATATGATGAAACCCTTTACACTTAAAGCACTGCGGTTGATATTCATCATTTCCTTCATGATCCTTTTTGAAAGGAACTCGCTCATGTGGACGAGAAGATCGATGAGTATCCTTTATGAATCTCTTATTTCTTTTCTTTAAAAGATCTCAAAACCGTCTAGTAATTAATGATAATGATTTGTTCAATCTTATCATCAGAAATTTCTGCAATCTGTTCATCTGAATCATCCATCTGTCTATTTTTCTCCATCGGAGCTTTTGGAATTTTTGTAGCTTCAAAAGTAATTCCTTTAGTTTGAATAGTCTGGGATTCATGATCAAAGATCTTTAACTTTCCAACGAGTGTGCTTTGTGAGAGATTTGAAAGATCGTTTCCTTCTATGATTGCATGCTTCTTAGAATTGTATCTAGATGGCAATGATCTGAGAATTTTGCACACTATATATTTTTCAGAAATAGTCTTTCCAAGTGAGAAAGAAGCATTAATTATCTCAGAGAGTTTTATATGAAACTCTTCAAAAATGTCGTTGTCATCCATTCGAAGGTTTTCCCAATCGGATGTGAGAGTTTGAAGTCTAGCTTGTTTCTCTGATGTATTCCCTTCAAATACGATCTGAAGATTATCTCAAGCTTCTTTCAAATTTTGACATGTTGATACATGATGTTGTAGATCACGAATTGCAGCACGTATAATAGCATTCAAACCATCTGAATTCTGCTTTGCAAAAGCCTTTTTTTCGTTTGAAAAATCTACTAAGCATTTAAACTCAGTTTCCGAATTTTCTATCTTTAGACGAATATAACCATCGACGACTAATAGCCATGTATTAAAGTCTCGTGATTGAAGAAAATATCTCATAGCAGATTTCCACCATAGATAATTTGTTCCGTCAAATCTTGGCGGTACGTTAATTGAAGTCGATTCATGAGAACTCGAATTCATTTCTTATTGGTTGGATCGCACCAAACATAGATTGTTAGATCTTTTCGTGTTTTCCTACTCTGATACCAATTGAAAAGACGAGGGTACCCAAATATACCTTAATCTAAAACTTTTCCACCTATAAGTCTTTTCTCCGAAAGTGTTTGTCTATGGACTGAGTCGAGACAATACAACTAATCGGTTCACACTTCGTGTGATTGTATACGAATACAAGATCGATACAATACAATAACGAAGTATGATTACTTGATAATAGGTTCGGACTTAACCAAACAAAATAGGATTGCTATCAAGTAATTAGAAATTAACGTTTGTGTAGTTTACTTTAAATTATAATGACAACAATTATAATCGCGGAAAATAAAAGTAAGTGACACAACTGATTTTGTTAACGAGGAAACCGCAAATGCAGAAAAACCCCGGGACCTTGTCCAGAATTGAATACTCTCAGTATTAAGCCGCTATACAAAATCTAAACCAACTTCGTATAGTTGAGTCCAAGCAACTAAGCCTATAGTTCACCTAGTTCCGTCTGTATCCTGCGCCTCCAACTTGTAACGCACTTGGAACAATTCCTTTGGTTCGTATTCCAAACAAAGAAATGAACAACAAATGTTCGTTAACAACCTTTTCAAACAAAGTGATATGAGTTTGACAAAATGCTCTTCCGTTTATCCCAATAAACTCCTTTGTCGGGTTCTTAGATCAATCTATTTAACAACTACCGAAGTAATTGTTTAGACTGTGCAATCAATACTATGAATCACAAAGAAATGTATTGATGTCGATCTACACAACTAGTTAGTCAAATCTATCAAAAGATAAACCGATTATAGTTGGATCCCGTACCGATCAAGTTTTGTGCACACCAAAGATTATGAACCCAAATCAAAAATCTTCTTCGTCTTCAAATCTTCTTAGATCTTCAATAAACACATGCTCACAAACAACTTGAATCTCTTGTGATCAATCACACATAGAACGTAGTTGTTAACGTTAGATTATCACAAGACATCTTTAGAACTACAAACAATCTAAGGATCCCCATCGAAACTTCGATCTAGTTTGAGTGAATCTTATATCAGAAGAGAAAATTCTCAAGCATAAACAAACTAGGTGCAATCAAAGTTCAACAACCGTTAGTCAATCAAATCAATCGAAAACTAATAATAAACCGCAATTATCTAGTTTCCCACCAACGGTACTCGTAAAGCTTCCCAATCCCAAATTAGATATTTCACAAGCTTATAACACTATGAGTTGGGAATTCTTATATAAAACTTAGTTTTTCTGCCAAATTTTGTAATTGGCTTTTGGTATTGCTTAAGTCTACAAAACTCTCTATCATATTAAATGGTGGTCTTATTGGCTTTTATGGTATTTGTAGAGGCCTCAAGCAAGATGGTCCTCTATCAAGAAATCTTCCGTGTGGCCTGGAATCAAATGGGTTATAAAAGATTTCAAAAAAGATACTAGATGGATTATGGGTAATAGGGACAAAATCTCGGTGTGCAAGGATAATTGGATTTATGAAAACCCAATTATCAACTCTACATCCTCAACTGAAGGTTAAAAATCTAATAGTAAATGGCCAATGGTGTATTTATGAAGACTTTCTTCAATTTTTTAGTGTTGACCAATTATTATTCAGCAGCGTGAAGACTTGTTAATTTGGACTAACACTTATTCCAGATGTTTCATTGTTTCTGATGCAATTAAGAAAAATAGATCTCCCATGCCAAAGCTCCATTGGTACAAAAAAATATGAAATGTTGTTATCCTTCCTTCTACTTCAACAACTGTTTGGAAAATAACAAGAGAAATTTGTCCTGCTGATAAAAATATGAGAAATTAAAAATATGAGAAAGAAGGGTTTTCACTATGCTTATAGATAGACTAGATGCTTCATCACACAATGCGAAAGATTCCATGAATCATATTCTGGGAACCGCAACTTGAAAAACCCTTTGGAGTTGGTTAAGAGGTATTTTCATTTTCTTAACCCCCTCTCATTTGAAGATGTCCCGAAATGTAGTAAACACTCTAGCCCCATCGTAAAAGAAACTTGGACTGTTTGTTTTTACACTCTCATGACCAGTTATGGTTTTTGAGGAATGTCGTCTTTTATGATGAAGAAAAACCTGACTTCATAAAGTTGAAAAATAAGATAAAGAGGATGGCACATAATTGTGAATGTAGAATGAAAGGTGAGTAGTGGGGGTCTGGCACTAAAACAAACATTCTGCAATATTTTTTTGATTCAACACAGGAAATCAAGAAGGAAATATTTTTTTCTATCTTCCTAGTGGTGACGAAATTCTTTTATGTTGTGATGGAACATCAAGAGGCAATCCTGGCACTGGTGTCTATGGATTCGTTGTCAAAAACCACGGGCTATCCTCACTGAAATCCCAATGTTCAAGTCAACCCTTACAGACATACAAGTTTTCAGTCATCCTCCATTGACGGACAAACTATTTTGTCCTTCTATGTTTTTTAAGTTTCATTTTTTTTTGCCGTCTCTACCCCTCAATCATAGTTAGTAAGCTAACTGTAGTTAGCCCATCCTTCAGTAGTCTCTGGTCGCACGCGAGTTACTCACACGTAAGGAATTAGCCTAAAAACGGTCGACGTCTCCATTATTCAGAAAATCAAAATCGAGATCCAGAGAAAAGAGAGAGAAAGAGAGAAACGAAGGGAAAGATTGCAGACCGTGAAGAAGACCGTATCAGTGATATATATGATGTACTTGGTCTTGACGATAAAAGAGATCAGTTAAGTAGTGAACAAATATGTATTGGTGCTGTTATGGGTATGATGTGTTGCTCATGCAGGTTTTTTTTTTGTAGGTCTTTTGGTAGATATATATGATACCCAAGTTTGTGTGTTTGATTTGAGGATGGTTTCTGAGATATAAATTTGGACCAAGTTAATTAGTTAATTTCTTACACTTGGTGGTGGTAGTGAATGATTGTGATGGGTTAGAATTTTTCTTGCATTTGCTGTCCTGTAAGCAAATTAGTTATATCTGAGCAAACTTGTTTTTTGGTGTCTTATGTTTTGGTGTTGGTTGGAAATGCAGTTAGAGATAACAAGAACGTCCCTTGGCATACTCTATTGGCAGTGAGGAACTGCAAAAAATTGCGAAAGCTTCTAACAGGTGTTACCATTGCTCATGGAAGAGTTCTGTTAAACATTCGCATTTTTATTGTCAAAGAAGTTTAAAAGAAACACTTTATTTTTTTTTCCTCTGTAAACTATGTGGTGACGCACAATGTGTTCATTAGAAATCAGAATCAGTAAGTTACGACTTACAAGTCGCAATCAGAAAATTGCTTGTAAACTGTAAGATGGATGAACTATAAAATTGCTTGTAAACTGTAAAATTGCTTGTAAACTATAAGGACTAACTAGGGTTTGAATATTAACTATGGTTAAGGGATAAAAAAGGAAGAAAAAAGTAAAACTTATTAAACAAAGACGGACAAAATTCCCTTTTCCGTCAATATGGGATGACTAGAAACTTGTCTGTATGTGAAGAATGACTGAAACGTTGGGATTTCAGCGACGATTACTCAAAAACCACTACGGTGAATTTGTCTTTGCTGAATCTAGAGGTCTTGGTGTGGCTACCAACTATATTGCAGAGTTTATTGCAAGCATTAGAGCACTGGAGTGGGCCATCGAAAATTAAAAGTACAATACTATCCTTTAATCATTACAAGCGTTTAAGCACTGGAATGGGCCATTGAAAATCAGAAGTACAAGATTATCCTTCAATCGGAGCTTGTATAACTTCATTGATGCAACCGAAAATACCTTGGTTCTTAGGGGCTAGATAGCAAAGAGTTCATGCTAAAATTTTGTCAATATCTTATAGACGTGTTTACATGGAAGTCAATTTTTCTACAGATCATTTTCCAAAGAAAAGAGTTGAGTTCATCGTTCGTCTATCGAAGGGACAATTTTTCTGCAGATCATTTTCCAAAGGAGTTCATCATTCATCTATTGAAGAGACAAAAAGTGGCTTTTGAGACTGACACATCATTTTCCAAAAGGAGTTCATCCATTGAAGGGACAAAAAGTGGCTTTTAAAGACAGACCTAGCTTGGCTAGAATGAAACGACCTAACAAATTTGATTAGTTTTAGGTTTATCACAAAAAGGAGGATGAAAGTTTGAGGTTATCATATCATACCAAGTGTTGCTCTCAAAGCTGGAATCAATCAAATTGTATTCTGTGTTTATCGTGATCTTATTGCTCTCTCATTACTTGCACCCATTGCTTACTTTCGTGACAAAAGGATTCTTCTTCCTCCTATAAATTCTAGTCTCCTCATCTCTTTCTTCTTCCTTGGATTAACTGGGTATGTAATCATTCCATTCTTCAAATTTATGTTAGACAATATTTCTTTTCCACTATGATTTGAATTATTCAATTTTGTCAACAGGGTATTTGGGAATCAGCTGTTGTTTTTAATGGGTCTTGGCTACACAAATCCAACATATGCTGCTGCTGTTCAACCTGCAACTCCTGTGTTTACTTTTGTTTTTGCTGCTTTTATGGGGTAAACTCAAACTTTCATCCTCCTTTTTGTCCACTTAAACCTTTTGGATCTGCAAAGGGCGTCTAAATGTTTATCACACATGCCACTCTGAGCTTAAAAACATACCAAAACATAACAAAGATGATTCTCTTGTCTCTCCCTATCAGCAGCTAAACCTCGACTAGTCACATAATTAACTCTTCACCAACAGGTGTTGCTCCACCATACTGTGCCTTACCATGCATAACTGAAAGTAATCGCCGGGCTGTGTCTGTGTAGTTGGGCTGTAGACCAATTAGTAAAAGTAAAACAAATGAGGATATACCAAACTACAGTAACCAAATTTTTATATCATTCAATTAAGCTGCTGAACTGCGAATTTGTAAACTTAATTCCACATATGCATCTGGAGCTTCACATAAGTTTTGAGCTTTATAAAAAAAACCATCAGAGAATAGTTTGTGTTTACTCACTACCTTAGCATTTGATACCCCTGCCTTTGATTCCTGAGATGCTTTTTTTTTGTTTCTGTGCAAGATATAAACCATTTGATTCATTAAAAGAGGCACCAACAATATGGACAGTTCCATAATCATGTGTGTTGTGATTGGATGGACGATCTAAACACATATGGTGCTAAAAAAGAGTTTGTTTTTTTTTGTTTTATTGGATGGAAGATACATTGCGTCTCCAAACGAATGGTGCATCATCTTCCACAGACAGATCTGACAAAGGAAAAAACCAAATGGGAAGGAAAATAAGAAGTTCTGAACAAATGGGAAAAGAAAATAAAATAAGTAAACATCCAGTAGCAAATAGCCGCAGTATGGTCACAGCAAGAAATACAAATGAGAAATTGTGCTTTAAAAGCCGAGAAGAAACGTTTTTCCATAGAAAACTGAATTCACATGACAAAAACTCAGAATACCTTGAATATATGGTCCAGAGGGAATATAAGCTTCCAAAGCTTCCACCATTCCACCAAGTACTTTCAAGCCTTCAGGCATCAGCATTAGACACCCATGCCGAACATTGACATTATGAATGAGAACCTATATAGCAAAGAAAAGCAGCTCAAGTTTTTTTTTGAAAGATAAAGCAGCTCAAGTTATCATACAAGAAACCCACATGAATATAAACAAAAGACTTACAGAAAAAACCCAATTTTAAATCATTTCATTTTCAGTAGAACAAACCTTCAAACCCGCAGGAGCAGGAAATGCAGCTTGAAGATCTTCGATAAATCTGTGCTCCAAACCAGTTACACATTGAACACCATCCGTCATAGACAACTTAAGGCACCTAGTCCCATAAGGTCGATCCAGAAACTTATCTTTTGGAGGTACACATACTTGAACTATCTTATTAACCTGCCGGAAAGAATTGTTACTCAAGGTCACATGATACTCTGTAACAACATGATTAAACAATAACTACATTACTTCTAAGAGCAAGCACTATGTTTACTTTAAACGTAATACCTGAAGAACAAACGGACCAGGAAGAATAACGTCATGCAAATTATCAACATTTTTAGGAAGCACACCATCAGCAGCACAAGACAATTTCAAATCAGAAAACAAAAACTGCTCGATTATGTGTTTCCCTTTCTCAGCATCACTCAAGTTACCAAAATCAGTAATTGAGTTATTCAAGTCAGAAACACATAATTTCAACCATTCCATATTCAGTTTCAATGATTTCCCAAGAAAAATATCAATCGCGGCAGAGAAGAAAGATTGATCTTGATTTTGCACAGTGAAGAAATATTCAAGAAGTTGTGACATAGTATCAGGATTATTAAGAATATGGTTAGGGTCAATGAATTCTTCTTCGTCAGAGGAAGATTCAGAGGAGCGATCAAGCAATAAGAGTGGATCATAGAATTTTTCTTCAGGGAAAGATTCATCTTGATTAGAAGAGATTAGATCTTCTTTAAAAGAAGATGTTTCTTTTCCGCCAATAATTTCTGGCATAGTGGGATTGTTGATTGGATTATCACAATTAGGGTCTGCGTTTGAAGAAGAAGAAGAGATTTAACCAAAGAATACTTCTGCACAGACCGTCTCAGGAGACAAGGAAAAAAACCGCCTGTCTCACATGATGGTGGGCCCCACGCCCTGGAGAGTAAGCCGGAGGTCCCAATTTTGGGCCCACCATGTCAAATATGTGAGAGACACGGTTTTTACCTTGATTTTCAAACGGTATGTGAGGAATTTTTGTTAACCGAATTGTGGTTGCGAATATAAGCTAGTTTGGTATTCTTTGTGAATTTTAAAAGCGACTTTTACATTTGTCTTGTGTTGTGCGTTCTTTGTCTTGTGTTGTGGAATTAAATTTGCATGACGTTTGGTAAACTATAATTTAAAAAGCGCCATGGCAATTAACAAATCAAATTGCTGTTTGGTAAACTCTGTATTTAAAAGTGTTGGTAATGTAGGTAATGACGAAAATAAACATATTTTAAAAATTAGTTTTAATACAATTTTATTATAATAAATTATATTTCTAATTTTAATATCTACAATATAAAGCACGGTTTGTTTTTTCGAGTGGTGGCTAGAATTTATTCTCGGCAAAGATAAATCTACTGGTCGTGGTTATGCGGACCACATCCATAACCCGCACGTGCGCCAAGGCTAACTTTGCCTATATGAGTGGTGGTCGATTTATCCTTGGCAAAGATAAATCAAAGGTCATGATCCTCCGTGCCACACACTACAACACGTGGTGTTCATTCCAATATTATGAATTAAAAATGAATACTCAAGTCAAGATATTGAATTTTAAAAATTATAAGGGGAGGTTCGAACTCATGACCTATTGTGTCATAAGAGTGGCCTCTAACCATTGTTCCACCTTGGTTGGAATTGATAAAAAAGATAAATCAATAGTGGTTATTTGTTCAACTTAAATATTAATTAGTATAAGTATTTTATTAATTAGTATAAGTGATTTGTCTAGAGAGAAGATAAATCTATGGTTATGGTTTGTTCAACTTAAATATTAATTAGTATAAGTGTTTTATTAATTTAGGAAACATTAATTTCTCATGATAAATGATTTATTAATTTTACATCATAAATATCCCTTAATTAATATTAATACATATCTCCATAAATAAGTAATAATTTTGATAAAAATTATTTCAATAGATATTAGTGGTGGTGGTGGTAGTAGAGGAAGAAGTAAGTGGTGGAAGCGGTGGATTGTGTTACAATGTGGTGGAGGCGGTAACATTAGTTTTGGTGGAAGAAATAGTGGCTGGATGGTTTTAATGGCGGTGGTATTAGTTTTTTCTTTTTGAATCAAAAATAATAAAATTTTTTACATGACGGGTAACATTGTATTGTGAAAAGTATAGTTGGTTGTTTTTGACACGATCAAAAAAGGCGGATAACAAATACTTTTGGGATGATACCAAATCATATAAGACAAAATGGTTGTTTTTGGTGCCACTTTGCTATCTTTGGTAACTTTAAATACGCATGATTTTCAGTATTAACAAAAAACATATAGTTGAATAAATTAATTGACGACCTAAGTTTGTTAAATCTAAACTTTATACATGACGTGTGAGATTAAAAGTTATAAGTGTGCCCAATATTCTATGAGGGATGGAAAATGGTGGTGGTGGAGAAAGAAGTAATATCCGGTGGTTTGTGGTAATCGGGCGGTTTTGATGAGTAGTAATTGACTATGTTAATTATGTGCTGCTACAAAAGGATAGCACTATAAATTAGAAATGTGGTTGATCGTCTTAATGCTAATATAAACTTGGTTAAAATATATGAAAATTAAGAAGAAGAAAAAAACATTTGGATGTCACGTTATATAATAAATATTACTAAAAACTACATATTTAGTATCAAGGTTTCTCCGTCCAATAGATAAATCTAAGGTTGTATTGAGATCCCGTAAGCATAGGGCGAGTTGGTCTTGGATTTACGAATGATAATGAATATAATGAAACGCTCCCTCTCGGTTTGTCCAATGAAAACCGAAACCTTCTAAAAAAAATAATCAATCGAACAACACTTAGATGGAACGCATCACCACCAGTGTAAACTTCTACGGAATTGCTACATATCCAAAAGGGAATTTCTACAAATTAATCGGTGATTTCCTCCTACCGTTACGAGGCATGCAATTAAATCTCTAATAGTGATTTTAAAGGTATTTAATAATTATAAAATTCTCTTATAAGTTTTGTTTATGCAAGTATTGATTTAACTTGGGTTCTTTTATATTTTTGTGTTAAGTTGATGACTTTTTAATTTGAATACATGTTTGGTTAACAAACTTTGATACATATAGGGTATTTTCTTTGTAGAACCGATGTTAGTCTCTCATTTTTCCGTTAGCACATTGTTTCGATCCCGTATTTGTAGACATTATTTGACTAATATTGGGGTATTTGTTTAATCTCAAGGCCGATTAAACCCAATGTGTGTTGTATACATTGAAGGCGACGAAAGTTTGTGTCGGCTCTACCTTGAAACTAATAATTTTCTTCTAATGTTAGTTGAATTTATGTAGATACAAATATCAATATGACTATGCTCTTTAAAACTCCAAATTACTTGAGTAACACTAGATGTGAGAACGTCATTCATGCATTACTTAGCATAGTTGGTGTGAAATCTTTTTATCCACGAATTTCTTCAATATTATGTTATCAATATGATTGAGAAAGAATCTTACACATGGTTTGATTTACTATTATAAGTTTATTTTTTCAACTCACATGTGTATATCTCGGCCTTCCAATAGCCAAGGGTTCTTCATTTTTATAACTCTCACATTTGCAAAAAATAAATAAATAGTTTTTATCTATAGTAGGGAAAATATTATGGGTTTTTGCTTCACTCCTAGAGCCTTAGTTATCAATAATTTGGAACAAATGTATTCATAAACATCATGGAGTTGGATTGGCGGTTTAGGTTTATGTCTTTGTTAGACGAAATATTCTTTTTGAAGTTTGAAATTATGGTATGATGGAACAATAAATGGGGAAAAATTTTATTTCTTTGTATTTTTTATTTTATTTTCATGTTGGCACAACATTATTACTCCGTCCGTATAATAAATTGGAGTAACATGCTTAAGTAAAAAATAAAAGATCAGGTAACCCATTTTGTTTCCCAAAACCTATTTGAATATCAAAATAATTACTCACGAATAAAATGAAGCAAGAGAAATGTGAACAATATCGTATTAGAGACAAAACATCCCGTGCCGTTACGGCACGGGTTAAGATCTAGTACTTAATAAAATATAAGTAATTTTTTTTTAATTTTTTTTTAATAAATGTAATGATAATTTGACAACTAGGTCGATTACACATCGGTGGTGGGAAGCCTAGCAACAAGCTGGGCACCAACACCTTTTTGAATAGCAATTCCAATTCTATGAAAAAGAGCACCACCTATCTTATAATTCGCATCATGACTTACAAGGCGGTTTCTTAACTGCATTGAAAAAAACAATTGTGTCTTCCCCTAATTCCCCTAAGGTTGAGAAAGCGAGTACGCCAAATCCGTAACCATGAGCAGTGCACTTATCAAGGTATTTGTTTCGTTTCCGAGAGATTGCCATTGCATGTCCGGGAGTAAAGTGGCGTGTGCTAGCACTTGTAAATGGAGAGACGCCCGTGACATCGTAACATACATCCTTTCCACACTCCCAATTTAGCACAAGAAAGTCCGCAGGTTTAAGATCTTTGGTTGTAGCGGATCATAAACCTAAGGAAGCTTCTTTTCTGGC
This sequence comes from Papaver armeniacum, assembly GCA_023531295.1. Taxonomy (NCBI): domain Eukaryota; kingdom Viridiplantae; phylum Streptophyta; class Magnoliopsida; order Ranunculales; family Papaveraceae; genus Papaver; species Papaver armeniacum. The sequence goes on along the minus strand of JAJJWW010003826.1, from coordinate 257,174 downwards.
TGGTACCCCGGCTTTATAACATATGTCGCAAAAGACGTCTCTCACCCCATCATGTCGGTATTTGTTCCCTACATCTTTGGCGGAGTGGACGGCATGGTCTTCATAGATGTCCATAGGCTTGTCACAGAATGAGCATAAAGTGTCGGCTTCGAAGAGAGGAATGCCAAGACGGTATTGGAGAACTGCCCGGAATTGCCTTGGGCCAATAGATTGACCAAGCCCTGGAATAGGAATGGCTTTGAGAAAGTCCAATGCATGAGGGAGCCGGTTGTTGTGCCATAAGAAAAGGTCTCTCTCAGTGAAGGAACAGGTAGTAGGCAGATTTTCAGAGAGCACACCAAAGTATTTAGCTGCCATTGTGTGCATAAACTTGGGGGCAGCGTCGTTGGTGTTGAATTCTGAAGGAGAACCGCCAATGGCCTGTGTGTGTATGCAAGGAGATCAACGATGTAGTTGGCGCAGGATTCTAGTGGTTCCGTGCAGTCTAATATAGAGTTCTGCAGATGCTGCGTTTGAATGCATGACGAAAGGTAGCAGTATGAACTAGCATCTGTCATCGTGAGGATGCCAAGCCCACCAAGTTTTATTGGCAGAGTTGCAACTCACTGTTGTGTAGCATCAAATCCAGAACCATCTCCAACAACTATCTTCTGTAGGTAATGCATGAGGTGTATATCAAAGATCGAAGCTTCCGGGTGTAATGCTTGTGTGCAGGTTGTCCTTGACGTGAAGTATAACTTCGAAACACCGCTACAATTTCGTAACAACAGCAATTCAGTCTGTGGATCTTGAAGTTTCTGAATTTTGAACATCAACGACACCGTACGGTCTACCCTGTGTTGAACCAAATCTTGGAAAAACTGCAATTCGAGGCTAACTGGCCCTCCTAGCAGTTTCACACCCAATGTTTGTGTGCTGATCTCTTGTGGGAAAACTCCATCGTCATCTCTTCTAGGGTCATATACATGCCAAAACAGCTCCATCTTGGACAGGTTTAAGTGCAGGCCTCTCTGTGGACCCTCAGTTTGCAAAATATGCAATGCTTTCCCAACCTCTAGTGTGTCCCCTGCTATAGTACCATCGTCCAAATACCAGGCGTGGAAGTCAAGGGAGCACTGCGTACCAATCAACTCAGCAATGGGTTGGAGTGCCAGCAAAAACAGGAGAGGGCCAAGGGGGTCCCCTTGTTGGACGCCCTGTGCTGATGATAACGCATATTCGTCGTACTAAAGCTGAGATAGAGATGAATAACAGAATTCAACCCATTTCGAGATGTTGGGACAACGAGCTCTTACTTCTCGATAATAGTTGTCTTGTCAACTAAATTGAACGCATTGGCGAAGTCGATTAATAACATTGTCATGCTGTTGTCCGTGCCTTTCGAATCTAGTAACCTGTTTGCCGCGTGAATGATACTTTCACCTCCACAGGGAATTCCAATCCCAAACTGGTAGGAACCTAGGTACACCGCCATGTCTTTACAAACTGCAGAGGCTGCAAACTTTGAGCATAATCTGCGCCAGATTGTTCCCACCGTAGTTGGCCTAATACCACCCCCGGTTTGAGCAAAATGTGTCATAGGGGCGCTTGCAACATATTTCCCCAGTACTGCAGGACATTTACCATCCATCCATAAATTTATGACTCGAGCCATGGAGTGTAAAAGTTCATCTACAATGGCCGCGGCAGGGCTGCTCATGGCGTCTAGTAAATGCTGTGCTCGTAATCCATCCCTGCCGCACGAGGTGCCTTTGGGGAAGCTTTTAATAGCTACTAAGATGATTTGGCGTCGACTTCTAGAGCTTCAACTGGGATAGGGTCCGTAGGAATCACCGGAGGAAGTGCATCTGGGTGTTTGAGTTAGAGTTCATGCAAGGTGGCGGGAGTGGAAGGTGCAACTCCATCTGACGCTAAGCTACGTGTTGTTGCGAGTAATGACCATTACTAATTTTTCGTCTACAAGCCTCTATGTTTGCGTCCTTCTTTTGCTTCTTGACAGATGTAATGGGTCTTGGTTTTGGCTTAGAAATATCCAAAAACTTCTGTGTTAGGTAATATCATCCCCGTGGCTCATTCCATTTTACCAAAGCCTGATTGATGGCTGTAATTTGAAGCTTCTTACGAGTGCCTGAGCGCTCCTCAGGAGAACTCTTTGGAACGTATAAATTCGGAGTGCGGACCGGTAATAAAAGGAGTTTAAGCCATACATCCAAGTTTGATGGTTTTGCAATAACAGCATCCAACGCAGATTTAAGAGTTCTGGAAAATTGTAAACGACACGGAGGGGGATACTTACTGTTGTTTGAATTTTCCTACGGAAAAGCAAGTCAAGTATCTTCTCTGTGAGATTTACGACTTCCTCGACAGATTCCAAGTCGTGCATGCCCCCAGATGTGGAAGCGCCACTACTGCCCTGTGGTTTCGAAACACCATGGATAAGAAAATTTGCGACGTTTCCGTTGAGAGGGCCAGCAAAGACCTCAGCAGGGTGGAGTTTGGATATGCAAGGTTTTTTCCGTGCATGAATGCGGAGACACTTAATGCACAGCCACATACGCATGTCTGTAAGAACTCCTTCCCAAGCATTGTAGCAGTCGACATTGTTTAGAATCCTCTCCCTGCAAATCTCCTTATCAACATCAGTACGAAAGTTTCGATCTGAAATATGCTTGTATAGTGCACTTTTAGCGTATCCTATGCCACCATGTCCATTCTGGCATCCATCATATTGAGCAAAGGGATAAGTGAGTTTGTCTCTCTGTGATGGATTGCTGGAACTCTGAAATGATGGAGTGGGTTGGGACAAGGCTTCTGGATCGGAATCATCAGGAATTAGGGTTCCGAAAGAAGATGATAATCTTCTTCTCGGTCTAGGCATAGTTTTTCAAAAAGAAGGTTCCTGTAACCGTAGGAACTGAAACAGAAAACCTTTGAAAAACTATGGCTGAAGGATTGCATGAATGAAGAATAATATCAAGGAGGGAGAGAGTGAAAGTATGAGTGCAATTACGGTTAAAGTGAAGATCAAATCCTGGTTTTCATTCACCAGGAATAAATCGCCACAAAATCGTCGGAGTCTCTCCCGCCACAAAAAAAAAACAAAAGTTAAAAAAAAGTTAAAATTAAAATTAATTGTTTTTATTATTTAATTAAAAAATTTATGATTATGGTTTGCTATGAAAATATTATTATTTAAAAAAAAATATTTATTAAATTTATTATTTTTTTTATTTTTTATTTTAATATTTATTAAATTTTTTATTATTTTATATAAGAATTTAATAAAGTACTCCCGATTTCTCAGTTTACAAGTCGGTGGAAGGCAGCCTGGCGACAAGCTAGGCGCCAACCCCTTTTTGAATCGCACTCCTATTCTATGAAAAAGGGCACTGCTTATTTTATAATTTTAATTATTATTGTATTTATTATTTGAAATAAAAAATGAAAAAAATAGAGAAATAAAATGAAATTAGAATTATAATGTTAAATGTACAATATTTGAGGGTAAAACTTGTCTTTATAATAAATTAACAAGGTTAAAATAGAAAATCGATTAAATCAAATTATGTGGGTCCACAACCTGCTTTTCGCTTTTAAAAGCTAGTCTTGAGTAGCTTTTAAACGCAGGCCTAAAATGAAAGTGCTTCTCTCCAAAAGCACTTTGAATTTTTTTACCGAACACAATTTTTGGTAAAAATTTGTTACAAGTTTGTTACAAAGTGCTTTTGGTTGAAAAAAGCAATCCCAAACAAAATTCGTGTATTTCTTCTTCTTCTCTCCACTCTTCTCTCGTACAAAAGGAAGCGGTGTCTCTCTAGGGACAGATCGGAACGTTGAAAATAGGTCGTGAAAGGCAGAGATTGACTCATCCGTAAGTTTGCCTACGGAACAGATCCAGCCGTTTATCATCTCTCAAGATAGATGAACGATATAGATTATGCCCGACATGAAATTTGGTATTTTTTCCTTTTTGAAGTACGAATTTTATTAACAAAACTAGTCACAAAACACCAAGGTGACCAAACTTGTGGTACAAAAAATCCAGCCATATTATTTTAATAAATAAAAACCATTTGATTAAAAAGTGGCACAAAAACCCCAAGTCAAATAATAATGAGTAAATTTAGTTTTTGTTACTTAAAAAAACCCAAACATACCCTTTTTACCTTCTTCTTCTTCTTCTTCTTCTTTCTTCCATCTCCATCTCCTTCTCCCCACCACCAAGAACAACAATAGATCTCCACGAACACCAGAAGAATACCTCCGTCACCACCAAAGAAGAACACTTACGTTTCCTCCAAGAACACCTCGGTCTTCTCCACGAACACCTCCGTCTCTTTTTCTTCTAGTTTTGTTCAGATCTATCACAAACACTAGCTTCGCCACCACCAAATCAGCCGCTTTGTCTAGATCCTTCACCAACACCACCTCTATCTCATCCACGAACACCTCCTTCTCTTTTTCTTCTACTTTTTTGTTCATATTTATCACCCACAGTAGCTTCGCCACCACCAAACCAGTTGTTACATCCAGATCCGCCACCACCAACATCTTCGTCTCCTCCATTAACATCATCATCACTACTTCAGCCTCCTTCTTCTATCATCTAAAACTATTAATACCTTCAAATTCGCCACCAACAACACCTCCTCCTTCTCCTTTTATCCTCTACAATCAACACAATACTTGCAGATCCACCCTCATTCAATCCTCTACAACCACCAACAACACCACCTTCGATGTATCATCACCAAGAAATGATGATACATCTTCATCGTCGAAATCAATATTGTGTTGGGAAATGATTAGATTTATGATGAAACCAAAATTGGTTTCATCAAATTCTAACATTTTGGCGGTGAAAACAAAGAAACTTATGATAAAACCAAATTTGGTTTCATCATAATCTTACCTATTTTCTATCATGAAACCAAAGATTTTAACGATGAGAATTAAGTTTATCATGAAACCAAATTTTGGTTTCACCTGATTTTTGCCTAGTTTATTCGGCCTGACTTGGAAGTCGTCGTGTTTGGTTCCATCATTGAAGTTATATTGCTGAAATGACATTATGTGGAAAAATGACAAAACCTAACTAGGTTTCATCGTATTTTTTTCATTTTTTTGAATATTGATATCTGTGAAACCAATTTTTGATGGTGAGATACAGGTGGATTGTTTTTTATTGAAACTAGTTTTAGTTGAGGAGGTAATGGTTGTGGTGGTTGTGGCGGCGATGGGGGTGGTGCAGTTGACGGTGGTGGTAGGTTTCATCTTATTGTGTTTCATTTTTTTCTTTTTTCTTCCTTCTCCTTTCTTTTATGATGAAACCAAATTTTGGTTTCACCTGATTTTTTCCTAGTTTATTCGGCCTGACTTGGAAGTCGTCGTGTTTGGTTTCATCATTGAAGTTGTGTTGGTGAAATGACAGTATGTGGAAAAATGATGAAACCTAATTTTTGATGGTGAGACACAGGTGGATTGTTTATTGTTGAAACTAGTCTTAGTTGAGGAGGTAATGGTAGCGGTGGTTGTGGTGATGATGGTTGTGGCGGTAATGGGGGCGGTGCAGTTGACAGTGGTGGTAGGTTTCATCTTATTGTGTTTCATTTTTGCTTCTTTCTACTTTCTCCTTTCTTTTATGATGAAACCAAAATTTGGTTTCATCGTTTTTTCAGTTTGGTTTCATCTAATTTCAGTGAAACCAATTTTGGTTTCATCATTTTTTCTGGTGGTAGTGCGGTGGTGATTGGTGGTAGCGGCGGTGGGCGGTGGCGGTGGAGGTGGTGGTCGACGGCGGTGGTGGTCGGCGGTGGTGGTTGCGCGGTGGTGGTGTTGCTGGTGGTGGGTTGTTGTTGGTGGTGATAATATAATGAAATTTAAAGGTGGGGGTTGATTTTCTTTTTTGTTGGGGTGATTAAAATAGTAGAAGGGTAATATATACAGTTTATGTTAAATGGGTTTTTGTGAACAATTTATTTTGGTGGAGTTTTTGTGCATGGATAGTGACACCTTTGGGGTTATAACTCGCGGCCAGTTTTATTAAACTATTAATTGTTGTAGGGCCTACGGTCCATAGATGTGCAGCCCAACTAGGGTTTGCTTTTCCATGTATATATATGTTATTAGAGTCATGTAATACTACTGATGCTAATCAATAAAAACTCTCTGCTTCTTTTCCTTTCATACATTTCCACTACATAACGTTTTCATGCACAAAACTATACCGCAAAGCTAGATTGGGTTGATTATTTTTTCTCTACGTGGATGATTTAGATCAACGCAGTTATGAGATTTTTTGTGTTCTTCTTCTCTGCTATTGTTGCTGCTGTTGGAAGACGATGAAGATGATGAAGATTTGAAGAATGAACTCTGTTTTTAGATCTTTTTATTAAGTGTTCATTCGAAAGAATGAACTCTGTTTTTGTTGTGTGCTATTTTAAAGAATGAACTCTGTTTTTAGATATTTTTTATTAGGTGTTCATTTGAAAGAATGAACTCTATTTTCTGTCCATAACAGTGAAAGTTTTGTTGTGTAAAAGAATGAACTCTGTTTATATATAGGTTTTATTAGGTGTTCATTTGAAAGACCGAACTCTGTTTTCATATAGGTTTTATTAAGTGCTCATTTGAAAGAGTGAACTCGGTTTTCATATTTGATTTGGTTTCGTTTTATTAGGAGTTCATTTGAAAGAATGAACTCTGCATTTTTGTTCATAACAATGGAATTTTTGTGGTGTTCATTTGAAAGAATGAACTCTTATAGGTTTCTATTAGGCGTTCATTTGAAAGAATGAACTCTGATTTTTTTTAAATAAAAAGTTTTTGTTATGCAGTTATGTACTGTGAAGTTAAGATTTCATTGAAGTGTAGAGTTTTCATGATACTGAATGTCATATCTACAAAAGCTTGATAGTTCATCAAACGGAATGAACAGCTACAAACAAAAAATATACTCCCTCCGTGGAATTGAAGGATATAAAAAGGAATTGGGGGATATAAGAAAAGGACAAAAACTGGATCCAGATATCAATTCGGGGTCACCCCTTATCTAATTATTTTTTAAAATCCTAATCTACCCCTCAATAATCAGGATTAGTGATTAATAATAATTAGTAAAATCATAAGATTTTTTATAAATGATTAGTGTGTGTTTTATTTGAATTTGGGTTAGTGAGGTGAGAGTAGAAGGAGGGAAAAATAATTTGAGAGAGAATTTTTTTGGGAAAAATGGAGGATGATTGTGAAGAGAGAATTGCTGCTGCTGAATCTTTAGCTCAACTACAACAATGATCATATATTGAATCTTCGGCTAACGACAACAACTCACAATTGCAACTCTTTGTTGAGCCAACACCCTTAAATGATGATTTTGACGAGTATGGAGAGTTTCTTGAAGAACCAACACAAGAAAGTAAACCTGCACAAAATACTAGCATCCCCAACACACGGTAAAGCTGCTAAGATGTCGAAAAATCGATTTTTTCTTGAAACCCGCCATTTTTCAACTGAAAAACCTCGGTGCCGGCATGGTAGTTGTATGAATACCATGCCTAAGAGTCAAGGTACCGGCATTGTATTCATACTACGACCACGCCGTGAACTGATATCCCCATTTTGAATAATAAACCGGCATATCATTCTACCAAAAAAACTGTACCGGTACATAGTTAACCTTTTTACCTAACAAGGAATATACTACGGAATATTCAACCGGCATGGTTTCATTGATAGGTTACCATGCCGGTACCGCATGAAAAACATACAGGAAACAATTCCATATCAAACCAAAAACCGGCATTGAAACTTTATAAACATAAGCGCCGGAACTTGGTACCGGCGTGGTATCATCAATATCGATAATGCCGGCAACAAAACCGGCGTTGTTCAGTTACAACTTTACAATGCCGGCACCTACAAAAAAAACATGCAGGAATAAATATTTTCCAAAGCTAAATTCCGGCATTCAATATCAATTATTTTCAATGCCGGAATTGTGTACCGGCTTGGAACAATAGGTTACGATAATGCCGACATCCTTGCTTCCGGCGTTGTTTTCTTATGAAACACATACGCCAGAATAGGTTTCAAATTTTGTCTTCCGTTTTGGTTAACTTAGACTATGCCGGAACAATGGTCGAGCATGCCGGTATTGGTTTCCGGCATAGTGTTGTAATTGTGTTTGGAACTAATTTGCATTCGATCTTTAGGTGGTGCCATATATTAATCCAACAAATGCAGAGCCGCTTTATCGGGATACGTCGGAATACTATAAAATCCCTCCCAGATGTAACCAAAGAATACTTTGCACCTAGTATCTTGAACATTACTAATGGATTGCTAGTAATGAACCTTCTAATGAATGCGAAATTGTTCTTATGTAGGGAATAACAGATCGAAAGGAAGCAATCGCTTGGGCTAAAGAGACGGCCATTAAGAACATGTGTGTGTTGGTGAGGAATACCGAATGTTCGAAGAGGCGTTTTGAGATGGCCTGCGAGAGAAGTGGGAAATACAAGGAGAAGAATAGCCACAAGAGAAAGGATTATGTATATCCAAAGAAGACTAATAGGGTATACAAGACTCGTACGAGGAAGAATAATTGCCCGTTTAAGCTTGTATTCCGTTTAAATGACATGAACAAATGGGATTGTGAGGTTTTGTGTGGCTGTCATAACCACCGGGATCCGAAAGATTTTGTTGGTCACTCCTTAGTTGCGAAGCTAAAACCTGACGAGTTCGAGGATGTAAAGAGATTGACCAAAGCACTTATCAAACCGAGACAAATTCTCAGAGGCTTCAAGGAAAAGGACGAGACTAACGTGTCTTCTCTACGTACAATTTATGCCGCACAAGCAACTATTAGAAGGGTGGAATGGGAAGGGAGGAGCGTTTTGCAAGAATTTGAGAAGATAGTTTGGGATCACAACTACACGCGTATCATTAAAAGAGGACCGGACGAGAAGCCCCTTCAAATATTCATTTCGCATCCTTTGATTTCACAGTTGGCAAATACATGTTGTGGTGTTCTTTTGATGGATTGCACCTACAAGAAAAACAAATACAATATGCTTTTGTTCAACATCGTGGGGCAAACCTCAGACAAGGTAACATTCACATTGGCTTGGTGTTTAATGGAAAACGAGAGGGACTATAATTATCATTGGGCATTAAGACAATTGAAATTGTTCTTCCGGGAAAATCAACTTCCGAGGGTCATCGTAACTGATAACGATGACGCATTAATGAAAGCAATATCCGACGTCTTCCCGGACGCACAAAATTTCCTATGTACATATCATATACGTAATAATGTGATAAAAACTTGCCATGCTTTGTTTGAACCCGCAAAGGCGGATATTAAGAAGAGAATGATGGTACAACTAGAGGAAGATGTTCGAAAGAACAAACTATCCCCCGAAGAAAAAGAAGATGAGAGAGGCAAGATAAAGGAGCGAGTGGACAAAGAACATGCGGAAAACCATAAAAAGTGGTTGGAATTTCTAAGAGATTGGGAGAAAGTTTATTGGTCTCTTACCGAGGTTATGTACGAAAAGAGATTGGAGAAGTTTATTGCCGATTGAACGAAGTTTATCCGATTGCCGTTTGGTATTGTCGGACTCAATGGTTGGATAAGTTCAAGGAAAATTTGTACGTGCATGGACAAACCTAAGTATAGACACTTCAAGATCAAGCAACTAGTGCGGTGAGGCCGCTCATGGGAGATTTAAAGATCTCATCCAGTCTGGTCAAGGCAATGTGGTTACGGTCACCGAGGCAATGAAGCAATACTTTAAGCAAGATATCAATAGGATCAAGGAGGCTTTTGAGAAAAGCTCAATGGAAAGGATGAATCCATTTCTTCGTTATGGTAAGTTTATCCAAGGAATAGAATTCAACGTCTCTCATTGGGCAATAAAACATATGATGGGACAAATGGAATATGAGAAAAATTACGGAAAACCGGGTGATGTGTGTATTTGTCCCGACATGTCTTCATTGGGGATTCCGTGTCGTCATATGCTTGTGAATTATGACAGAATCGATACCTATTGAGGTTATTGATCCATTTTGGAAGCAACTATCTTTCGACCCTCCCCCCCGGGAGATCCCGCAATCTCCATGGGATACGAACGAAGCAAAGGAATTCTTCGAAGCTTACTCACGTGGCACCTCGGTTAGCCGACAAGTCTTGTTGAGCCAACTAAGGCTAATTACTCGTCCATGGATCGCACAAAGCTAAGATCCAAGAAAGGGAGATCCAACAGGAAGACCACAAACTAAAACAAAAAGGAAAAAACAAAGGGTAGAATTGAAAGAAATGACTCAACGTGAAGAAGAACTCGCGGCAAGTAAGAAACGAGATCTAACCGCGTGAGATTTCAGAACAAAGGTTCGTGGAAGCGCAGGTTCCAAACAAAAGAGGTAGGCCGATGAAGGAACCGCTAAGTCAACAACAAACGAAGGAATCCATATCCACACCAAAAGCCAACTCATCGGAGGTTCCAAAGAAGAGGGGTAGGCCGCCAAAGGTATCAACATCAAGTGTCAAAGAACAACAATGTGAGCATTCCGAAGCCATACCCATAGTCGATCTAGCGGAGGTTCCAAAGAAGAGGGGTAGGCCGCCAAAGGTATCAACATCAAGTGTCAAAGAACAACAATGCGAGCATTCCGAAGCCATACCCATAGTCGATCTAGCGGAGGTTCCAAAGAAGAGGGGTAGGCCGCCAAAGGTATCAACATCAAGTGTCAAAGAACAACAATGTGAGCATTCCGAAGCCATACCCATAGTCGATCTAACGGAGGTTCCAAAGAAGAGGGGTAGGCCGCCAAAGGTATCAACATCAAGTGTCAAAAAACAACAATGTGAGCATTCTGAAGCCATACCCATAGTCGATTTAGCGGAGGTTCCAAAGAAGAGGGGTAGGCCGCCAAAGGTATCATCATCAAGTGACAAAGAACAACAAGGTGACGAGGCTAAGGTGGTGACAAACCAAAGTGATAGCAAAGTTGACGTGGTTTTATTTCGAAGGGGAAGGGGTAGGTCAAGGAAGTACGGACTCCCATCACATATCGAAGACATTGCAAGTGTAGAGATTGCATAGGATGGTTTGGATATATTATTGTTACAAAAGGGTAATATGAAGATGTATAAGGATCCCAGAACAGGTAGGACAATTAGAAGTTATCATACCAAGATACAGTCTTACATAGACCAACTTCTTGAGGTTATTCGCGAGTATATTTTATATACGGATGATGTCGACGGAGATGGAAATTATGGCTATCATGCTGTGACTGAACAATTAGGAATATTTGACACGGCGGTTAGTAGAGGTATGACACCATGCCAATATGCTAGAATGAGGATGGCCGAACAACTTGTGAACAAAAGGATCTTTTATGAGCAATTGGTTGGTGTAGGGGAGGGGTTTGATGATATGCATGCTCAAGTATTGGGGCCCGAACAACAGATGAAATTTCTTCCTTCTGAATATTGGATGAGAATGCCGCTTTGTGGGCATCTAGTGGCGGATACATTTAGATGTGTTGTTCATTATTTTACCCCCACCGTAGCAGTAACATTTACCCCAAAGTGGCAAAAATGCGAAGGATCCCTTAAGAAGAGAAGAGTTGTTTTGGCGTTCGTGAACGGTAATCATTTCGTTATTCTAAAACTCAAAGAAAATTGTCCATTGCCACCTATTTGTGGGATGATTAAAAACAAGGGTCTAGATCCCAATATCTGGAAGGGATGGATGGCATCGTATGAGGAGAATCACCAATTTTGGGATGCGTTAGCCTTATCAAAAAACCGCTCCAAGAGGAGAAGATGCAACCCATTACGTGTGGAGGCGACGATGAGTAATTTGGATTTATGTGGTTCACTAGTACGCAACGTTTTGTTTTTTTTTGTAAGTCTGAATAGTAAACATTAAATCATATTTTGATGGCCATGCCGGCATAGTTGTGTTTTATATTTACAACTCCGGAACTTGTGTACCTGCGTAGAATTTCGTTTGAACCCATGCCGGAAATGCAAAAAAAACTTCCAGAGAAATAAGTGACATTTCCGGCATTGAAATTAACCCCATTACTGTGCAGGTTTTCTGTGAAAATCATTTTTATCATGGAGATTACGAAACCGCACAAAAGATTCAAACACAAATAAATACCGGAACTCTGTCTTTTAGAGAACCGGCATTGTTGTTACTGTTCTCGAGCATGCCGGTTTGGATGAAAAACTTAGAAATTTAAGTTATCTGGGCACGTTCAAACTCTGTAAATGAGGTAATTTGACACAAGTTTATCAACATAATAATAAATATAATAAAAATACTAGATTGTATACAATAACAAACTCCAAAGTTATGTGGTTCCAAACCGAAAACAAATCAAACATAAACCAAGTCAAGCAAAGAGTTTAGCAAGACACACAAACACATTGTTCAAAACTCACAAACAAACATAAACCAACACTAGATTGTTCAACCAAACTAATATTATAGAATAAACACACGATCACTCGGTTCTTGACTTCTTGTGTACCCTCTTCTTCCTTTCGCCCCATGATAGGTGTAGAATACACGGTACTTACTATATAGAGTTTATGCTTTCTTTGCTATTTTTCTTGTAAATTATGTACTTTATGCGTGCTTTTGAGTTTTATAGGTGCAATGGAGTCGCACGGAGGAAAAGAAGCGGAAATCATCCCAATTGGAGCTAAATGGAGCGAGGAGGTCAATTCATAGGCGAGACATGGAGCCGGCTGAGAGTGCGCAAGGAGATGGGAAGAATTAGACCTGTCGGTTACACTGGAACTGACAGGCCCAATAATAGTGGTGGCCCGTATCTAACAGTGGGTGCCATTAGTTATCCCATTGCCCCTTATCTTCTTCCATGGGTACCCCCAATCAGTTCCCCTTTCTATTACCAAAACCCTAGGATTGAGAGAAAATCAATTCTCTTAATCATTTCTTTTTATTACAAACTCAGAGTGTTTGCAGCCATGGTGATTTGCCTGAGATTGATTTTAAATCAATAAGAGAAGCAGTGGTAGTGGTTGGTTATTAAGAAGATTCCAGTGAACTAGATGAAATTGATTCGATTAACTGGTGATGCTCGAACTGTAAAAGATAGAGATGGTGTTCTTGATCAGAAGAATCAATGATTGAGCTGCTGAGATCGATTTTTGTGAGTTTGTGAGATGGGTTCAAAGGAGTTGATGTTTGAATGGTTGTGAGGTCGATTGAGCCTCGGTATGGGTCTGTGGTGCTTAGATCTGAAATTGAGATTTTGAACCTGCCGCACTGAGCTGAGGATTGAGACTCTCAGGGAAGACTGGAAGACAAAGATGGAAATGATGCTCATGCCCTGTGAGCTGAGCAGGTTAGGGAGTTTGCTGGATTGTCAGGCATTTGGTGTTGTTCTTGGGCTGAGGTGGCTTGCTGGCGACATTGAGGTGGAGAATATGCTCAGGATTGTGGCAATGGTGGTTGAAATTCAGATGGAGTCAGGTGGTGCTATTGCCTGCAATGGTGATGGTGCTGTGAGAATCAAGGAAGAAGATGGGGAAGATTGATTTTGCTGCAAATGATGTGAATGATGGATGTATGGCTTGAGCTATGGGAGCTGACCTGGTGCTGCAGTGTATTGGCAGAGTGAATGACATGAATGAGCTGCAGATTGTATTGCATTGGGAGTTGGCTCAGAGTGGAGCAAGAACCCTGGGAAGAGCAGTTACAGGCAATGGAATGGCCCTTTAAGCAGTGTGCTCTGTCACAAATGAAGGCTGTGGTATGAATTGGTGGTACTCAGATGGAGCAGTGTTGGTCTTATGAGAAGCTTAGATTCAGAGGTTGCAGGCCAGGGTGCCAACATGGCTCTGATCTGTGTTGAAGTTGTGCAGGGAAATGCAGTGGCATGTGGTCCTGAGTCATGGCTTGAGGCCTAACAGGGTTGTGTGGCTCTGTGCAGCTGCAGATGGAACTTAAAGATGAGATGCAGTGTAGTGCCCGCAGGGACCGTGGGACTGAGAGCAGGCTGTGAGATGAGAGCAAGGCCCGAAATGGCATTGCAGAATTGAATCTGCAAATGAGTTGAGGTCGAGCTCCGGATGAATACAAAGAATGAGTTCCGAGGAATGGCCCGAGATTTGCGGGTCGAGAATGGATTGCGAGGAATGGATAGTTGCCAAGGAAGTCAAGTTTGGTGGTGCTTGAAGAGTATGATGGGATAGCAGTGGCTCAATGGCCTTGTTGTTGCAGCTGGGTTTGTAACTGGATAGTTGCCAGGGACTTAAGATTTGAGGCAATGATGAGGAGTTCTGAGCGAGCTAAAATGGCTAGGCGAGAGGGAGGCTTGAGCCCATGGCGTGCAAGGGCTTTTGGTGTGATGACTAATGCCGTGTGTTTGCAATGATGGCTGAGCTATGCATGTGAGGTTGAAGCTGCAATGTTAATGGAATGGAATGTGTGTTGTTGAGCTGAAACTGAAAGGGAAGAGCAGTGAATTGCAGGACTGAGATATAAGATTGTGCTGCTGAGCTGGTAGCCTTGGAGTTAGTGGCAAGAGAAATCAGGGCTTATTATTGCTGCTCAGGTGGAAGTGAATGCAAGTTTCAATGCTACAGAAAGTATAGCCATGATGGCTGGTCATGCACAATGATGGTGCTTCACAGAGTTCAGCCTGTGCAAAAAGCCTGGCCTGGCTTGGTCATTCAGCTAACCCAGGCATGACTCGTCCTGACTCATCCTGACCTCCCCTGACTCGGTGATTGACCGAGTTGACTCGCCGATCCGACCCATTGACCCGACCGATCCAACCCGTTGACCGGTGGCCGGGCGGACTTTGCCGGTCACCGGAGCCGATTCCCGGGCACTTCTCCGGCCGATTTCCGGCCACAATACCAGTTTTCCGGCGACGACTTTTTGGACATATTTTCTACATGGGTTTCTCTTTCCCGTGGGCTTGGTGGACTTGCATCTAATGGACTTTGAAGACAAAACCTAGTTTTGGAAGGAGAAAAGGCTATAAAAAGAGGAATTCTACAACTTTTGGAAATCATCTTATCTCATATCTTTTCCTTGGAACTTTGGAGAGCCGTTTTTGGGTTACACAACTAGGGTTTGCTTTTGGTCTTCTTCTTCTTTATTCCTTTGATATTTTTGTGATGAACTCCATAGCTATGAGTAGCTAAATTCTCTTTTATTGGTTAAGGATGTAGTCCGATTTCTAAAACTTGTGTTTGCTTTATGTATTAGTTTTCTCTCTTGTTTATCGTTCAATTCTCTCATGGTTTCTATGATCACATGATTGAAGTATTGTGATAGGATTATGGTGTTTGATTAGTTAAGTGGCCAATTAATTGAACTTGCATCTTAGTCCATAGCTATTTTAGGGTTTTTCATCAAGCGATAACCTTGAATACAAGTAGCATGATATGTTTACGGTTTGTAGTGATACACTCTTGTAATCATATGTAGAGTTTGACCATTGTCCGAATTGTTTTGCGCAACGCATGACAATTGCATTGATTAGCCTATTTCTGAAACTTAATGCTCCTAGGAATTGAACTTGATTAGCGCAAGGCGTTAGGTTATTCTTTAGGTAGAATTCACATACGCAGCCCTAATGTGTGTGTTGATGAACTTGAGAAATTAATAGATTATCTTGCTTTCTTGATTCTCTAGGCTTTTGATAACACAAGAGATTAAATCGTAATTCTAATCATATATGCAAACACATGTCTAAGATTGAAGATGAATTCCTTGACCAATATCTCTCTCCATTGATTATTCTCTACAATTTACTTTGCTTTTAATTTACTCTTATTTGCTTAAATACAACAAACATACCTTGGGTTATTCTAGAAACTGAAAGTTTATAACAACCAACGCCTCTCTGTGGATACGAACTCTTTCTTATCGAATACTATATTCATATATTATTGAGTAGGAAAGTGAATTATATTTGTGTCGGCTGACAACCGATCAAATTTTGGCGCCGTTGCCGGGGAGGCACGCGGCTTGTTATTGAGTTTTTAGTTTCTTTTTACAATTTCTGCTTTTATCTTTGCTTTTTGTTTGTCGTCTTGGTTCTTACTTGGTTGCTAGAATTGTTTTCAGGTATCGATCCCTGGCTACTAAAGATTGGAATTATCCAAGGTGCGGGATAGCTACTCGAAGAGGCACAATACTCCAACCAAGTCAAGGCGCAACGGACGAGCACGAGTTAGAGGTGGACGGAGAGTTACACTTAGAAGGAGGACAAGAGGTTCCAATCGTAGACGTACCTCAAGTTGAAATAGCAATGGGTGATGCAAATCGTACACTCAAGGACTTGGCTTCTCATAAGCTTGACACACAACGGGGTTGTATTCAAACAAACTCTACTTTTGAGATTAAGCCGGGGTTGCTTAGAGAATTACCAAAGTTCCATGGCATGGTGAATGAAGATCCAAACAAGCATCTTATGGACTTCCACACCACTGTCACGGCTATGCTTCCAGCGGAGGTTGAGGCGGATGGTGCAATGTTGAAAGTGTTCCGTTTCTCTTTAATGGACAGTGCTAAGGATTGGTTGTACTATTTACCTCCTAAGTGTCACAACATGGAATGGGTTGAAGAAACTCTTTTTGGAGGTATTTTTCCTGCATCAAAGGCTACTCAAATTCGCAAGGAGATTTGTGGAATGAAGCAGAATGTGGGGGAATCCTTATATGAATGTTGGGAACGCTACAAGAGATTGGTTGCAAGTCAGTCCTCACCACCAATTCGGTGATGCGATGATTATCCAATACTTCTATGAAGGGCTCCAATCAAGTGATAGGAATCTTATTGACGCCGCGGGTGGTGGTGCACTAGTGAACAAGACGGTGGCTCAAGCTAGAGAGTTGATTGAGAACATGGCAGCAATTCACAACAATTCTTGAGTCGTGGTTCTGATGTGATTCTAAGAAGGGTGAGTGAAGTGAGCGAGGTTGAGGAACTTCGTCAACAAATGGGTAACATGAACGCAATGCTTCAACAAGTTGCATCCGCGGTGATACCAAGTTCCTCTCAATCTTATGAAGACGAGCAAGCTAATGCAATCTTTCCAAATCAACAAAGACGGTATGATCCCTACTCCAACACTTACAATCCGGGATGGAGAGATCACCCCAATTTTAGCTATGCTAACAAGCAAGGAGCCGTTCAACAACCTACTTTCAACCGTCCTAGTGGATTTCAACCACAACAACAACAATTTCAGCAACCTCAAGCACAACAATCAATGCAAACTCAAGGTGCATATTGATGCAAAGCTTCAAACTTTTATGCAAGGTATTTCCACCATGTTCAAGGAGAGTCAACAAGAAACTAAGAGTGCTATCAAGGATTTGCAAACTCAAGTAGGCTCCATGGCTATTGATATCAATAATTTGAAGGCACAAAATAGTGGGAGACTTCCTTCTCAACCTATTAACCCAAAAGAGGGTGTCAATGCCATTACGTTGAGAAGCGGTACACAACTTGTGCAACCCGATTCTTTGATTTGGGCGTGGTGGAAACACCAAAGGAACCTGTTTTGGAGGAGAAAACCGAGGATTCTCCCCAAACTTCGAGGTACCTATTCCTAACTCTAAAACTCCGGTTTCTACTTATGTTCCTCCTCTACCTTTCCCTCGCAGATTTGCAAGTTCTAAGAAGGCGGAACTAGAAAAGGAGATTTTAGACGTTCTAAAGAAGATCCATGTGAACATACCACTCATAGATGCAATCAAGCAAGTTCCAAAGTATGCAAAGGTGTTGAAGGACTTGTGTACCAATAAGCAAAGGCTCAAAGGTAATGAAGTGCTTAGTGTGGGGGAGAATGCTTCGGCAATCTTACAACATAAACTCCCACTTAAGTGCAAGGACCCGGGTAGCTTTGACATTCCCGTCACAATTGGTAACACTAAATTTAATAAAGCTATGTTGGACTTAGGTGCTTCCGTTAATGTCATGCCTGCGTCTATGTATAATTCACTTGATCTTGGTCCTCTTAAAAAGGCTGGAATTGTGTTGCAATTAGCCGATCGTTCTAATGTCTACCCAATGGGTATTGTTGAGGATGTTCTTGTGCAGGTTAATCAACTTGTATTTCCAGCGGACTTTTGCGTGTTAGAGATGGATGAAGGTTCACCGGACTCGTCTCTTCCATTGCTACTTGGGCGTCCCTTCATGAAAACGGCGAAAACCATTATTGATGTTGACAAGGGAACGCTAACTATGGAGTTTGATGGAGAAATAATACGTTTCAACATTTTCGAGACGATGAGATATCCTAGCGATGTCCACTCTTGTTTCTCCATCGATATGATGGACACATTGGCGCAACAAATGTTTGAGTTGAATGGTGTTGATGCTTTGGAAACCGTTCTCACTACACCTATTGACAACGGTTATGCGTATAGTGATGAGATGAAAGAAACCATTGGTTCTCTTAACTCATTACCGGAAAAATCAGCAACTAAGAATGTTTCATATGCGTCTTTACCTTGCAATAATGAAAAACTTGTGCCATCTATTGTTAAATCTCCAAGTTTAGAATTGAAACCTCTTCCAAGTCACTTAAATTACTTGTACTTGGGTGACAACGAAGATTTACCCGTGATTGTTTCTAACGAGCTTAATGAATTACAGGAGCAAAAACTTCTAAGGGTGCTAAGGACGTACAAGACGGCCATAGGATGGACAATCGCCGATATCAAGGGTATTAGCCCTGCCGTTTGTATGCATAAGATCCGTGTGGAGGATGATTCAAAGCCTACAAGGGAAGCGCAACGTCGTTTGAATCCTCCCATGATGGAAGTTGTGAAAAAGGAGATACTCAAGCTTTTGGACGTGGGTGTTATCTACCCCATATCCGATAGCAAGTGGGTAAGCCCGGTACAAGTGGTACCAAAGAAATCGGGTGTGACGGTGGTGGAGAATGAACTAGTCCCAACTCGTGTGCAAACCGGTTGGAGGGTTTGTATTGATTATAGAAAATTGAATGCCACCACTAGAAAAGATCAATTTCCTTTACCTTTTATTGATCAAATGCTTGAACGTTTAGCTGGACACTCTTACTATTGCTTTCTTGATGGCTATTCAGGTTATAATCAGATTGTGATAGCACCGGAGGACCAAGAGAAAACCACTTTCACTTGTCCTTTCGGTACTTTTGCTTATAGAAGGATGCCTTTTGGCCTATGCAATGCTCCGGCTACCTTTCAAAGGTGTATGGTAAGTATCTTTTCAGAATATGTTGAAAACATAATCGAAGTGTTCATGGATGACTTTAGTGTCTTTGGTGATTCTTTTGACCTTTGCTTGAACAATTTGTCTCTAATCCTTGAACGATGTGTTGAAACAAATCTTGTGCTAAATTGGGAGAAGTGCCATTTCATGGTAACTCATGGCATAGTTTTAGGCCATATTATATCTTCTAAAGGCTTGGAAGTCGATAAATCTAAGATAGACCTTATTCGTGCTCTAACCCCTCCCACTACGGTGAGGGAGATTCGTTCTTTTCTTGGTCATGCAGGTTTTTATCGTAGGTTCATCAAGGACTTTTCCAAGATAGCATCACCACTTTGTACCCTATTGCAAAAAGATGTGGTCTTTAACTTTGATGAGAAGTGTGTGGAGGCATTCAATCGTTTGAAAGAACTTTTGATTTCAGCCCTATCATTAAAAAACCACCGGATTGGAGTAAGCCGTTTGAACTCATGTGTGATGCTAGTGACTATGCGGTTGGTGCGGTGCTTGGGCAGCGTGTGGGGAAGCTTCCTCATGCCATTTATTATGCTTCTAGATCGTTAAATGAGGCTCAACAAAACTACACAACCACTGAAAAAGAGTTATTAGCCATTGTTTTTGCTTTAGAAAAGTTTCGCTCTTATCTAATTGGTACAAAAGTTGTTGTTTTTTCTGATCATGCAGCACTTAGATACTTGCTTACAAAGAAAGAGGCGAAACCGAGGCTCATACGATGGATATTACTCTTGCAAGAGTTTGATATTGAAATCAAAGACAAGAAAGGAATTGAGAACACCGTTGCGGATCATTTGAGCCGACTTGCTGTGGACAAGGAGACTATCCCGATGCGTGAGAGTTTCCCGGACGAGCAACTATTCTCCATTGCCTTTGGAGAACCATGGTACGCTGATATTGTTAATTACTTAGTGTCTAAACAAATCCCAAAGAACTTGTCTCGTGCTGAGAGGGACAAACTTAAGAAGTTAGCAAATCAATACATATGGGATGATCCATACTTATGGAAGCATTGTAGTGACCAAGTAATATGTAGGTGTGTTCCCGAAATTGAATTTAACTCTATCTTGTCTTTTTTGCCACTCATATGCTTGTGGAGGACACTTTTGTAGTAAGAGAACCGCTCTCAAGGTATTAGAATGTGGTTTCTTTTGGCCAACTTTGTTTAAGGATGCACATGCATTTTGTATCACATGTGATAGGTGTCAAAGAACCGGCAATCTAGGTGCTCGAAATCAAATGCCGCAAACTATTATTCAATTTGTGGAGGTCTTTGATGTATGGGGAATTGATTTTATGGGCCCTTTTGTCAATTCTAATGGGAATTATTATATTTTGCTTGCTGTGGATTATGTCTCGAAATGGGTGGAAGCTAAGGCCGCCCCAACTAATGATTCTAAAGTTGTTTCAGATTTTGTGCAAGCTAATATATTTGCTAGGTTTGGAATTCCAAGGGCTATAATTAGCGATGGAGGCTCACACTTCAAAAACAGGTTCTTGCAAAGCTTGTTAAGGAAATACAATGTATCGCATAGGATTGCAACTCCCTACCATCCGCAAACAAATGGACAAGCCGAAGTTTCCAACCGAGAGGTGAAATCAATTCTTGAAAAGACGGTGAATCCCACTAGAAAAGATTGGAGCATGCGACTCAACGATGCTTTGTGGGCGTATAGAACCGCATATAAAACACCTATTGGGATGTCTCCTTTTAGGCTTGTTTATGGTAAACCTTGTCACTTACCCGTAGAAATTGAGCATAAGGCGTTTTGGGCTATTAAGCAATGCAACATGGAGTTGGATGGTGCTGGAAAGCAAAGGAAGTTACAACTTCAAGAGTTAGAGGAGATTCGCAATGATGCATTTGAAAGCTCACGGATTTACAAGGAAAAGACGAAAGCTTTTCATGATAATATGATTTCTAATAAATAATTTTGCATAGGGCAGAAAGTGCTTTTGTTTAATTCTCGTTTGCAATTATTTCCGGGTAAATTAAGGTCACGTTGGATTGGACCTTTTATTGTGACTAATGTGTTTTCTCATGGTGCAGTGGAAATTCGTAGTTTAGCTACGGTAATGAACTTAAAGTGAATGGGCACCGGTTGAAACCATATTATGAGAACTTCTCTTCGGAAATCGTGGAAGGAGTTAACCTTGTGGAAATGCTCCCTCTGGAGGAGTCTTAGCGAACAAGGAGTACGTCGGGCCGTCGACTTTAAAACAAGCGCTAAGTGGGAGGCAACCCACCGGTTTTGTATCTTTATCCTTCTCTTTTTACTTTTATGTATTTGCTTTTATCTTTATATTATTTGGATTTCCCACCTTGAACTTTCTTTGGACGATTCAATTTTACATTGAGGACAATGTAAAGTTTAAGTGTGGGGGAGCATTTATATGTTTTAGTTTGTTTTATGCTTTTTTTTAAAAAAAAAAAATCAGAAAAATAGAAAAAACCAAAAAAAAATTGTGCTTTTTGAACTCCGAAATCTAGAACTTGTGCCTTTAGGATGACACCATTAGTGGATGGAACCATTTTGAATGCAGGAGTTGAGGAACCAATTAACAAAAAGGGGACGAACATAGCTTAGAAATCATAAATACCATGATAGTTGTTACCATATCTCTAATATCACCATATCACATTCTATTTTTATTTTTCCATATTTATCTATTGTTCTCTAAGTGCTTTGGTGGGTCACTAAAAATCGACGTGTTATTACTGCTAGGATGAAATAGAGTGGTTGAGTTACTAAAAAAAAAAAAAAAAAAAAAAAAAAAAAAAATTAAAAAAAAAAAATGAAAAGAAAAAAAAAAAAGAGACCGACCAATTAGACCAAAACGGAATAAAAAGACACTTGGGAATAGCAATATGTGTGAACGTAGTCCCTGTCTCCGTCGCCTAAACAAGCGTGGAATGCAGGATCCAAGGCAACTATCATGTACTTGCGACAAGAAGCATGCGCTTGGATCCAAAAGATCTAATCATGCCGTCTAAAAAAAAATTGGATCCAGTTTGATCCAATCATATAAAAAAAAAAAAAAAATTATTATTGTGTTGAATAAAGTCACTTTTGGTTCCCTTGTATATGCCAATTGATTTGATGTAGCATTCAGCACTAAGTAGCTCAATCCAATAGGATTAGGTTCATCTTAGCAGTGACCTTCAGACAGATATGGGAAACATCGAACACTTGTGAATATCCGCCAACATCTACATCTTATCCATCTTCTTAATCTTTCATTGTGATTGTGGTTTGTTAGTTTCCGAGTATTGTGGCTTGTTCAACTATCTAATTAGAGTCTATTTACTAATATTTGAATTGAATTTGCAAGGTACCTCCTCCTGTAGTCAATTTGGATTCATTCATTGATTTGTCACGAATAGACGGAGTTTGAAATATAGGTTTTGTAGGTATATCTCTAGTAAACCTTCACGAGACTATAACTCGTCCACTAGGGACACCTAGGGGTTTAAAGGCTTGTTATTTATGCTAAAAGTGACCGTAGCCTCGACGACACGGAGTTGTTGTATTTTATTGTTTTGTTTGATTTGCTCGAGGACTAGCAAAGTCTAAGTGTGGGGGAATCTGATAGGTGTAGAATACACCGTACTTACTATATAGAGTTTATGCTTTCTTTGCTATTTTTCTTGTAAATTATGTACTTTATGCGTGCTTTTGAGTTTTATAGGTGCAATGGAGTCGCACGGAGGAAAAGAAGCGGAAATCATCCCAATTGGAGCTAAATGGAGCGAGGAGGTCAATTCATAGGCGAGACATGGAGCCGGCTGAGAGTGCGCAAGGAGATGGGAAGAATTAGACTGTCGGTTACCTGGAACTGACAGGCCCAATAATAGTGGTGGCCCGTATCTAACAGTGGGTGCCATTAGTTATCCCATTGCCCCTTATCTTCTTCCATGGGTACCCCCAATCAGTTCCCCTTTCTATTACCAAAACCCTAGGATTGAGAGAAAATCAATTCTCTTAATCATTTCTTTTTATTACAAACTCAGAGTGTTTGCAGCCATGGTGATTTGCCTGAGATTGATTTTAAATCAATAAGAGAAGCAGTGGTAGTGGTTGGTTATTGAGAAGATTCCAGTGAACTAGATGAAATTGATTCGATTAACTGGTGATGCTCGAACTGTAAAAGATAGAGATGGTGTTCTTGATCAGAAGAATCAATGATTGAGCTGCTGAGATCGATTTTTGTGAGTTTGTGAGATGGGTTCAAAGGAGTTGATGTTTGAATGGTTGTGAGGTCGATTGAGCCTCGGTATGGGTCTGTGTGCTTAGATCTCGAAATTGAGATTTTGAACTCCACACACCGAGCCGAGGATTGAGACTCTCAGGGAAGACTGGAAGACAAAGATGGAAATGATGCTCATGCCCCGTGAGCCGAGGAGTTAGGGAGTTTGCTGGATTGTCAGGCATTTGGTGTTGTTCTTGGGCTGAGGTGGCTTGCTGGCGACATTGAGGTGGAGAATATGCTCAGGATTGTGGCAGTGGTGGTTGAAATTCAGATGGAGTCAGGTGGTGCTATTGCCTGCAATGGTGATGGTGCTGTGAGAATCAAGGAAGAAGATGGGGAAGATTGATTTTGCTGCAAATGATGTGAATGATGGATGTATGGCTTGAGCTATGGGAGCTGACACAGTGCTGCAGTGTATTGGCGAGTGAATGACATGAATGAGCTGCAGATTGTATTGCATTGGGAGTTGGCTCGAGTGGAGCAAGAACCACAGGAAGAGCGATTCTGCATGTGCAATGGAATGGCCCTTTAAGCGTGTGCTCTGTCACAAATGAAGGCTGTGGTATGAATTGGTGGTACTCGGATGGAGCGAGTGTTGGTCTTATGAGAAGCTTAGATTCGAGGTTGCGAGGCCGGGGTGCCAACATGGCTCTGATCTGTGTTGAAGTTGTGCAGGGAAATGCAGTGGCATGTGGTCCTGAGTCATGGCTTGAGGCCTAACAGGGTTGTGTGGCTCTGTGCAGCTGCAGATGGAACTTAAAGATGAGATGCAGTGTAGGCTGCCGCACTGTGGGACTGAAGCTGTGAGATGAGAGCAAGGCCTGAAATGGCATTGCAGGAATTGAATTGAATCTGATGAGTTGAAGGGTCGCTCCAGGATGAATACAAAGAATGAGTTCCGAGGGAATGGCACAAGATTTGCGGATATCGGGAGAATGGATTGCGGGGAATGGATAGTTGCCAAGGAAGTGATACTAAACGGTGGTGCTTGAAGAGTATGATGGGATAGCAAGTGGCTCAATGGCCTTGTTGTTTGCAGCTGGGTTTGTAAGTTGAGGCTCCAGATGAATACAAAGAATGAGTTCCAGGACTTAAGATTTGAGGCAATGATGAGGAGTTCTGAGCTAAAATGGCTAGGCAGAGAGGAGGCTTGAGCCCATGGCGGGCAAGGGCTTTTGGTGTGATGACTAATGTTTGTGTGTTTGCAATGATGGCCGAGCTATGCATGTGAGGTTGAAGCTGCATTTGTTAATGGAATGGAATGTGTGTTGTTGAGCTGAAGCTGAAAGGGAGTGAATTGCAGGACTGAGATTTAAGATTTTGCTGCTGAGCTGGTGGCCTTGGAGTTAGTGGCAAGAGAAATCAGGGCTTATTATTGCTGCTCAGGTGGAAGTGAATGCAAGTTTCAATGCTACAGAAAGTATAGCCATGATGGCTGGTCATGCACAATGATGGTGCTTCACAGAGTTCAGCCTGTGCAAAAAGCCTGGCCTGGCTTGGTCATTCAACTGACCCAGGCATGACTCGTCCTGACTCATCCTGACCTCCCCTGACTCGGTGATTGACCGAGTTGACTCGCCGATCCGACCCATTGACCCGACCGATCCAACCCGTTGACCGGTGGCCGGCGGACTTTGCCCCGCCACCGGAGCCGATTCCGGGCACTTCTCCCCGCCGATTTCCGGCCACAATACCGATTTCGGCGACGACTTTTTGGACATATTTTCTACATGGGTTTCTCTTTCCCGTGGGCTTGGTGGACTTGCATCTAATGGACTTTGAAGACAAAACCTAGTTTTGGAAGGAGAGAAAGGCTATAAAAAGAGGAATTCTACAACTTTTGGAAATCATCTTATCTCATATCTTTTCCTTGGAACTTTGGAGAGCCGTTTTTGGGTTACACAACTAGGGTTTGCTTTTGGTCTTCTTCTTCTTTATTACTTTGATATTTTTGTGATGAACTCCATAGCTATGAGTAGCTAAATTCTCTTTTATTGGTTAAGGATGTAGTCCGATTTCTAAAACTTGTGTTTGCTTTATGTATTAGTTTTCTCTCTTGTTTATCGTTCAATTCTCTGAGGTTTCTATGATCACATGATTGAAGTATTGTGATAGGATTATGGTGTTTGATTAGTTAAGTGGCCAATTAATTGAACTTGCATCTTAGTCCATAGCTATTTTAGGTTTTTCATCAAGCGATAACCTTGAATACAAGTAGCATGATATGTTTACGGTTTGTAGTGATACACTCTTGTAATCATATGTAGAGTTTGACCATTGTCCGAATTGTTTTGCGCAACGCATGACAATTGCATTGATTAGCCTATTTCGAAACTTAATGCTCCTAGAATTGAACTTGATTAGCGCAAGGCGTTAGGTTATTCTTTAGGTAGAATTCACATACGCACCCTAATGTGTGTGTTGATGAACTTGAGAAATTAATAGATTATCTTGCTTTCTTGATTCTCTAGGCTTTTGATAACACAAGAGATTAAATCGTAATTCTAATCATATATGCAAACACATGTCTAAGATTGAAGATGAATTCCTTGACCAATATCTCTCTCCATTGATTATTCTCTACAATTTACTTTGCTTTTAATTTACTCTTATTTGCTTAAATACAACAAACATACCTTGGGTTATTCTAGAAACTGAAAGTTTATAACAACCAACGCCTCTCTGTGGATACGAACTCTTTCTTATCGAATACTATATTCATATATTATTGAGTAGGAAAGTGAATTATATTTGTGTCGGCTGACAACCGATCACCCCACAAGTCTTTTGCCTTCGGATCTTCAATTTTGTCCATCTTTTGCTCGACGTTCTCCATTTCTTTCTGGGTAAGCACCTCTCCTTTCTTGTTCTTTTTCTTAAAGAACTTCGTCAAATTTCCAATCCGCTGACGCTGTTAAGGAAATTTTAAACATGTACTTAGTATGTACAATTGTATAAGTTCATAGACATAGAGTAAAAGATTGGTAATGAACAAGACGTACGTACCAACAACGTAACGAGCTGTACAAGTGCGGGTACGAGTTTCCGGAGTGTGGATGGATGTGATAGTGGTGGAGGAACAACTACGATATCCGGGCGTACAACATAAGGATGCGTGAAATTCCGATGGCCTCTTAGGAAGGTTGGTTCACTCTCATAACCGTTCTCAGCCAATTCCCAATCAGCCCTATCCAACACCAGTCCCTTTTCTTCCCTTTCACTCCAATGTGCAAGAATAGGTTTTGGGTCGTAAACTACGAGAGTATGGTTCTCATTCGATTGGCATTGAGGAAAGTCATGAGAGAATTTCTGATAAGATGTATCCGTGAGATCTTTCTGCTTGTACCAAAGTTGGCGCATTACACGACGAGGGTTGTGCATAACAAATCCTTTTGGATGAAATAACGGTCTGTTGTAAAATGAAACATTGTCACGCCTTTGCAAGTGAACTCCTCTGGCATTCCTATATGGATCAAACACAACATCTTGGACATCCACCGAGTCCAAAGACAATCTCATTACTAATAACCGTTTTTTTGTTATTGGGCCTTGGGGTATTGTCGAAGCAGTATTTCTGACCTAGAGGACTATTCTCTTGATATTCAGTGAAAATATTCAATCCTTTATACCGTATGAACAATTTTGCGAAGTGTTCATAAGCCCACACCTACGTCAATGAAAGATCGCTCCAATGAAATGTATAAGAAAATAAATAATTGGAAACTAACAAATTTAATGACAACAATCAAAAAATAAGTACTTGACTATACTCGAAGTACGGTGAAATTCCCATTAATTTGACGGGCGTTCGCCTTAGATGCTCGACGCATTTACGCCAAAAAATGTGCCAAGAAAGCAGTGCCCCATGAATACTCATGAACCTTTTCCAACGGATCCAAGTATTGTAGGTTGTTCATATGCACCCTATTACCATTGGCGTCATGGAATATAGTTGTGCCCAAGATGAACAACATATAAGCCGCGACAGTTTGCTGGACTTGTTCTGGATTGAATTCCTTGTTCTTCGTGTTCCCAAACAATTCAATGAGTTTGACGAATGTGATAGTCTTTGTCTGGGAACGCCTAGTCTTTTACATATTTGCCAAAGTGGTTTCCTTGTCCCATCCAAAAAACTTTTTAGTCAGCTCATAGATCTTGTCCTATTCCAAGTCCTTAGAGTCATCTCCTACTTTAACGGCTTTCCCAAGAACCTCAAGACCTATTATCCTTTGGACATCTTCGGGGATGATGGTCATCTACTTAAAGGAAAATGCATGGTATCAGTTTCACCAAAAAACCTCTCCAAAAAGCAGTTCGCCGTGACGGTATCAGTGGCCACATAATTTTTTATGGCAGGATACAAGCCAGATGCTTTGACTACTGCTTTAACAGCGTCACACTCAAGCTTCAAAGGCCATACATCCGATTGTTGATGGCGGCTAACACGGAAGGCGTTCGCGTGGTCCTATAAAAACACACCAAAGTAAATTAAATTCACTTGATCACAGATAAATAATATAATAAGAAGATGCAATCGTCTTACATAAGTTTGATAGATCCAGCGAGCCCAAGAGTGTTTGTAGGCAAATAAGAATTGCGGGTTTATCGGTTCACCTTCCTCGGACAAATCCCAACCATCCGCAGCTTGGTTTCGGCAAACACGCACAGCCTTCTTATGATCCTACAATTAGGAGAGACAATACAATTAAGATATTTTACATAAATACACAACCATACATATGTACAAGATAGAAAATGCTTACATAGGTTTGATAGATAATACGAGCCCACGAGTGCTTGTATCCGAATAGTATTTTTGGTTCCGGAGCTTCGCCCCAAATTCTACCACGTTCAAGATCAGGTATCGTGTCATTAATATGAGGAAGGTGGGAACCTTTAACTTTCACTTTGACGTTGCCCTTCTTGCCATTGCCTTGTGTTGATTGTTGACTTGGGCCACCAACTTCGCTTTGGCTTGCTAATTGACTTTCCTCTTCATGTTGTTCATCTTGATCATCATGCTCACGGTTCGCAACTCCACTACGGTCACTACCACTCTCCCAAATTATCCCTCTTGTACCAGCCCCCAAACGTATCTTACGGCCTTCATCTTTCCCCCGAGGAGGCAGAGACTGAGGAGTATCAAGACCGTCCTTCCTTCTTCTCCTAGTGACAGCATCTTTATTTTTTCTTTTGTTGGCTTCCTTTGCTTTTGACCTATATCGTAAGCACACGGAAAGCAATGAATATAAGACAAATCAACTTCAGTTTTAGTACCGGCATTGGCTACCTTAAAATACACCACGCCGGTAAAATGTTCCGGCAGTAAACATTGACTATCGACAGTGCCGGTACCAAGTACCGCCATACAAATGCAACCTAAAATCTATGCCGGTATTATTGACAGTTTTCCTGTATGTTTTAAGTCCACTACCGGCATTGTCGAATTATTACAAAAGAATGCCGGTACTTAAAACCGGCATGTAATGAAACAAATGATCTATGCCGGTACTGGTGACAAATTCATAAACTCTCCTGTATGTTTTTAGTCCACTACTTAGGCATACAAGAATTATTATCAAACACCGCCTACTAAAAACCGGCAAGATTTGTATTCATCCTAGATTGAATCTTTGGTAGGGAAAATTCGGTTTCTGGTTAATCAGGGTTGGAAACCGGTATTGTATTCATCCAAGATTGAATGCGGAACACCAAAACCCACCTTTGTATTCATACAAATTTCGAGTGTCGGTACTCTAAAACTCAACTTTGTTTGAGTTAGGGTTCGCGATTCTAACCTAAACCCATTGCTATAGATCGATTGAAACACCTACAAAGTCGTTTAAAATCACTTACCTTCTCACAGAAGCCATATTTCTGAGTAGCTGATTGTCCGAGAACGTTGCTTCGTCGTCCTCTTGCTCTTGAGCAATCTTAGAAATTCTTTTTGCCTGTTTTTTTTTGAGCAATCGATGATGTTGAGTTCGATTGGGCATTTGGTTTCTTTCGTGGAGCCATTGTTTATGATGCGGTTTGGTTAATCGACGAAGAAATTTTTGAATCGACGAAGAACAGATGAAGAACGATGGAAAAAAAAAATTCAGAACCTAATTGCTCGACAGTGCCGGAACTGTGTGTGAAGAATGGGGGATAAATGTTTTGGTTTTTTATTTTAAGTTTTAGTATAAAGGGTAATATAGTCTTTTCATAATGTTTTTTAATTAACCAAAGGGTATTTTAGTATTTTTCATACCAAAAAATCACCCCTTAACACACACCATGGGTTGGGAGAAGTAATCAATATCCCCCAATTCCTTTTTATATCCCCAATTTCGCGTTCTAAAAAAGGACCAAACGATAATTTCTTCTTTATAAAAAGCACAACAATACCAAACTAAGCCTAAATTATCTTGACTGGATAATCATATCTAGCTAAATTACACATGTTTTATCTCGTAAACTGATTTGTACTTGGCCTTCGGCAAATCCCTGCACGTACTTTGAATGCACCACCACCTCGGTGGATAATATGAAGCCATATATTTCAATAATTCTAATAGAATTTGAGCAGCTTACCAATGTGTGATACTTGAGACCATAAAATATCTCAATATAACAGCGAGTTTATCAGGATCAGTAGAGTCTAAACACTCAGAATTGGAGGATTTTGCTTACTTCTCGAAAAATGCACTTAAGACCTTAAGACGAGATTATGCCTCAGTGAGATGGGTCAGCAGCCTTGTCACCTAGGTAGGGATCAATATGGAAAACCCGATTTGTCCTGAACAACGATCTCTGCTGGACCACCATGAAAAGTTGCAAATGTGGTCAGACCACATATCATGGCTTCAACAACTGTGAGCCCAAGGCAGGTGAACGAAGGCACCCTTCGTGTCAGCTATGTAACGGTAGAGTTCACCATTTCGAACCCCATTCACCTGCGAGGAAATCCAGTGGACATCTCCTTCTAATTTGTAGGTCTCAACTAAGGCATACATGTTCTTCATTTCCTTCTGCTCTCAAGTCCTTTGACTCCTTTCTTCAGTCTCCAGCCATATCAGTTCCAGAGTACAGGTAGAGTATACACCCATCAATTTCAGGGTTAAAAATAAAATCG
Organism: Papaver armeniacum; assembly: GCA_023531295.1. Classification (NCBI taxonomy): domain Eukaryota; kingdom Viridiplantae; phylum Streptophyta; class Magnoliopsida; order Ranunculales; family Papaveraceae; genus Papaver; species Papaver armeniacum. Next base: position 226,523 of record JAJJWW010003826.1, on the reverse strand, counting down.
CTTCTTCTCTTCCGTATAAGTGAAGTATACACCCATATCAGTTCCAGAGTACAGGTAGAGTCAAAGCTGTGCGACTTTCATATAGTCCAACAGTGTCCATGCTGAAATCACAAAAATAAATGGTTAGGTTGCAGGTATATGGAAAAATTTACATATCAGAAAAGGTTGAGCTTGAGTGTAATGAAAGAGTTGGTGATATACCTTCCAGCAGTCTCTTGAAAAGTACTACTGATGATAAATCTCTATGACTTATGGCAATGCGAAATGATACTTGTCGTCAACTTTTCCCAATGTAGATCAGAATCAGGGAATTTGGCTTTCTCGAAAGCATGATGGGCAATTGTATACTGTAAAAAGTAAGAAACAGAAAACAAAGCGATATATATGTTCCGGTACAAAGAAAGAACTCAAACTAAAAAGTAGGATCACGGTGACCAGTAACTGCTCCATTACAGACCCGTGTGACTCCTAATATGTGTCCGAGCAAAAATGAGACAAGGTGTCCATCACTGTAGTTACCAACTATCAGATCTGGCTTTCCCTTCCATATAGTGGCAAGCTGTTTTGAAATATCTTGTCAGAGATGAAAATTGCTTAAGCTATATGTTATTCAGATACGGGAATCATTAATGGGATGGTAACTATTAACTTGGCTGATAATGAATGTCTACCTGTATTGCTCCAAGTAAGTCCATACTCATACCTAGAGATCCACTTAAAAAGAATTCCCTTTTCATTCTTGAACGGGGATTCCTAAGAATGTGAGCATGCTCATTTCCTTATACCTTTCTAAGGCGCTGACAGGAAGCAGTCGAGTAACCTGGAATTTGGCAGCAAAAATTGAGCATCAAGCAGATGTAAATTTAGATAAACCAGCAAAATATCACATAGAAAGCACGACATTGAGAAGAGCATTTCTCATTCCAAGGTTTTAACTTGATCCCTAATATAAGTAATCTGCAACAAATTTATAATAGACGATACATACATATAACGTAAGTAGAACTGAAATACTTCAGAAACAGAATTAGACGGTGCAATATCTGACCTTCACGAATTTTATCTGACGGTGCAATATCTGAATATTATCTGACAATGAAATACCTGACCTCCAGTGCCAGGATAGCAATAGACGTCATTGTGGACACAGTGCCTATGCGGAGAAAGAATTACAACATTGAAACCACTGTGACTCTTCCGAGGAAGTTCTAAAAGCATACACATTTCTGAGACATACCTCATGAAACAATCTTCCAATCCATGGAACATTCCATTCTTCAAGATGAACTTTCCAAGGGAACCTCTTTGAGTCCTGCATGATTTGATCATTTTGATTTTCAATTGAATCAATTTGCTTATTACAAAGCCAAATAGGACCACATTTTGTCTTGATAGAAAATGATCTATGCTGGGAGTCAACAAAATTCTTCAGAGAAAGACAAAGAAGAAAGACATTACCTCTTGGGAGCTAATTTCACTGGATGTAATTGAAGGATTTAGAGGAGCAAATCCCGTTGTAGAACCCTGGAAGTCAAGTTATCGATGATAATGATACCACCCAATTGTGCTTTCTTGATAAATCCTGTAGTAGGAAGAGGGTACTGAGAGAAAACCGGGAGTTTATCTGATGGTTGTAGCATTACAATAGACATTTCTTCTCAGTTACAAATGTTGAAATGAAAAACAAATCTAGCAGATTAACATTTTTAAGTTTGCAAGCTATTTTAAAGTCAATTCAAAGTTACACATTATCCAGGAGAAAGATATTGCAAAACTCTTCATACTAGGACAAGGATACAAAAAATGTCCTTTTTGTGCGAAGTAGGCATATTCACCTGGTCGCTTTGAAATCAGGGTGCAGTTTTTCTTACCTTGCGCATAAGAAGGTTGTAATATAATCAAGAACTGTGCAGAACATTTAAAATGCCATTGAATGATTAAAAAGAATGAATGAATCCATTGAATGACCTTTGCTTTACAACGGTTAATGGGATTTGTTCTTCACTCGATCCAGAATGGAATTAGACAAAGAAATCAAATGTCACCAAAAATCACCACAACTACAAACTCCATCTTTGAACAAATGAAATCGATTACCATCTCTAACTAATAACTCTCTGTTCATTATTTTCGAAATGTATTTAGTCACAGTATGGCAATCCCCACAAACTCTAAGATTCTTCATGATCTGTAATTTAGTACCAGGTTTTGTGTTTAACAATCCAAAAGCAATTGCCAGTCGTTCACTATGCCCACAAAGCATATCCATTTTCTCATCATCAGCAACATCATGAAGAACAGATTTCTTATCTGCAACATAACCTTCTTTAACCATTAATCTTGACAGTTTTTTGAGTAACTTATGAATTTCTTCTGACTGTTCAATATATCTATTTCCTGTTCCAAAAACATAAACCCTGTTTTGAATTTCAATCCAACTACACCCAGCTTCCTTTTTAAGCCCTTTACCTTTCATAGATTTCCGAATCTTACTAACTTGTTCCCACTTTCCTAAACCTGCATATACATTTGATACTAGAATATAGTAACCAGTATTGTTTGGATCACATTCGAGAATTCTCTTTGAAACTCGTTCGGAAATTTGAGACCTGCTCGTGCTTGAACGACAAGCACTTAGTAAAGCTCCCCAGATACTTGCATCTGGTTTTACAGGCATCTCAAGTATAAATTTCTCTGCTTCATCTAAATGACCTGATCTAGATAGAAGATCCACTACACAAGCATAATGTTCAGCCTCGGGTTTGATTTTATAGTTATCTTTCATTTGATGAAAACACTGTAAACCTTCTTGGATCAAACCAGAATGACTACAAGCATAAATTATAGCAACAAAAGCTATACGATCTGGGAGAATACCCGTGGACTCCATTTCAGAGAAAGCCCTCAAAGCTTTCTTACCTTCACCATACATCCCATAAGCAGAAACCAGAGCAGTCCAAGTCACCACATCCTTCATTTTCAGGGAGTTGAATACATGGAGAGCGCTTTGTAGACTTCCACACTTGGAGTACATTTCAATCAATGCATTGCCGATGTGAACTTCTGAATCCAACCCGAATCTCAGTATGGAGCCATGGATTTCTTTACCTTGCTTTTTGATTGCCAAGAAAGAACAGGCAGGTAATATTGCTAGCATGGTAGCCGAATCTGGGATCAACCCTTCTGTCCTCATTTGGCTGACAACTTTCAGCCCTAATTCACAATTCCCCGAGTGAACGGAACCAGATATAAGAGTGTTCCAGGTTACTGCGTCCCGTATTTCCATCTCCTCAAACTGTTTAAGTGAATCCTCTGAGCTACCACATTTTGCATACATACCCAAAATTGCGTTGGATACCGTCAAACTTGAATTGAATCCCATTTTTAATACACTACAGTGGAGTACCTTCCCCTGGATAAATTCTGCTTGTTCAGTACACATTGAAAGGAGCATTAGATGAGTGACAGAATCTGGTTTTACTTCTGAGTCATTCATCATCTTAAAAAGCTTAATCACTTCACCGTAACACTTGCTATCTATGTAGCCACTGATCAAAGAATTCCACGAAACAGAATCTCTAACCGGCAACTGATCAAATACTCCCAACGAAGAACATAAATCCCCACATCTAGCGTACATTGTAATGAGAATGTTGCCAGCCAAAGTACTAGAGTTAAATCCTTCACTTTTCATGTACTCATGAACAAACTTCCCAAATTCCAAGTCTTTCATGTGACCACAAGCTTTAAGAACATCGGTAAGTGTTAACAAATCCGGTTTAAATCTAATAATCATATCTTTAAACATCATGATTGCGTCGCTAAACAATCCAACTTGTGAGTACCCGCAAATCATTGTGTTCCATGAAACATTATCTCTATTCGCCATCTCGTCAAAAACTTTCCGAGCATCAATTAAGCTTTCAAATTTACAGTACATTGAAATGAGTCCATTGTTTATCAATCTATCCGAATCAACTCCAATTTTATGAATTAGTCCATGGATGATCAAACCCTCTTCGACATCAAACATATTACCGAATGCAGGCAAAATGCTTTTAACAGTGAAGGAATCAGGAAGCAAACCAGAATTCCTCGATAAATTATATATTTCTACCGCTTCTAACCACTCTTTATTGGCGGAGTAACCCGAAATCAAACAATTCCAACTAACTATATCTCTTTGAGACATTTTATCGAACAGATTACGAGCTTCATCTAGACACCCAAACCTTGAGTACATATCGATCAGAGCATTACAGACAAACAAATCTGAACCGAACCCCATTTCTAAAATACACTCATGAACGAATTTACCGTTCTCCATATCTGATAGACCAGCACAAGCATTGATAACAGATGGAAAAGTAAAGTTGTCTGGTTTTAGACCCAAACTTCTCATTTTGAAGAAAAGTTCTAGAGATTCTGAGAAAATCCCATTCTGGGTTAGTGCTCTTATGATTGAATTCCATAGAAAAACGTTATTTTTGTTTGAAACCTGATCGAAGACAGATCTAGACGAATTACAGTCTCGAAATTGCGAGTATTTAGTTATAAGTTTAGCAGAGAAGAAAACAAATTGTTCAAATCCAGAAGTGATGGTTACAGAGTGAACTTGAGTCAATTGTCGATGAGATTTTGTAATTGACAATGACTTTGAGATCAAAGAACGGATAAATTCTTGATTTCCTGAGTAAAATCTGCGGATCATGAAGAGTTTTGGCGGGAGTTTGAAGGGATGGGTACATTTCAGCAGGAAATCCAGTTCTTTTTTAAAAGGAAATAAAACTCCGATCTTTTTTTTTCCTAACGTTTTTAGGGGCCACTCAAAAGGATTTAGGGGCCAACAATAAAACAAAATGGGGTCACTCAAACCTAAATTAAGTTCACCCCTTATCCTTTTTTTTCGTAATGGCAAAATTGCCCTCCAATAATCGGAAATTAAATATGAATTCGGTAGTTATTTTACATTTAGTTATTGTTAGCAAAATCTTTTTCTTCGCGAATTTTGTTTCTACCATAATCGGTAGATAAAAATTTATATTATCTACCGATTATGGGATTTACACTAAATAGAAACATAATCGGTAGATAACTATCTATTTTACCTACCGATTATGGTTGATGTTCTTCGTTTCTTAAGAACTTCAACCATAATCGGTAGGTAAAGTAGATAGTTATTTACCGATTATGTTTTTGCTAGTGTAAATCAAGAACATCATCCATAATCGGTAGATTCTATAGATTTTTATCTGCCGATTATTCTTGATTCAAAAAAATTCAATTATTTTGTACTAAAAAATAAGCACAATCGGTAGATAATGAACACCATTAACTACCGATTGTGAACGTAGAAAATTTCAAAATTTTATTAAGTTTTGAAAATTTGAATTTGGGTCCATGAACACAATCGGTAGATAATAAGCATCACTTATTAACAAAGTTTACTACCAATTATGGTAGTACCAAAGTTCGAAAATTTTATGATTTTGGCAAAATCTCATTTTGGGGCCAATATACATTCGAAAGTTAAATTTACTACTGATTATGGTAGTACCAAAATTTGAAAATTTAGTACATTCGGAGGTTAAAGTAACACAATTTCATCGACGATTGTATATTGGCCCCAAAATGAGATTTTGCCAAAATCCTAAAATTTTCGAACTTTGGTACCATAATCGGTAGATAAAAATATATATTATCTACCGAATGTATATTGGCCCCAAAATGAGATTTTGCCAAAATCCTAAAATTTTCAAACTTTGGTACTACCATAATCGGTAGATAAAAATATATATTATCTACCGAATATATATTAGCCCGAAAATGAGATTTTGCCAAAATCCTAAAATTTTCAAACTTTGATACTACCATATTCGGTAGATAAAAATATATATTATCTACCGATTGTGCTTAATTTTTAGTGCAGAAAAATTGAATTTTTTGAATCAAGAATAATCGGTAGATAAAAATCTATATTATCTACCGATTATGGATGATGTTCTTGGAATTACACTAGCAGAAACATAATCGGTAGATAACTATCTATTTTACCTACCGATTAAGAAGAACATCAACCATAATCGGTAGGTAAAATAGATAGTTATCTACCGATTATGTTTCTGCCAGTGTAATTCCAAGAACATCATCCATAATCGGTAGATAATATAGATTTTTATCTACCGATTATGGTAGAACCAAACTTCACGAAGAAAAAAAAAATTGCTAACAATAACTAAATGTAAAGTAACTACCGAATTCATGTTTAATTTCCGATTATTGAAGGGTAATTTTGCCATTACGAAAAAAGGATAAGGGGTGAACTCAATTTAGGTTTGGGTGACCCTATTTTGTTTTATTGTTGGCCCCTAAATCCTTTTGAGTGGCCCCTAAAAACGCCACTTTTTTTTTTTTTTTTTTTTTTTTTTTATATCAATAGATTCTGATACATGCTATTGCGGGTATTCGTGGGCAACATCTGTAAAAAAAAATACTAGAACGGGGTGCATGTAGTTAATTCTAGTGGTAGAAGGCGATTAAAACCATGATTTATATGGGCTAATACCAGCTCTACTAGGGCTGATACTAGTCCATATAGGACAAAAAAATGCTGGCGATCATGATCATTGGATCGATGGATTGGTATCAGCCCCCAGTAAATTTCATTAGTAGGACATTTTAGACATTTCATCCATCTTTTGAGAAGTCAATCTCTTCCTTGTAAATAAGACTCCCTCCTCACAATCTTTCCCTCCTCAAAATCATTTAACAGGACCCCTTACTTTGAACATACGACAGCATTCATGAGATATGGTAGAGCATTTCATTTAGGGTTACAACTTACAGCTTCATTTAGGGTTAGAGTTTTAAGCAGTTATTGGAGATATATTTTTATTTCTTTTATTTATTCACCACCAAACATAACCCGAAGGAAAAAATTGTGCCATGCAACAAAAGATATAAACCATCATTTATTAGGAGTATATAAGATCATACGGTTCATATGTTTTGTTAAAATTGTTTGTCAAAATCTTTTGTTAGTCGCGTCCCATATTTTAAATCTAGACTTTAGATTTGATCTTTTATTTTGGCAATATGCTTACCTGTATATAAGGAAATGAAATATATTTTTTGGTTAAGGAATAAATGTGTATATACGGTTTGAAAAATCTTAAACTATGCTAACCCGTACATAAGGAACAAAATATATTTTTTGGCAACAGAACTAGTCATAAGGCTTAGTCCTATGGGCTAGATATCTAGCTGCTAGATTGGCTATCCACGTCAGCTTGGGCAACCTCCTAACCCTTATGGGATGGCCAATCTAGCAGTGAAACGCCTAACAATTCGGCGTCGAACGCTGAACCGAACGACGTTTTCCTCTCTCTCTCTCCACCTTTTTCTTCTCTCTCTCCACAATTTTTTTTTTAAAAACTAATTATTCCTCTCTCTCTCCACCTTTTCCTCTCTCTCCCCACCTTTTCTTCTCTCTCCCCCACTACACAACGTTTTTTTCCAACAATATACTACTAGTCTCCATCACTTCCTCTCTCCAATCCATCACTTTTTTCTTTTTTTTTTTACATATCTTTTCTTCAACTTGTGGTACAAAAACCCCATTCAAATGTTGGGATCCATTAAAACTCCATCTTAAACAAAATTGATACAAAAATCCCAAATTTCAAATTTGGTTTCATCAAATTCTTTGGTTTTTTTTTTTTGTTTTGATGGAGGTTTTTGTGTTACTTTTGTTTTGATGAGTTTTTTGTGGATGGATAGTGACACTTTGGGGTTATAACTCGCGTTTGGCAAAAGAATTAAAAAAAAAAAAAAAAAAACTTAAACTATGCTAACTCGTATATAATGAATGAAATATATTTTTTTGGCTAAAGAATTAAAATAAAAATAAAATAAAAGTGTCAACCCGTATATAACCTAGCGAGATTGGGGTATACCCAATTTTAAGTGGACTCTTTTTTAAGGGCAAAGGGGGAGGCCTAATAGGTAAAGTTACAAAACTACCCTTTCCCATTATAGTTCTAATTACTACCCTAAATCAGTTTTCATTCTCTTCATTTCATCTTCTTCTTCTCATCCTCAAACACATTACCGGCTCCTCCATCCCCCACCACCGAAACTCGTCGATTAATTAATTAAGTAATCGTCGATTCAAAAGTTCCGATTAATCTTCAAAAATGGATCCGCCACGACCTAGAGCAAGTCGTATGAAAGACGCCGATCGAAAACCCAATGAGTATAACCCGGAATTGCAAGTTTGGTTCAAAAGAAAGTGAAGAAAAAACGGTTGAAGAAGGAGAATTTACGATCCATCTGAAACACGAGAAATGGTGCGATTAAGAAAGTAAGTGATGGAATTTTATATAGTGGTAAGTAAAGTTGTCGTTCACTCGGACTTGTTGAAATCGATTTTAGGATTTAATAAACTAAACTAAAAGAAAAATATATACAAAATATTGTCACAGGATGAAGAGAGTTACTGGGACTAGGATTTCGTCGAATTCATAACATAGGGTTCAATTTATTTATTCTCAACAATTAAAGCTCAATAAATAAAATTGACATGGACTCTGATTTTGCCAAGGTAGATTCTCAAAAGATTGGTTGTAAATCCTAAGCATGATGTATCAAATCATTTAAGCTAAGTATACCTCATCAAATTAAATGACAACCAATTAATTCAAATCATATTTCAATTAAAATTAATGCAAAAGTCTTAAAAAGAATTAAATAATTTTACCCATGTATGAAATTCGTCTTCCTTTGTCGTCACAGTGTAGGGATTTAACTCATCATGTTGGAAACACACTCAAAAGTTGATTTCATTGCTCAAAAATGGTTCACAAATGATGAAATGGGAGAAAAACAATAAAAACCGGGTTTGTAACACTTATATTTGTTACAAACCAGCTGTTACAGAGAACGATAATGATGAACTATTGTTGTTGTTGTAGCTCTGCGACCCACGCTTGGCAGTCGTTTCCACTGTAGCATGAACGACTGTCTATTGTGCGTCTTCGGTTCTTCGTGTTCTTGGTGCAGCAGCAGCAGAAAATAATTATGTAACTTGATTTTCTCGATCTGTTGATTCTCTGTACCTCTCCCCAACTCTTCATCCCCTCCTAAGACTCGCATAACCTATTTATACACTTCAAATGATCAAGAATAATGTGCAGTAACTCCCCCAAATCTTCTTCTTTTTATTTCTGTAATTACGGGAAATATTCTCTCTTTTATCGATCATGCGTCAACCAGCAGATTCTCTCGTGTTTTCTTGCCAATGGCACGTTACAAGATCGTCTCAGTTGAGCCAAACCTCCGGATATCTCACGTACATGCAAAAATATTTCATTTATTCCCTCTGCCAAATCACCGAGAAAATCACCTGAGATTTCATTCCTTTCTTTCTTCTCTTCTTGCGCGTATCTGTTGTCAAGCTATCTTCAGGATAATAAAAAATCAAAACCGAATATCTCCTCTCCTTTCCTTCCCACATAACTCCCAAAAATAGCAGAGAAACACCCAAGTTATTATCTCTTCCATGTCTCGTGTGATTACGTGATATCGTCCTATTTGATCGCATTCAATGCCGTTACCAATCCTGTTGTGATACGACACAATATTTCCAACCGAACCTAGAGTTAATATCCGACCATAACTCTCCAAATCTGGTCCATGCAGTTACGCAGAGAACTGCCATAATTTCCCGCCAAAAAGCTTCCTTTGAATTGTGAAGAAGAAGAGGTGCCCCATAGCCAGAGTAGGGGTGCCTTTAGCAGCTGACTTAGGGGGGTCCCTAGAGTGTGAATAACAGGTGGGTGCCCCTTAGCAAATGAGGTGCCCCTTATCCAAACTGAGGATTCCAAATAACACGCGTCCTCCGGGTGCTTTAAACAACTTTTCGAGCCGATTTTTCCAAAAATGTTTATTGCCAAAAAATACCTACATACACATAAAACACTATAATAAGTACAAAATCTAGTACCAACAATACAAAAAATTAAGGACAATGTAGACACAAAAATGTGTCTATCAGTAAGGGCCTACTTAAACTCACTCCAGTACTTCAATTTCATGTTTGCATGTCAAATTAGGTTAGAAAAATCGAATGTTTGAATTTGCAGTTATTTGGCCGGCATGGTATAATGATTTGATCTGTCGATATTTCATATTTAGGGTTGGCCGGAAAGATATTAGGTCGAAGAACTTGCCGGCTGCCTAGTATCTATAACTTGTACTTGCACGGCCTGCAAGGTATTAGGTTGAAGAACTTGCCGGCGTCTGTTGTTTTTTGTTAGCCGGGTCGGTTGTGAACTGTTACCTTGCCGGATGTGTTCAATTTTTTTTTGCATCTCCTGATGCCTTTAAGTATGAAAGTCGGAATGGTATTTTGTCAAAACCATTACGGCTGTTTGTTAGCCGGCAATGTATGGGTAATAGACCTTTCCGACCTGTGATGTGGAAAATCCTTGTGTCATATTTGTTATAAGCCGACAGGTTATTTGAATGATACCCCGCCGGCTATTGTTTAGCCGACATATATGTTTTAGTCGAACCTTCCGGCCGTTGTTCCGTCGGGTTGGTTGTATTTGACGACCCTGCCGACCTATATATTTTTTTCTTATTCGTTCTTGTTCAGGTTGCAAAAGGCAAAGAAGAAAGAAGCTCTGAAAGCTCTTAGTCCTCCTTCAAGACCTCCACGTGTTGGTGAAAAACTCTTGACTTCAACACATCGAGGGGCATATATGTTTTAGTCGAACCTTCCGGCCGTTGTTCCGCCGGGTTGGTTGTATTTGACGACCCTGTCGACCTATATTTTTTTTTTCTTATTCGTTATTGTTCAGGTTGCAAAAGGAAAAGAAGAAAGCAGCTCTGAAAGCTCTTAGTCCCCCTTCAAGACCTCCTCGTGTTGGTGAAAAACTCTTGACTTCAACACATCGAGGGGCATACGTTGTGCCGGGAACGCTCAAGATCCGTGTACCGAATGATTCTGAACCACCATTAGAATCCAGTGATTCAGACGACACTCCAGATGAAGACCAATCAATTCCATCTGGTAGAAGTGATGATGATGATGTTGATGAAAGAACTCCGTCTGCTGGAGGAGGTAACAATGATGATGATGATGGTGATCAGGACATGCCGGCACGATTACAAATCCTTAGCATGCCGACTACAGGTCAGCCGACAGTGTAAAAAAGTGAATTATGTTTCAATCAATGTAGTAACCAAAATTGCATGAATAAAGTGAATTACATCTTCCCATTTTTTGTTTTCTGTATGGTATAAGTACATGACGAGACGATTACAAATCCTTAGTAAGCCAGCTACGGAGGTCATCAGACGGTGTAAAAATTATGTGCATGCGACCATATGATAGCCGACATGGTAGGAAATATTTACATGCCGACGTTAGATTGATTCTTTGGCCCAAGATAGTCGACATATTATTCATTCAAAGACCCTTCCGTCTTGAAAATTGTCGGCGTGTTATTCATCCGCGGACCATGTCGGCTATACTTATCGGCATCCTATTCAAACGCAGACCAAGCCGACATATCTTAGTAGGCACCTTATTCAAACCTGGACCTTGCCGACCTTTCATATTTTCAAAACTAAATTTTTGGTTCGAAATCGAACTCATAAGACATATAAAAGGTTTAATACACTGAATTCTCATTTTCAAAATTTTAATCTAAACTCAATTAATTAACCTAATGATGAGTGCTAAATAGTGCATATTTATACACCTTTTTATTGGCATTTTACTCATCTTTTGCGCTTAGAAATCAGATATTATCCCAGATTCTGTGTTTTCTTTGTTTTCAAGAATAAATATTTGTATTAATTAATTTTGTGTTTTTAGGCAATAAATAAAGCTCGGAAAATCGAGGAGCCAAAGAGCGAAGAATTGGAGTCGATCATCTATGGAGCGAGATAGCCAAAGCCCACGCGCGAATCGGTTGCAACCCAACAAGGAAGACATGGGCTAGAGCTACCCACGACCGGATCCGAATCCGCTCATCCAGAGCCGTTGAGATCTCGCCCGAGATGCATCATACGGTCGCTCCTTCGCTCCACATCTATTTCTCGATGCTCCGCTCAACACCAAATCTACCCAATACTTCCTCAGCCGTTCGAGATCGCACTCCCTAGATCCTACGCTCATTGCATCATTCTCATCATCAGGTCGATGCGCCCGCTCAACACTCAAGATCTCTACACCTATACCCATTCGAACAAACCCTATTCTCTTCTTCCTATTCTCTTTCTTCTTCCCCACTGCAAAACCCTACCTCCACCTCCTCTTCACCCATACCACCACCAGAGCCATCATCACCACCATCTCCTTACCCCGCCATCATCATCAAACGCTCCGGTGAGTACCGCTACCCTCTCTACCTCGAGGTTATCTCTTTCTTAGCTTCTACCAACTCTAGAAGCTAATTTAGAGATAACTAGAAGCTAGGGTTTTCACCAAACCCATTGCATGGTCGATTCAAAGCTCGAGACGAAGTGACAGAGCCGAGCACAAATTCATAGGCGATTGAGGGTATGGGTCTCGCATTTAATTCGTGTTTTGTTGAAAATTAGGGTTTGAATTTTTGTATGTATAAATAGGGTGAACCGAGGATGTTTTAGGGTTCATGCACTCGGCTAGCCCGATCGTCAATTAGGATTTAATTTGTTTAATTTGTAGTTTAATTGTTCATATCATGTTTTAATTTAGTTAGTTAGGGTTTCAATGAAACCCTAATTCAATGTTGTGTTTAAACTCTGTTGAAGTTTTCTTGAGTGCTTAATGTATCAGATAACTTCAATTCTAATACCCAAAACTTTACTCTCACAATGGATACTTTAAATTATAGATCCATTGTAGTTAGACTACAACCCAATGTTGTGGTATTGCATCTCAAGCCTTAGAACTAGATGCTAATTCCCTTGATAGTTGTGCTTAATTAGACAACCAAATTGCTCCTGGGTTAGTTCCTTAGCTGAACATTGAAGTATCACTAGAGAAACTCCTAAGATAGGTGGTGAAATTGACAAACTACCCTTATGTCTCCATAGGAACAAGAAGCTTCCAATTAGTTGACACATAACATGAGTTAGTGGTGAAATTGATAATCCTAAAGACCCATTTATTTGCAATATTTGTATTTCATTTATTTTCTCACTGTCATAACATTCAATCAGTAGTATCGGCAAAACCATAATTGTATTATCTTCACTGGAATTCAGTTTAGCATAGCCGTAGATCAATCAGAGCACCACAAGTCTCTGTGGTTCGACCCGTACTTGCCGCGTCTCCGATAGACGCCGTGCACTTGCGGTGTATTACATGTAGGCACATAAATATAAACATCTTTAAAGGCCTACCAAGTTTTTGGCGCCGCTGCCGGGGACTTGGCGTGTGCCCTGTGATTGTTGGCTTGTCTTTACTGATTTACACTCACCCCTGTACATATTCATACTGTGTTAATTCTTTCAATCCTGTTTTAGTGTAACTTGCATCATTACCTGTCTTAGAGTAACTTAGTTGTGTCTTTGTGTAACCCATACTCCATCCGAATTTTCATAACCCATATTTTTGTAGCTTTCAAAGATTATAGCATCTCATTTGCGCCTTGCTTTTTGATCTGAGTTATAAGCTTCATTGCCTTGTAGCTTAGTGTTAGTGTAACTCTTCAAGCCCCTGTGACAGTCCAAGTAACCAAGCTTATCACCCCGCCAAATCCCATTCGGTCAAATAGGCATAATTGCTATTGTTTTTCCCCGTGTCAGTCCAAAAGACTCTCAAGCTTATGCTAGTGACCTTGTTCATTTGCTTTGCCTTAACCTGCATATCCCAGAAAACTAAAAAATCTCTGTTGAGCTCACAGGTGCATGCTACAAAGGCCAAAGGAAGGGAAGACAAGGATCAACATAGTCATGCAGCATTTGCATTCTTCGCCCGTCATGATTGCGCTTGAGCCTGCTATTTGGAGGTTAGCCAAAATTGCTACTAAACGTGCATAGCTTAAAATCTGCCGAACCTTGTAGTTGCACTCAACCTCCTCACCATTTATAGTATTCTTGTGAATGGTTCCTTGATCTTTAACCTCGCACATGCTAGCCGAGAATACTATGATATTCTTATTTGAATCGTATGCGGTGTGAAATTGTCACCACTTCCATGAGCTTGACCTCACATTGTGATGAGTGCCAAATAGTGCATATTTATACACCTTTTTATTGGCATTTTACTCATCTTTTGCGCTTAGAAATCGGATATTATCCTGCATTCTGTGTTTTCTTTGTTTTCAAGAATAAATATTTGTATTAATTAATTTTGTATTTTTAGGTACTAAATAAAGTCCTAGAAACGAGGAGCTAAAAGCGAAGAATTGGAGTCAAACATCTATGGAGCAGATAGCCAAAGCCCGCGCGCAAATCAGTTGCAACCCAACAAGGAAGACTTGGGCTAGAGCTACCCATGACCCGGATCCGAGCCCGCTCACTCCCGAGCCATTGAGATCTCGCCCAGACACATCTTACGCTCGCTCCGACTTCCTCATCATACCTTGATGCGCTCGCTCAACACCAAAACACTCCGAGTCACTTTCAACCGTTCAGATCGCGTCCGGCCGCATCCTACGCTCATTGCAGCCTTCTCCATCAAACGGCGATGTACCCGCTCAACACCGAAGCCCCCATACCACTATACCCTATCGAGAAAACCCATTTTCTCTTCTCTCTTCTCTTTCATCTCTTCTCCTTCTTGAAACGGAGCGAGCTCTGCTCTCCCATATCTTCCTCTCCATCTCCTCTCTCTATCATCACCATCCCCATCTTCTTTCACCACAACAACCGCACCATCAACCACCTCCGTACCCTCTCTAGGTCTAGTTATCTTTCTTTTAGCTTCTATCAACCCTAGAAGCTAAATTAAAGATAATTGGGACTAGGGTTTCTCATACATCATATCGATTCGACGCATGGACCGGAGGAGAGCATGATTCGAGACAACCGAGTATGGGTTCGAATTATTTTGCATTTAATTTCTGTTTTAAAGAAGAATTAGGGTTTGGTAGTTTTGAGCCGTGCATGTATAAATAGCGATGAAGGGTGTTGATAGAAATCATGCAAGGCTAGCCAATGCTTCAATTAGGTTTAATTTTGTTCTTTGTTATTTTATTTTGATGTTTTAATTTAGTTGTTAGGGTCTCAATGAAACCCTAATTCTCTCGTTTTGTTTTTAACTTTTGAATTGTTCTTGAGTACTTAATCTTATCAAATGTCTTCAGTTATCAATAACCAATGCTTTTCTATCACAATGGATGCCTTGCATCCATTGTAGTTAGGTCACAACTGTGTTGAGTGTATTGCAGCTCAACCTTAGATACAAATGCTGATTCCCTAGACTAGTTGTACTTAATTACACAACTAGTGCTATGGGTTAGCACTTTATTTATTATTTGAGGCATTACGGGGAGAGATAGGTGGTGGAATTGACACCGCCCTTATCAATCACGGGACAACAAGAACCTCAACTTAGTTAAGAACACAATAGGAGTTAGTAGTGGATTTGAAGACTTTAGCATTCCATTGTCACTGTTTCATTCCTTAGTTAGAGTCACTTGAACATTATCTAGCCATATCGGCACAAACCCACTGTGTTACATTACCACCACTTGAACTCAGTCTAGAGCAAGCCTTAGATCATACAAGAGCACCACAAGTCTCTGTGGTTCGACCCGTACTTGCCGCATCTCCGATAGACGCCGTGCACTTGCGGTTATCACCGTGAGCCATAAATATATACACATTCCGAGGCCTACCAAGTTTTTGGCGCGCGCTTAGGGACTTGGCGCGTGCCAGTGTTCATTGGCTCGCTTCACTTGTTTTTCTTTACTACCCCGTATATATGCATTTGCATCATAGTGTAACTTAGCTTTTCATAGTGTAACTTAGTTCATTGCATTTAGTTCATTGCACGTAACTTAACTTTTTGTCTTTGTAATGTAACTCAATCATTCAAATATTTGTTTTATACCCTGCATCATTATCATAACTTAGTGTGCATTGTAGTCATAACTTGTGCTGTCCTTAGCATCTGCCTGCCATCTGTTGCATTGTAGTCATACCAAGATACTTGTGCTGCCTGCCATCTTAGTTTTAGCTCATTGCATTTGTATTTTGTTCATTTATTATTCATTGCTCAGTTCTCAGTCCAAGATACTCTCAGTGCATACCTGCCAGCACCGAGAAATGAGTTTGACATTGTTCCCTGTAGCATAGCCCTGAACTCTGAGTGCTTTGCTCAGAGTTTAGCTCTGTCATTATAGCACAATAGCTCTGTTGCTTATTGTATAACATTGAGGACTGAAATTTGCTTGTTGAGCTAGCAGGTGCAAGTGGCAAAGCTGAGCCAACCCAAGGGAAAGCCCAGTTCTTGAGGTACCTGCTGTGCTGCTGTGCAAGCCAAAAGGGAGAAAGACAAGGAAAGGCGCAGACTTGAGGAAAGAACAGCAGCTGACCATAGTTGCAGCAGCACAGCCATCTTGGCTGCACAGGTTGGTGACTCCACCTGCAATTTCCATTTTGAATGCTAAGCTGCCATGTTTGCATGATCTGAAATGTTGTATATATAGCTTGCTCCACCTGACTTGCAATCTTGCATGATCTGAGTGAGATTTTCTTGCTTTACCTGTGCTGAGTCTAAATTGATTTACACACAAATCTGTGCATAAGCTCTTCTGTGCAACTCTGCACTTGCAACCAACTGGGTTGCTAATTTGCCATCTGCACAAGCTTGGCAGTTGTCTTTGAGATTTGCCATAGACTTGTGCAAGTTGCCAAGCTAAGCTTAACAAGCTGAAGCCCAACCACCGGGCATGCACTCTGCTGGCAAGACCCATAATCATAGCTGGGTTGATTGACCCCAAGGTGAGCTCTGCACAAACTAAGTTTTGCATAACCTGGCTTAACATTGTGCAATAGACTAAGCCCCATCACCACAGATGATCACAACCTACACTTTCAAGCCCAGGTGAGAACCACTAAGAATCGGGCTCACATTTAAATCGTAGCCCCCACTTGTCCACTGGGCTTTGCACAACCACATAAGCCACCTTTCTTGGGCTTAAACGAGCGAGGCCCACAGTTCCACTGGAGGCTTTACACAAACACAGGCTGTTACTGTTTTCACAAATCCTGGGCTTCAAACAACAAATCCCAAACAAACCAAAACTCACTAAAACCAAATTGAGCCCACACAACACAGGCTTCCCACATAAACCAAAGCTCCCAACAAAACCAAATGAAACCCATTTAAACCAAACAAAACCCACATAAACCAAACTAGACTTTGAGTTCAATTTGAGTTGATAAATCATGTCGGGATTTTGGTCGCATCCGGGATGGAAACAAATCCCTTAGAGAGCTTGCTTACGGGCACGCTTCACGGGATGAACCCCCACACATACCATAGTGATTTTAGGGATTTTTATGAGCCTTCTCGGGCCTGACCTCACATACCTAATCATTATGATCACATACATCATCCACCACGGGTTGAAAATGAACACTTTTCTCATACCCAGTCATCACTTTTAGATCAATTAGAAGCTCGATTATACGCTTTAGAAAGGCAATCATCAAATCTAATTCCTCTAGGCAATATGAAATTTATGCATGTACCTTATGTGGTAACTTAGACCACCTATGCTTTAAATCTTGTTATATTTTGCATGATTTTAGGCAGATCTAGGAAAACCATGATAATCCAATGTACGAAGTATCTAGAAGTGACTATCTTTGGCAACTATTGGGACCATAATCAAACCTGCACACATGCATCATTCACCACGGTGGGAGATGAACAATTTTATACTCCCCCCCAACTCCTAGTTTGCAATAAATAATGGAAACACTCATGGAGCAAAATGCTAGGCTTGAAATGAATGCAATGCATGACCATCCACATAGCAACATGTTTGAACTTCCCTTCTCTAGTGAACCTAATGCACAACCATACAATGAATATCCATATGAGGAATGCATACCACTAGTGAAGACTCTCCTTCAATAGAACAACTCAAGATGATTCTTGAAAGGAACTGATTGAGTTACAAAATGATAGGATTGAAAATAGTGTTTCTAGTCTTACTCATGCAACTAACATTGAATATGAACCTAATCTAGAGGTAGATGAGTACACTAAAAATACTACAATTTTGAATGAAAAGATGAATTCTTGCTATGATGATGATGATGAATATGAAGAGCATGTATATTTTGAAAATGTAGTAGAATCTTTAGGTTCAGAGACATTAAGTGTCTCTTCTGTGAACCCCATGAATGATGCTTCTTCTAATATTCATATATGTGATGATGATGTGGAACTTGTGCAATTATCCTGTGAAAATGAACATGATTTACCTTCTTCTGACTTTAGGAAAGTGTGTGATGGTACAAATGATCTTATACATGAAAACAACTTAGATGTACCTAACCTCTCTCCTGAGTCACAAATTGAAACTCCTCCACCAAACCTAGGTGTAGTTTGTAACAAAATTGCAAAACCAACTTTTAAAAATGCCTAACTTAGGCCTAGAACTTTGTGCTTCCCAAGTCCTCTTGGACTATTTTGCATCAAAGTATGACACCTTTAGGGAACCACGGTTGGTATGTGTATGTCTGTGCACTGTTATTAGTAAAACTCATTTAAGTTAGACCTTTTGCATGATGTACCGTTAAAATTGCAAGATTTTGTGCTCCCAAACACACCCGTTCACAAGTTTAGGTTTGGGGAAGCTCATTCACATACATATCTTACTCGCACTCTCATATTATATTTGTGTAAGGTTTGTTAATGTGTGTATATATTTTCTATTGGGTTGATCCTCAACTCTTTAGACTGTTGGTTTATGGTGAATTTTCATTGTATATATCCAGTAGGACTTGTTAAATTTTTCTTTTCTTGAATCGGTTGAGTCTTCTTGTGCATATTTTGTGCTAATCCGATATGATCTCCACTGAGAATGTTGGATTTTAGCCTTGACTAATGAAGCTCAACCTTGCTTCCGCCGACATCCTAATCTCTTCCCTTTTCTCTTATCAGCATAGTTCTCTCGGTATGTATTTGTTTAAATTTTTTTCCTATCTGTTGACACATTGAGGACAATGTTTGATTTAGGTTTGGGGGTGCATTTGCATTTAGAGTTTTTAGTCTTTTTAATCTTTTATTTTCAAAAAAAAAAAAATATATATATATATATATATATTTCAAAACTCTTTTGTAAAAACCTCCAACTTTTAGAGATTTTAGAGTCACTAGCATGCTTCTAGCTATGTTTACATAGAGAATCGCCCAGAAATAACA
Organism: Papaver armeniacum; assembly: GCA_023531295.1. Lineage (NCBI taxonomy): Eukaryota > Viridiplantae > Streptophyta > Magnoliopsida > Ranunculales > Papaveraceae > Papaver > Papaver armeniacum. Next base: position 207,139 of record JAJJWW010003826.1, on the reverse strand, counting down.
AAAGTTAGAAGTCTTGGGAGAACACAATCGGGTTCCTTAGTTGATTAGAGCGTTAAAGTTGGATTTAACCATACCGGAGGGCGAATTAGAGTCTTTGTTTAGATATTCGGTAGTAGAATTGTGATCACCCATAGTGGAGACTACCCAATTTACATCAAGTGAGGCACCAACCTTCAATTTTTGCAACTTTCTAGAAAAGTCATTAGAGTGTGTGTCACCGTACGTAAATTCCGAGGTAGGAATAGTGAGCTACCCAACTTCGCACCAATTTGATTTCACTTTTGATCTCTTGAGTGCTAGTTTTTGTCAATCATGAGGGTGACGTCTAAAGATGAAAACTCCTTCTAAATACCGATTGCGATTAGCATCACTCTCTCTCTCAATCATCAAGACCCATAGAAACACATCATCGTCAACAAACGGAGCATCATCAGAATATTGAAAGAAAAATTGATATAGTCCAAGGTTTATGTGCATCAAAGAAAAAGAAGATGAGAATTAATAAAATTTATAAAATCAAGACAATACAAGTTGTGGAAAAAAAATTGAGTGATAAAGTCCTTTGTCCATGGAGTTAGTTGTTTCATTATTTGTATTTTTATTTTCACTTATTGTAAAAAAAAAAAAAAAAAAAAAAAAAAATCAAAAATCAAAAATCAAAAATCAAAAATAAAAAAAAATATTGTAGTTTATTTTTGCTACCACCATGGTAAAGAAGAATTTAAAAAGAAAAATCCAAACAACAAAGAATTTGAGTAGAAAAGTTAAAAATTGTCAAGTTTTGTGAAGTTTAGAAGTTCGTCATCAACATTTGAAGACCAGAGACCGAAGATTGAAGACGTTTCTATGGTTCTTATGAGAGAGTGATATTAATTGCCGATCGGGTGAGAAGTGAGTGAGTACTCCCACCCCTTGCTAATGGTTGATTTCCTTTCTTAGAGATCATCAGAAAAAAAGATTCTTTTTATCCACACTTTTGTGGAGTCTCCAGATTTTATTTTCGGAAGGTTATCCTTCTTACCTACAACGTGTGCAGGATTTCTCTCTTTACTCCTGCCTGCACACATGAGAGACTAAAAAAGCGATCTTTTTGAGTGCAATTATCATAAAATCCTAATGGTGAGGCAGAAGTTGAGACTTATGATCACAATCGAATCCGAATTCTTTCATATGGTATGGTTACTTCTCGCTCAGCACTTAAGGATGAGAGTGCGTTCTTTGGTAGTTCTAACTTCATGTTACTAGCATGCAGAAACTCTATGTACTCATAGCTTCTTGGATGCTTGAGACTCTTTTACACTACGAAGTTGGAGAAGGTTTTGTGGGTACACCTATGGTAAACCCTCACGAGACTACAACTCGTCCACTAGGGACACCTAGCGGTTTAAAGGCTTAGTGCATACGCTAAATGCATTCGAGAGACCCTACGACAGGTGGTATAATTAGGATTTCTTAATTTCTGTTTCACTTGAGGACAAGTAAAATTCAGGTTTGGGGGTATTTGATGAGTGCCAAATAGTGCATATTTATACACCTTTTTATTGGCATTTTACTCATCTTTTGCGCTTAGAAATCGGATATTATCCCAGTTACTCGTGTTTTCTTTGTTTTCAAGAATAAATATTTGTATTAATTAATTTTGTATTTTTAGGTACTAAATAAAGTCCTGAGAAACGAGGAGCTAAAGCGAAGAATTGGAGTCAAACATCTATGGAGCAGATAGCCAAAGCCGCGCAAATCGGTTGCAACCCAACAAGGAAGACTTGGGCTAGAGCTACCCATGACCGGATCAGAGCCCGCTCACTCCCGAGCCATTGAGATCTCGCCTGGACACATCTTACGCTCGCTCCGACTTCCTCATCATACCTTGATGCGCTCGCTCAACACCAAAACACTCAAGAGTCACTTTCAACCGTTCGGATCGCGTCCAGCCGCATCCTACGCTCGGCTGCGCTTCTCCATCAAACGATGCACCCGCTCAACACCGAAGCCCCCATACCCTATACCCTATCGAGAAAACCCATTTTCTCTTCTCTTTTCTCCTTCTTTCCGACGGAGCAGAGCTCTGCTCTCCCATATCTTCCTCTCCATCTCCCTGTCTCTATCATCACCATCCCCATCTTCTTTCACCACAACAACCGCACCATCAACCACCTCCCGTACCCTCTCTAGGTCTAGTTATATTTCTTTTAGCTTCTATCAACCCTAGAAGCTAAATTAAAGATAATTGGGACTAGGGTTTCTCATACATCATATCGGTCGACGCATGGACCCGAGGAGAGCATGATTCGAGACAACCGGAGTATGGGTTCAATTATTTTGCATTTAATTTCTGTTTTAAAGAAGAATTAGGGTTTGGTAGTTTTGAGCTGTGCATGTATAAATAGCAGTGAAGGGTGTTGATAGAAATCATGCCTGGGCTAGCCAGTGCTTCAATTAGGTTTAATTTTGTTCTTTGTTATTTTATTTTGATGTTTTAATTTAGTTGTTAGGGTCTCAATGAACCCTAATTCTCTGTTTTGTTTTTAACTCTGTGAACTGTTCTTGAGTACTTAATCTTATCAAATGTCTTGATTATCAATACCCAATGCTTTTCTCTCACAATGGATGCCTTGCATCCATTGTAGTTAGGTCCAACCGTGTTGAGTGTATTGCAGCTCAACCTTAGATACAAATGCTGATTCCTAGACTAGTTGTACTTAATTAGACAACTAGTGCTGCTGGGGTTAGCACTTTAGCCGTTATTTGAGGCATTACGGGAGAGATAGGTGGTGGAATTGACACCGCCCTTATCAATCACGGGGACAACAAAACCTCCAACTTAGTTAAGAACACAATAGGAGTTAGTAGTGGATTTGAAGACTTTAGCATTCCATTGTCACTGTTTCATTCCTTAGTTAGAGTCACTTGAACATTATCTAGCCATATCGGCACAAACCCACTGTGTTACATTACCACCACTTGAACTCAGTCTAGAGCAAGCCTTAGATCATACAAGAGCACCACAAGTCTCTGTGGTTCGACCCGTACTTGCCGCGTCTCCGATAGACGCCGTGCACTTACGGTTATCACCGTAGGCCATAAATATATACACATTCCGAGGCCTACCACATTGATATTCTGCTAGTCTCTGCCTTACAGGCTTTATTAAGCCAATCAAATCACGTGTGATATCAATTATCCATCTTTGTGCTCTGTGTGCTGCTAAACCAATTGCATTGCTTCCATTGGGTGTTAAATGGCTGAAATCCCTTAACCTCCATCTGCTCCGAGCCAAACTCCATTTTTGGCGTGGAGTGTAAGCTACAAATTGGTTAGCCTGGATGTTTGCATAACCCCCGTGACCTTGTTGAGTTGTGTGCATAATGAATGACCAGAGCATAACCTATCTAGAGGGCCTGTCTGTAACCCTTAGCCTCGCATTACTGTGCCTAGTGAGCTACCCGCCCCGCACCCTTGAGCATAGCCTTGTGGAAACCAAGCCCCCACCTCTGCTCATCTCAGTGCATCACAACTGAGTCTCATGAGAGACTTGTATGACCACCGGTGTTAGATGCTAAGACACATACCCCAGTGACAACCTTGAATGACTCATGCATGCTTAACATTGTGCTTAACCCTAAATCATGAAGTTATATCTGCACTGAGCATATTGTAACATGATAGCTTTGTGAATTGCGTCATAACCCCTATATCTCATTGTGACTTTGAATTTGGTGTTACCCCGTGATATCGAGATGACCCTTAGCCTTCACCGCTTCGAAATTTTTGTGCTTGCTTCAGAAAAGTGAGATCAAAAGCTAGTTGCCGGTCGTGTCATGATAGAGCCATTGCAAGGTCTTTGAAGTTTCTTTTGCTCATCTGCTCATTTATAGCATCTGTGTGACCTTGTTAATATCTTATGTGCATCTGTGCATTTCAAGAATAATAAAATTGTCAGTATACGAATATCTTTACGAGCTGTTTGCTTGTATCGATTTTGTGCAATCTAAGCCTTGTGCACAGCCCAGACTCCTCAAAGGCTGTGAGTTTAAGCTACAGATACCCTAGTCTTTGCAATCTGGGTTTCTGCAACTAAGCCATCTGAGACCTTGTGTGATCATCTGTGAGCCAGAAATTGCAAATTATGTGTGAAACCTTAATGCTTGAATGAATGTTGAGTGAATGATCTCGGTTAGCATCTCACTTATCTTTGTACCTTGAGCCAAGTATTGCATGCTATAACTCGGTCAACCAAAGCCACAGTAATGCAAACTCATTCTCAGGCATAACTGTGGCCGCACATAATCTAGCCTCGAGCATAAGCTAACTTGTGTTGAGTAAACCCGAGCATATGCACAAAAATGACCATATAAATTGTGTTGTGCATTGACAGAACTACAAGACCTTTCTTTGTGTCTTTGAGTTACGTGAGAAAGTGTCACTATGTGAGTTTGTGTTTCCCCGTGTGTGCAATTGCCACTACGTGCGTTCCCGCCCGAGTGCATGAGCTTGCTAAGCTCGCACAAAAATAAACCCCGCCACTCATGCTATTCATGTGAGTGGATCATTGATAGTTATGAATGTCTTTGAACTTTGTCTTGAATGTATGGGAATATGCATGCATCCGTAATCACACATATGAGCTTTGTATCACATTGGCAAAGTAATAAATCACTGTGCATCTTATTTCCTTTGGGATTTGCCAAGTCAGTCTTTGTCTTGTATTGCTCTCAGGTATCCCGAGCACATAAAATCAACCATTGTCTTGCGCAAAATTTTTGAGAACTGGCCGCAAATAGTTTGTGTCAATCTGCGGCACATGCCTCGCTTTCCCCTTTGTCTTGTGAATTGCAAAAGTCTTTGCTGCAAAAGCCGAACTCTCACGCTGCACTTGGCTGTGCAATAGACCAAATTTCATATACACTAGGTTTCCCCTAAATTGAGCAACTAGGCTTTAGCAAACCAACCAAATGCTAACTTGCATGTGCCCAAATCAAGCCCATCAACTATTCTGTTGGGCTGTGCACAAATCTGAAGCCCACATCATCTGGGCTAGAACCCACACTGTTGGGCTGTTTAACATCACATGGGCTCTGCTCAAAACCAAACAGCTGGGCTGCACATACTAGGCCGTGTACAAGCCTGAAGCCCATTTAAACCAAAACCCACATAAACCAAATTGAAACCCACACAAACCAAATCCCAAATAAACCAACATGATCTTTTGGGTTGACCCTCAACTCTTTAGATTGTTAGTAAATTTTTTTATATAATTCAGTAGGACTTGTTAAATTTTTCTTTTCTTGAATCGGTTGAGTCTTCTTGTGCATATTTTGTGCTAATCCGATATGATCTCCGTTGAGAATGTTGGATTCTATCCTTGACTAGTGAAGCTTCAACCGTGCTCCCGTCGGCATCCGGGTAATCTCTTCCCTTTTCTCTTTTTTCAAAGATAGTTCTCATGGTATGTGACTTTTTAAATTTTTTCTATCTATCATCGACATTGAGGACAATGTTTGATTTAGGTTTGGGGGTGCATTTGCATATAGAGTTTTTAGTCTTTTTAACCTTTTATTTTCATTAAAAAAAAAAAAAAAAATCAATCAAAACTTTTTTTAAATAAAAACCTCCAAATTTTAGAGATTTTAGAGTCACTAGCATGCTTCTAGCTATGTTTACATAGAGAATCGACCGAAATAACAAAGTTAGAAGTCTTAGGAGAACACAATCGGGTTTCTTAGTTGATTAGAGCGTTAAAGTTGGATTTAACCATACGGAGGGCGAATTAGGTGCTTGTTTAGATATTCGGTAGTAGAATTGTGATCACCTATAGTGGAGACTACCCATTTTACATCAAGTGAGGCACCAACCTTCAATTTTTGCAACTTTCTAGAAAAGTCATTAGAGTGTGTGTCACCGTACATAAATTCCGGGTAGGAATGGTGAGCTACCCAACTTCGCACCATTTTCAGTACTACTTTTGATCTCTTGAGTGCTAGTTTTGTCAATCATGAGGTGACGTCTAAAGATGAAAACTCCTTCTAAATATCGATTTGCAGTTAGCATCACTCTCTCTCTCAATCAGCAAGACCCATAGAAACACATCATCGTCAACAAATGGAGCATCATCAGAATATTGAAAGAAAAATTGATATAGTCCATGGTTTATGTGCAACAAAGAAAAGAAAATAGGATGAGAATTAATAAAATTTATAAAATCAAGACAATACAAGTTGTGGAAAAATTAAGTGATAAAGTCCTTTGTCCATGGAGTTAGTTGTTTCATTATTGGTATTTTTATTTTCACTTTTTGAAAATTAAAGAGTTAAAAAAAAAAAAAAAAAAAAAAAAAAAAAACATCAAAAATAAAAAAATCAAAAAATAAAAAAAAAAAATTGTAGTTTATTTTTGCTACCACCATGGTAAAGAGAGTTCAAGAAGAAAAATCCAAACAACAAGGAAATTGAGTAGAAAAGTTAAAAATTGTCAAGTTTTGTGAAGTTTAGAAGTTCGTCATCAACATTTGAAGACCGAAGACCAAGAGTGAAGACGTTTCTATGGTTTCTTATGAGAGAGTGATATTAATTGCCGATCGGGTGAGAAGGTAAGTGAGTACTCCCATCCTTGCTAATGGTTGATTTCCTTTCTTAGAGATCATCGAGAAAAAGATTCTTTTGTCCACACCTCTGTGGAGTCTCCGTTTTTATTTCGGAAGGTTATCCTTCTTACCTACAACGTGTGCGGGATTTCTCTCTTTATTCCTGCTTTTGCACATGAGAGATTAAAAAGCGATCTTTTGAGTGCAATTATCATAAAACCCTAATGGTGAGGCGTGAAGTTGATACTTATGATCACAATCGAATCCGAATTCTTTCATATGGTATGGTTACTTCTCGCTCAACACTTAAGGATGAGAATGAGTTCTTTGGTAGTTCTAACTTCACATTACTAGCATGCGAAACTCTATGTCCTCATAGCTTCTTGGAGGCTTGAGACTCTTTTACACTCTGAAGTTGGAGAAGGTTTTGTGGGTACACCTCTGGTAAACCCTCACGAGACTACAACTCGTCCACTAGGGACACCTAGGGGTTTAAAGGCTTAGTGCATACGCTAAATGCATTCGAGAGAGTCTCACTTGAGAGTGTAAAAGAGTCTCAATTTCTGTTAGGATTTCTTAATTTCTGCGACAGGGGTATAGTTAGGATTTCTTAATTTCTGTTTCACTTGAGGACAAGTAAAATTCAGGTTTGGGGGTATTTGATGAGTGCTAAATAGTGCATATTTATACACCTTTTTATTGGCATTTTACTCATCTTTTGCGCTTAGAAATCGGATATTATCCCATTCTCGTGTTTTCTTTGTTTTCAAGAATAAATATTTGTATTAATTAATTTTGTGTTTTTAGGCAATAAATAAAGCTCGGAGAAACGAGGAGCCAAAGAGCGAAGAATTGAGTCGATCATCTATGGAGCAGATAGCCAAAGCCCACGCGCGAATCAAATGAACCCAACAAGGAAGACATGGGCTAGAGCTACCCACGACCCGGATCCGAACCTCGCTCATCCCGAGCCGTTGAGATCTCGCCCGGATGCATCATACGGTCTCTCCTTCGCTCACATCTATTTCTCGATGCTCCGCTCAACACCAAATCTACCCAATACTTCCTCAGCTGTTCAGATCGCACTCCCTAGATCCCTACGCTCGCTGCATCATTCTCATCATCACTCGATGCGCTCCTAACACTCAAGATCTCTACACCTATACCCATTCGAACAAACCCTATTCTCTTCTTCCTATTCTCTTTCTTCTTCCCCCACCTGCAGAAACCCTACCTCCACCTCCTTCACCCATAGCACCACCAGAGCCATCATCACCCGCTCAAAACAACAAGACGCATTTTAAGTTTTTCAACCTAATACTTTGGCCACAAGTAGCGATTATAGATACTAAGCGGAGACAAGTTCTTGAACTTAATATCTTTCCTAGGCCAACCCTAAATATGAAATGCCTGGCAGGGATCGATATCATTATACCATGCCAAATGCAAATAACCGCAAAATTCAAACATTCGATTTTTCTAACCTAATTTGACATGAAAACATGAAATTGAAGTACTGGAGTGAGTTTAAGTAGGCCATTACTTTCTTAATCGCACAATTTCTTGTGTTTCAACGACTGCAAATTCTCCTTCTTCAACCGGTTTTTTCTTCACTTTCTTTTGAACCAAACTTGCAATTCCAGGGTTATACTCATTGGGTTTTCGATTAGCGTCTTTCATACGACTTGCTCTGTAGGTAGTGGCGGATCCATTTTTGAAGATTAATCGGAACTTTTGAATCGACGATTACGACGAGTTTCGGTGGTGAGGGATGGAGGAGCCGGTAATGTGTTTGAGGAGGAGAAGAAAATGAAATGAAGAGAATGAAAACTGATTTATGGTAGTAATTAAAATTATAACGGAAAGGGTAGTTTTGTAACTTTACCCATTAGGCCTCCCCTTTGCCCTTAAAAAAGAGTCCACTTAAAATTGGGTATTCCCAATCTCGCCAGGTTATAAAAAGGACATTAAACCTTGTATGAAGCCTACCTACGATTTGAATCACACATTTTGGTCACTTCTAAATACTAAATCTCAAAACCCAATTCTTTTTTCACTTCTTCTTCTTCTTCTTCTCTCAAAATCCCTACTCTCTCTCAAAATTTGATTTCTCTACTAATTTACCACTAATAATTTAATTTTTAATCAATCCTTAAAATTCCTAATTAATCAAATCTAATCACAATCATTAATTGGGCCGGCCGAGGAGGGCCCGAAGGGCCAGGTAGGAGGAGTCCCTTTTACATTCATTTTTTTGTCAAATGAAACCTAACACAAAATTGCAATTTCATAAAAAAATTGATTTTGGTGGTAGTCTTTGGGACATAAAAAGCCTAAAATATCCCTCCTTTTAGTCTAATTATTATGACTCCTTATACATCATATTTTTCTGGTATAATTGGAAACCAAAACTTTAATATAACATATCTAAAAATCCGTGCCTTTGAATTTTACAAATTTTATATCATTGGAAAGGATTTAAAAAATCTACCAACGAGTACAAACAACAATATAAAATTTAGTGTTTTTACGGAAAATTCGATAGTGACTTTTTAAAATATATTGCATAGCCATTATGCAAAGCACCACAAATGATGCATAATACATGGGGATATTGGTGCAAACCACCACAAAGGAAACATAGCACACGGGATAAATTGATGCAAATCATCACAAAAGATGTATAAAAAATGGAGGAAATTTATCTAAACTATCATAAATTGAATGCATATCAATTTTAGCCCTATAACACCATTATGCATATTGGTGTTTCGATTTTCTTCGGTCGGCCCACCCCACCGTGGCGGCGGTGATCTAGTACTAATATATGTCATTATCAAAAAGAATGGATAGGGGTGATGTTGTTTTTTATTTAATGACCCTATTTTGACATTATTTAGTATGCCTCAAAATAATTAAGTATGAAGTATGCCTCAAAGCGCATCCACGGATCCACCTGACTAGGCAATTTGGCAATGTTGCCGATGCCCATAGGAATTGGAAACCCAAACCCAATTCATAGAGAGCGAATAAACCCTTTGAATTTCATTTTCATTCTCATTCAAATCCCGTCTCTCGTTCAACAGGTCACTTACTATGCTTCAAAAAAAAAAAAAAAAACAGGTCACTTACTGATATCTTATTAAAGAAGGTTATTATTGGGGCGTCACACTCCATTAGAGGGGCTTCACTTGGATATTTGGTGACTAAAAATCTGGTTAAGGGATATTTTGATTCCATAGCAATTTGTCAAAATTATCCTTCAATTAAAACTACTAAAAATAGATGAGGAAGAAGCAAATCGATCCAGTGATGGTAATCAACAACTCAATTAACCTCAACTTCATCCTCAACTCATTCCACCGATTCAATCAATTGAAGAATCATGTTTTCAAACTCCTCAACAACAACCCATGGTGTATGTAAATAATAATCAAACAAACCCATCTTTTTGTACCGTTTTTGTGCTTAAATCGAATGAAATCAAGTAAAATTAGGATTTTATTAATTTACGCTGATGTTACCTTTACTGTACGGTGTTAGATTTTTCAATCGTAATTTAGTTTTTTGGAAGAACTTACGCCTAGGTTTAGTTCAAATCAAGCGTAAACTTTGATTTGCATGTCGTTTACGTCTAGGTTTAGTTGATTTCCGGTGTAATTCCAATTTACGCCTAGGTTTAGTTGATTTCCAGCGTAATTCCAATTTCGCCTAGGTGTTTGATTTCAGTATTCCAATTTTACGCCTAGGTTTAGTTGATTTCCATGCGTAATTCCAATTTTACGCCTAGGTTTAGTTAGTTGTTTTCAGGCGTAATTCAATTTTACACCCCAGGTTGTTTAGTTGATTTTTGAGATAAAGCGTGTGGCCGTGTTGTCTTTTATTTAGGACGTAGCTAGGTTTAATTAATTAAACTAAAGCCAAACAAGGGTTGTTTAGTCATTCTGCAATTATTTGAGATAAAGGGATTTTAAAATTACTTACGTCAAGGTGTCTAAAACTAGACATTCACCTTAGCATTCTGTCTATTGGAGAATGAGGTGATGCCTATGATGGAATGTGATCCTCCATATTTATCTTTTATATATTTCTCTGCAATAATAACCTTCTAATTAAATCCTTCAGACCTAAAACTCTAAAAAAAACCTTCTTAAATCCTAGTTACATGCATTGTATTGATTACGATATAATCCTTCAATAGGTCACTTACTGATAGACAGAAACATGGCGAGTGGACTGATCTTCTTCATTCTTCTACGAAACTTCTCAGAACCATCTGCCCAGTTCCCTGCCTTGCCTTACAGGTTTTTCTTTTTCTTTTTCTTCCGGTTCAGTTATTAATTTCTACGATTTATAAGATTTTTTTGTTAAAAACCCTAACACATAAGTTGTTTTCTACCTACAGAGAAACTTAGATCTATTAGAAACGTTATCAAAGAATCTTAAATGTACCAACTGAGATTCCTGCAGAATCTGCCACCAGGTTTCTTTTCAATTTTTTTGGATTTTTTTCTATTGCGGGCTGATTCTTATTTGGAGAACTGAGTTCATTTATAAATTGTGTTAAACAGGCTGTTAGCGCGCCGAACAACTTGCACGCGATCTCAAGTCTTTTGAGTTAAAGGTGACATTTGAAACTGGTCTTTGGATTTTGCATTTTTACGAGTTTAGTAATCCTCCATTTTCTTTTGTTGGATTTTGATTGTCGCTTTAGGTTTAGAAATGTGTATCCTAGAACATTTAATTTCTGCATTAATGAGCCTAGATACAAACTAGGTTAACTTGTTTGGATGTGTTATAACTGGTAGCTAGGTCACTACTCACTACCTGGAAATTCCAAGTCAAATTGGCTCGATTTGATTGACCATGTCCAGTTCCTAGTTAGTCAGGAAAGGACTTTACCCTCTCCCTCTGCCTTTTCTTTCTATCACTCTCGTGACAGAAAATTATACTTTGAATATTGAAGATCCTTTTAGCAGCAGATGAGCAAATTTTAGAAACATGGTTTCACCAAGAAGAGTTCTTTCGATGGAAGCAGAATTTCACAACTGAAACTCTGAAAGCAAACATAGTTTCTCTCTTATGCAACCACTTTTACTGTTTATACTTAACAATACGAGATTTTGAACTTTGCTTGCTTCTGTAATGCGAAGGAGAAACTGTACGGAATATTATAGTTTCTGTATGAATTAGAGTGTGTGGATGGATAACGTGTATAATTTTTAGATGTTTGACAAGACTCTGAAGTAAAGTGAGTCTTTGTAGTGCTATAGGTCCCTGAAAATGTCATCTTCTCGTTCAACAATCTTTACCTCCACCAACAGAATGTAAATTACTGCTGCTTTTACTGGTGTCCTATCCTTTGACTTTTCAATGCATTATTGTTTTTGTAAGGGGGGGATGGTTGATAGACCTATTGGCAGTTATATATCTTTCCTTTACTCTTATTATTATGTTTCTCGCTCTAATTATCTTTTTGTATTTTTGAAGACAAAATTTGAGGATGTCTTCCCTTTGAGGCAACAAGTGTCAAGAGTATTTGCAGCAGGTAGTTTTTGTGCAACAATGTACAGTGCCCATTATTTTAGTCAATAAATTTTCTATCGCTTCCTGGAACTGTTCAGTTTTGTTTGTTTTTTTGTTGCAAACTCAAGCACATGCAATTTTTAGATCGCATTACAAGTTTTAACTGAAGTTCTTACTGATGTATTTTGCTGTCAATCCTGCTAAATGTTTTTCTAAAATTGAATGGTTTTGCAATAAAAATGGAACCATTTAGACATTTCCCATGTGGTAGTCTAGAATCTTATGTGCATTTTTGTGAGTATGGTTTGTGGGAAATATAGGGGTATCAGCAAACCCCCCATTTTTTGTAGTGCGAGCACTAGCAGAGAACATGTGACAAGGGGACAACTTAGTTCTGTGGATTTTAGGTGAAAATCAATTAGATCTCGGTAATTCGAAGTGAGCCTTCAATAAAGGCTGGAAAAGTAACTCTGCTTGGGTGAAAACTATTCACAGCATTCATGCCTCCTTATTAGTGTGCCCACTTACAATTACTTGGTCATATGCCCGAACTCATAAATGTCTAGAAGCTTTGGATATATGAACGATTACGAATACCACAGACAACCTTAATTACAGATATTGGGAACTGGTTGTATGTAAAAGAAAAAGAACCACCAATAAAGTGTTCCAATTTGAACTTGTGTTCCTTGCTTGCTAGTTATTGAACTTAATAGTGTAAGTTAAATTATTTTCTGTCATGCTCCTATAATCTCAAATTAGTTAGCACATTCTTCTGGAGTTATGCTATACCCATGCATCTTTGTCCGTAGAAAATACTCTCCTACCTTCCTTGACAACGTGTTGTTTTTGTATGTGATTTGCATATCAGGTTCATGAAATGACCATGGTCACAGCTATTCAGGAGGCTCAGAAGGATAATGTTAGAAGCTTTAATGATTACATGGTGAAAGTTTTGGAGGTTTGTATGCTTCAATGTTTACTGTACCTTGGTTGCATCGACACATTATCAAGCTATTTCATTTGGGTGGTTTTAATTGTGCATGGGCTATAATTTTGTCCCTTGCTTTCTTCTTATTTTCTTGAAGTTTTCCATATGCTCATACAGTATTAGTGTCTGACTGTTAAAGAGAACAGAGCCTATAGTTGAATCTAAATCATAAATTCCTTTGGTCACTAAATTAATTTCCCATGTTGGAGAGAAAGAGAGGATTTTTTAGGAGTTCATGGGTTTATAGCTGTGTTCTCTTTGTTAGTAATAAAGTGCCTAAACACTTTGAATGACTGACCTTTAGAGAGTAGAGAAACCAACTATATGATATCCCCGTGCAAGAAATAAATTTTAGTTTCAGATTTCATAAAATATATCAGGGTAAATTTCTTTTATCCTCCTCCATTATATTATCAAGCTTAATATGCGGATTTGATGTTCAACAGGACTGGCAAAAGGAAAAGTGGGATTTTCTTCAAGGCTTGAGTCGGTTTTCTACACTTCCCAGAGCAAGCGGTAGTGTAGGCACAGTGATTAATCGTCCCGGTGAAATGGCTTCACTACTTCTAGTCCAGGGGTTTTTACTGGTACCAGGCATGCTCGTACCTTCAGCAAATAATAAGCCTACCCTCGGAATGAAGGCTTCTGTATATGCTGAGGTTGTTAGGATACTAAATGACGCAAGAGAATGAGCCTTTCCAGTTGAGCTTTATTTCTTCTAGTATTCATCAGGTATGATATCCAACTTATTATGGATTGGGTATGGGTGCGTGCATCTTAACAATCAGTTGGACTTTCGCACCCATTATATTACGGATACTTAGGAAAACAAAGAAGAAGGTGAATGTAAGTATTTTTAATAGCCCACTATCTTCATGAGGGCTTGAGTTTGAGAGGTAAATCCAAGCCATTTAGTTTTCTTGATCAGTCACTAATCACTAATCAAGTCATTTTTGTTGGTTTTGTTTCGTTATTCAAGGTTCTAATTATAATTGATTCATTCTTATCCAATCGGTCCATCCATTTGATGTTGGATTGGATGTGGATGTAAAATTTGAAATCCGTCTTTTATTGGATGAGGCAAAAATTGGCCCCTCCGGACCATACTTAATGTAGGGGTTTTTGAGTTGGTTGATCACCTCATTCTTCCTTCTGGTTTTGGGTTTGTTGAGCTTTGCTGATTTCCAAGTCGCTGCGCTCTTAACCCAGGACTACACGGATCAAAAAATCCGCAAATGTTAAAGAGTCCAAAACCGAGGTATGGGGGACCTACGTGTATTAAAAATTTAGCTTTCACGTGAGAGTGAGACAGTAGTCCGGGAGTACGTCCATGACAAGTCCGGGAGTACGTCCACTAACCTAATTATTGATAAGCAGGTGCACCCATATGACATGGCAAACCTCTTTTAATACTGATGAAGAGAAGATATCTACTTTTTGCATGCAAAAAGTAGCAAAACAAAGTCCACTGCGTATGGCATAGTAGCCATGGGATCCTAGTTGTCCTTTGAGATCTTTGCCAACTTTAAGCGGGAAAATTCTAGAATATCCGCGTCGTTGATTTTGAACACTGAGATGAACCGACTTGTACCAGGGTTGTGGAACTGGACAGTGGATGAGATCCCTAGGTGGTCCCAACATTTTATACTGTAATACCAATAACATGACCCATCAAAGTAAAAGACAAACTGCAGCTTGACCTGGTCATACACGTGGGTATAATGCAAGGCTTTCTGAACACGTGGAACTTTGGCTTCAACTACGCAGCTGCCTCTGATATGCTTTCTCGTTTACTCCCCTCAAAGTCTCTAACTTGTCTATGCAACTTGTAGGTGTAGAAAATCCTACCACTACATCCAAAGGATCTCAAATCATGCATAAAGAAATCAAACAAAGAAGAGAAGTAGGACACAAGGTATACGTGGTTCGGCAAGATTACCTACGTCCACGGGGTGAAGGGATGATCTTATTACTCTTTTCACGATTACAAGTTACATGTTTTCTTTCTAGCTCTTGGTATCCTCTCTTCTTACTTGCCCCTCTAACCCTATACATGATTCATATTTATAGCCATGAAATGGTGATACAATGATATTACAGTGTTGGGCCTAATACATCTTCCTTGATGTTCCCTTCGGGTGTCTACCGATGCTTCATCCGATCTTCCCTTCTCGCCCAGAGTTGAAGCGTCCGGCCGGTGGTAGCTTCATCCGATGTTGCTCGTTAGGTGATGTTGATCGATGTCGCCTTTTGAGTTCTCGGCCGAGTTTCATTTTGACCGAGTCTTCCTTATCTCTTTACCTACTTTGTCAGAGCATTAAATGTCCTCGAACCCGAGGATCGTCACATCAGAACTTTTTCTCCCCTTTTACCTCGATCTCTCGACCTGTCATTATTCCTCTTTTCTCGTGCCCAGATCCGGTGGGGTGATTCAGTGCTTTCAGTACTTCGCTTTCTTCGGTGCGCCCTCGACTGGGATGGCTCCACCTGTCCCTGTGGATTATTCACACCTACATTTATGCCCCTTCTTCCACTCGTGTAGTTGACACGTGGGAAGAAACCGCCTCGTCTTCCACGTCTTCGGTCATCTTAGGGTTTCGCGCCATCTTTGTTCCCCACTTTCTTGATTCTTATGTAGGTTTACCTTCCTCGTCGGTTATCACGGGTGAGGTTTATAAGCCCGTCCCCAACCTTATTTTCTTTTTACACTTTCCTTTGCTAACTTCGTCTTCCTTCTCTCTCCTTCTCTTTTGCCTTCTTTCCCCCTGCCATTAACTATCTTCTCACCCGGTTTCCTTCCTCCCTTCTCTATTATCCAGGCGTCCTCTCTGTCTCTGCTCTACTGCAACTTCCGGTTCCAGTGTATTTCGCCCCTCTGTCACTTCTCCTGCTAGTTTTCATGGCGTCTTCAACTCCTTCGATGACGGAAAGAAGGTGTGTAAGTTATGTGTTTTTTACGAAGAAGACGGCGTATCACTTGATTCCTGTTTGTTGTAGAGAGTCCTTCCAAGTATGATTACCGTGCTCTAGATTCTATCTTCCCGATAATCCTTCTTCGTTTTCTTGTAGGGGTGACAAGAGGGCTGCTAAAGACTTGTCGGATGAGCAATACGTTCAACGGTTGAAGGATGAGTTCGATCTCCATGGATATGACGTCGGGCTCTTGTCGAGGCCGGAAGGGTGTTAAGAAGAAATGATGTTTTGAGATTCCCTCATTCGGCCGGGCGACCATCGTCACCGGGGGCCGGCTAGAGCTCGGGTTTGCGTTTTCCTCTATATGATCCTAGTCGCCCCGTTAAAGTACGAGGCCCTTTCTAAGATTCGCCGTGCCGCGCCTGGCTCGGTGGAATGGCAACACCTTAGTATCTGTCCAGAGTGGGAGAAGCGTGGCCAGGCGAATGTGCTCCTACCACTTGGTCTACCTCGATCCTTCCCGGGTGAGTGACTATACTCTGCCCGGTTTCGATAATTATCGGAGCGGGACTACCACCAATGGCGATCTCGCCGGGTTTGCTGCCAGCCCTCATCGCCATAAAACTCTTCCCGAAGGTGTTAGGAGACTTCTTTTGGATGAGGATCCTGAGGGAAAGGGTTCCAACAAGCATGCCCGTCATACTAATGACACGGCTTGGGATCTGGTTCCACTGGTTATTTCCGGTCCTCTTTTAAGTGGAAAATTTCCTCCTCCGGCCGAATTTTATCCTTTCTGGGTAGTGAATGTCGATCAGGTAAGTGTATTCCCCTGTCTTTCTAGCTTGATTGATTGGCTCGGGCGACTCGTGGGGTGATGTTTTAGTTTTGGTGTTTTTCAGACTAAGTCCCAAGGTGTTCCTACTGGGACTCTTGTTCATCGGAAGAGGGATAGAATTGCGGAGCGAGGAGGAGACGGGGAAGGTAACAAATATACTTGTTCGTTTTTTTTTTATTTGACGTACATGTACGTGCCCCTATTTGTTGCCTTGCATGGTTCGACATCGGCTCATGCACGAAGGCGAGGGTTGACAAGGCGGTGGTACTTCGGCGAAGGACGGTGAGGATCTCGATGATCGGCTACCTTTATCACATTTCTGAGGAAGTCGCCTCGAAGCCTTCGATGTTTCGTCTACCCTTGTAGGTGAGAAGCCCAAGGGGAGGGTAAGGAACCCAAGGAGGATGTGCTTGCCCCGGAGGAAAGCGTGCCCCCGGGAAGTGGGCGATGAAGGGATTGTTCTCTCCGATGGCGTTGTGTATGTTATGTCCGATGGTGATGATGATGAAGGTCTTTTTGATGAGGAGGACGATACCCTTGGTAATGAAGAGGAGTCGGGACAGGCGGAGAAGTCGGGTGGCGGTGGGAACCTTGTGATCAACCGTGATGTGGAGAAAGTTGCTGTCGGGAGCGGGCTGCTGGGGACTCTTCCTTCCGTGGTTCCTAATTCGGGCAGCAGTACCTCCTTCACCGTCTCGGGCCCTATGTGCAACTCTCTCGGGCGCTTATTTCTCCGTTTTGCCTCTCTGCCTGACGAGGAGAAGATTAATGTTGTTTCGTTGTATGAAGCTGGTCTGAAAAGTACCTTTGATCTGCTGGTGAGTTGAGTTGTTCGGGTGTCGCTTTCATATTCTAGGTAAGTGCTGACCATGTTGGTGCTGTTTGTCGGACATCAACCGCTCGTTGTTGAATCTATTCGCCCTCCGGTAGCGGGGAGATCGCCGAGAGGGAGAACCTTCGCCTCTTGTTACAGCAGGAACGTGAGCGATCTCGGAAGTTGGAGAAGGAGTTGGCCGAGGTCCAAGGTACTTATTTTACTTTCAACTAGTCATGATTGATCTTGTAGTGCCAATATCCTGAGCTTAGTACTCCCTGCCTAGCCGAATCTTCTAGTGCGGAGGCCAAGCGCCATGAGGTGTCGTTTGTTGAAAAGGGAAGTGAACATAGAACGGGATCATGTTTCGAACTTGCAAATGAGAGAATAGTTAACAAGGATGCTAAGATCGATCGTTTAGAGACCGATATCGAAGATCTTCAGTCCAAACTACATCGCTATGAGACTTTTGAGTATGTTCCGAGAAATTGACAATCTTAGGGCGAACTTAGCTCGGTTCCGAGGGATTGCTGCCGATAAAACGTTGTTGGCCGACAACTTAGAGGTCAGTGTGGTCGGTTGAGACTTCAGGTTCGAGATTTGCATGCAGATCGTCTCCGGATCTTGGTGGAGAGGGATGCTGCCGAGAAGTGTAGCCGAGAATCCCTTGAGAAACTTAATGAATCCAAAAAGGTTTCTGAGGAGTTGGAGTGGGTTCGTTCTCAACTATCATGTTTGCAGGTAGCCCATTCCCGACAGAGGGCCGAGTGGAGTGATCACAAGAATACTTGCCCCACCAATGAGTTTAACGAACATCGATATTTAGAGCTTTCTTCGAAGTTGTCTTCTCTCGAGTGTAGCTTTGTCCGTGCGAAGAGACCATTAGGGTAGTTGCCCCTTTGTTGGAAGGTGGTGTGCCTCATGTTGCGCTTTTCTTGTCGTTGTCTTAAGGCTATTGTTGTGTGACCGACCGTCTTTATTGCTTTGGCAGCCGAAGCGAAGAAGGCGGCATCATTGGAAGAGGAAATGTCCGATTGAAGGGGAGGAGGCTCAGTTTGCTCGAGCGGGTGGCCACTTCTTGAAGCGGCGTCGAGTGCAGTGGCGCGAGAATCTTCTTCTTGAGAAGGCGAAGTTTAATGATGAACTTGTCTCGAAGGTTAAAGCCGGTGTGAAGCGGTGCTTGATAAGAAGCGGCCCGTCTGCTGCTAAGAAGCGATCCCGGGACCCGTCCCTTCGAAGGAGTGAACGTGTATTTTGCGTGACTGCGTCGCTTTCTTACCCTTTCCCTTGGGTTGTAATCCGCTTGAACACCTTTTAATTTCTTGCAAACTTTTTTAATGGGGTCTTCGTCGCGATTTGGTTGTTCTTCTTGCTGGCGACGCTATTATGCATGTTACTGTCCTTTTTTATGTTGAGTTGATGATGTGTGGTTTGCTTTCGTGACCTCGTTATGTGTGCCCGTATGAATAGATAGGTTAGTCATAAATGCCGTTTACGTCGAACACACTCAACAAGGAGGGTCATCGGGCCCGATGCCATGTCTGATTGAGGCATCTCATCACCGTCTTTCGAGATCTTGTGTAAGGGTAGTTGGTCTTTCCTAGTTTCTATGGGATCGACATCCCAAGAAGTTATCGATTAATCTTCTTGGGCAAGTGATTTCGGCCACTTGCGAGGAGAGCAATGTTGATTTGCTTTCGGCGTCGAGTACTCATGCCTCGACAATCGACCCGCGGTTTCCAACCGCCGGGGGCCTTGGACTACCTCGGCACTTGCACACTTTGCCATCGCCCAGAGTTCGAATAGTCCGTCTTAGTGTAAGTCGCCCGGCACTTGCACAATGCCATCGCCGGGTTCGAAAAGACCATTCGAGGCACTTGTCATATTTCCAACCCCACGCGGCCTTTCACGGAAATAAATGACAAGATATCTTACGATTTCATGGGTGATATAGCTTTAGTCGTGCAGCATTCCACGGTCGTGGCTCAGGTGTTCCGTCCGGCTTTAGTATCTTGTATGCCCCTTCTCCGACCTTCTCAACGATTGTGTAGGGTCCTCCCCACCGTGGTGCAAGCTTACCGCCCTTTTTGTCACGCTCGTAACTGGGTAGATGCTTTAGTACCAACCGTCTGGTTGGAATTCTCTGGGGTCGAACCCGTTTGTTGTATTCTCGTTGGATCCTTCGTTGATAATTTTCCATCTTACAGCGGGGCCATCTCTCTTGTTTCTTCTAGATCGTCGAGTTTAGCCAAGATAAGATCTGCCGAGATGTTTCGCCTCCATGCTTCGGTCCTTGTGGTGGGTATCATCGCCTCTGTGGGCAGGATGGCTTCGGTCCCGTATGTTAACATGAAAGGTGATAATCCGGTTGCCTCTCTGCGGGTTGTCCTATATGCCCATAAGACGTTGTAGAGTTCTTCGCACCATTCCCCAAATTCCCGTCCGACTTTTTCTTCATGTTATCGGCGATAGTCTTGTTTGTGATCTCGGCTGTCCATTGCTTTGGGGAGTACAGGGGCGTAGACTTGCTCTTTCGGATGTTGTAAGTGTTGAATAGCAGGTCGATGTTCTTGCCTTGTAATTGTTTCCCGTTGTCAGAGACGATTGCTGCCGGAACCCCAAAGCGGCATATGATGTGTTCCCAGATGAATCGAAAAACATCTTTATCCCGTATGTGTTTCAATGGAGCGGCCTCAACCCACTTGGTGAAATAGTCGGTGGCTACAATTAAGTACTTCCTCGTCCGATCCGACATGTAATGGTCCCACGATGTCGATTCCCCATTTAGCGAAAGGCCAGGGACTGATGACATAGTTTAATGTTACGGCCGGTGCATGTATCTTCTTCCCAAATTTTTGGCATTCGTCGCAAACGAGGGCCATGTGCTTCGCGTCCTCATTCATGTATGGCCAGAAGTATCCCATGGTTTTAGCTCGTCTTTGCCGGCTATGACCCAGTTTGTGGTTTCCGCGGCCCCATAGTGCAATTCGTTGAGGATCATGTGCCCCTCCTCCTTACTCGGGCACTTTAGCAATGGCCCTAGATATGACTTTACGTATAGGGCGCCATCTCGAAGTTTCGTATGCAGCGGCTTTGCTCTTGATCTTGTTGATCTCAGGCCGCCCCTTGGGCAACTTTCCTGTTTTGAGGTATTCGTGAATCGGCTTCCTCCAATCATCGGCCCGATATTGATCGGTAGTGGTCGCCGCGACTTGTGCGCCGATATCCGCGGTCTCGGGTACTGAAGGCATTAGGACCCTCATGATTCTAATACCTTCAATGCTTGAGTCTATCAACATGGAAGCAATATATGCTAGGGCGTCAGGAGTGGCGATTGTCCTTCCTACGGATGTGTCGAAACTTGATGCTCGGTATCGGTGATGTAGAATTGGACGAGCTCCCGGTATTTGTAGTTGAGGGTCATGTATGGCGTACTTGCCCATTGATTTGCTTGGGACAACCGGTGGGAGTCGCTCGTAAGCCGTACCTCTTGGATTCCCATCTCCACTATCAAGCGCGGGGCATGTACTACCGCCTCGTGATACGTGACATTGTTAGTTGCCTTAAACTCGAGCCTAAAGGAGTGGACCATCTTTTTCCCCTTTGGCGTCGTGAAGACCAATCCCAAGCCCGACCCATCTTTATTGGATGATCCATCCACGAAAACCTCCCACCGTGTCGGGCTGCATGACTCGAGCAGGTCGGATGGGTCTTCTTGGTCTTCCTCCATTCCAGGTATGTCTTCTACTTCGTCTTCGTCGGCGAGGGAAAGTCCGCGGGAAATCGGCCACTTTTTGTGCTTTTACCGTTGTTCTCATCTCGTAAACGATGTCGAACTGCTTTATTTGCGCACTCCACTTGGAGATCCGCCCCGACCCTGTTGTCTTTGTCGAGTGCGACTCTATGGGGGACTTTGTAAGCACCCTAATTTTGTGGGTTTGAAAGTATGTCCGAAGCTTCTGCGTTGCGAACACTAGTGCTAATATCAGTTGCTCGATCCTGGTGTAGTTCCTCTCGGCTGGGCTCATGGTCTTGCTTATGAAATACACTGCTTTTCTTCCTCCCCGGCGTTCTTGACTAGGACGGCGGCGATGGCGTGACTAGTTGCCCCAAGGTATAGCGTTAGTATGTCCTCTGGCTCGGGTCTTTGCAACACCGGTAGACTCGCGAGATGTTGCTTGATCTTTTGAAACGCTTCTTCGCATTCCTCGGTCCATTTAAACTTCTCTCCTTTCCGTAGCGTCCCGAAGAAGTCCTTGCATTTGTCGGACGATCGCGAAATGAATCGCCCCAAGGCCGCCAAATTCCCATTCAATCGTTGCACGTCTTTTACCGTTACAGGCGACGGCATTTCCACAACGGCCTTGACCTTATCCGGGTCGGCCTCAATTCCTTTGTCGGTGATTATGTATCCTAAGAACTTGCTCGAGGTGACCCAAAAGGTGCACTTGGCCGGATTGACCCTCATCTTGTATCTTCTCATGGTTTGAAATATGCCTCGAAGGTCGTCGATGTGCTTGTCGGCCACCTTGCTTTTGACCAACATATCGTCCACATACACCTCAATGGTGTCGTGTATTTTATCTTGAACATGTCTTCCACCAGCCTTTGATAGGTGGCGCCGGCATTTCTTAATCCAAATGGCATTTTGGTGTAACAACACAGTCCTCTTGGTGTGAAGAAGGACGTATGTTCTTGATCTTCGGGGGCCATGGGTATTTGATTGTACCCTGAGTATCCGTCCATGAGAGTTATCGCCTTATACCCGACAATGGATTCCACTAGGCGATCGATCTTTGGGGAGAGGGAAGTCTGTCCTTTGGGCACGCCTTGTTCAAGTCACTATAGTCTATGAAGATCCGTACGCCCCCATTTCTTTTAGGGACTATCACCATATTAGATATCCATTGTGGGTATTGGGCCTTTCGAATGATTCCCGCTGCATACAACTTCTTCAATTCGGCCTCCACCGGTTTGTAGCTCGGGTGCGATTCTTCTCATCTTTTGCACGATAGGTTTGAACTTGGGGTCTATCCGCGGGTGGTGCGAGCAGACTTCCGGTCAATTCCTTCCATATCGTGCATTTGCCAAGCGAATATGTCCATGTTCTCCTTGGAAGGGCTATCACCTGCTTGTGATTGGTCGCTTGTCAAGAGGACCCTATCCTCACTAATCTCGGCTCCTCCTCGGTGCCCAGATTGACTTGTCGGGTTGGTTCTAGGGCCGAGAAATTTTGCTTTAGTTCGCCGATTGTTACCGGCTCCTGTGATTGCTATAAGGTCTCTTTCTCGCCGGCTTCATAGGTAGCGATGGCTTGCGACATTACCCTTTCCAGCTCCTCGCCCGCTTCTACTTCCTTTGACTTCTTCTTTTCTTGACGTTTCCTTGACCGCCTCTCCTCATTCTGCTGAACGTCTATCTGCACGCATTGCCTTGCCGCCTGGGGGTCGCCTAACACTTCCACTACTCCTCGATACGTCGGGAACCGCAATCTTTGATGATAGGCCGAGGCGACTCCCTTAATCCCCGCAAGCCAGGGTCGACCCAGGATGGCTTCGTATGGAGACACCACATCGACCACGCAGAAGGTGGTGAGCGTGTCAATGAATCCCTCCCCGTCCGAGACTCGGAGGGTGACTTCTCCTTTTGGCACGGTCACCATGCCGTTGAAGCCGTAAATTCGATAGGTTGACGGGATCAGGATATCATCGGACAATTCCATTCTCTTGAAAGTGTCATAGAACAGGACTTCGACTGAGATGCCGCTGTCCATTAATATTCTACGGACCCCCCATTCCTCAATCAGCAGAGTTATGACTAAGGGATCCCCGTGGGCCTGGCCGTTCAATGGGACGTCTTTCGCCGAGAAGCTGATCGGCTGCATCATCCATGGTTCCATGGGTAGAGTCTTGGCCACACTGAGGATTTCCTTGCCTGATCGGTCCCTCTTATGGATTCTCGAGGTGATACATGTTCCCAAGTCGTACCCCCTGAGTTGCCGAGTGTGATATGGTGTTACTGGTGACCCAGGTGTCGCGATTAATTCTTATTTGGTGCACTGGGACGTCTGGTTCAGCAGGTGTCGGCGATGTTTTGACGAAATGCCGTAAATACCCATCCCGGATCAGGTGCTGGACGATGTCTTTCACTTCCCTACAATCATTGGTTGAATGGCCGCGGAACTGATGATAGTGGCAGAACTCCGGGTGGTTCCTTGTTCCGTCGAACTGAATTCCCCGAGTCTTGGGATAACGGATGTCATTCCTCTTTTCGACTTCCTTGAACACTTCTTCCAATGGCGCATTTAGCGGAGTATAAGATCTTGGCTCATGGCGAGGCTTCTTTCCTTTCTCGACCCAAACCCTTTTGTTCTCACCCTGGTGCTGGGCACCCGGCCTTTTCTCGGATCGTTTCGTGGCTTCTCGCGGGGTGGCCCCTTCTGCGGTGCTTGCTTCTTGTATTCCCCTATCTTGCGCTCCTTCCTGAATCTCCTCTAAGGCGATATAGTGCTCTTGCATCTTCCGGATCTCTCTTAGTGTCTTAGGCTTCTCCGTGTACATTGCCACCCAGATGGGATCCGACTTCCTTAGCGAATTCTCGAAGCCAATATCATTGGTCGACCGGTGCTTTCCCTATATCCGTACATAACTTTCTCCATCTGTCCGTTAAAGAGCGCAACGGCTCCACGAGCCTTCGTGCCGGGGGTGAACAACTTGTCGACTCGGGCCGAGCTATCTTGTTATGCATGTAAGTCTCGAAAGGTCTCCACCAAAACGCATAGCTCCCAACGGATTTATCGGGCAGGGTGTAGAACCAACTCTTTGCCTCACCCTCCAAACTTGCCGGGAAGAATTTGCACATGACCACATCATGATTCTTCCATTGTAGCAAGGACATGCCGTACATTTTGATGTGCTCTCCTGCATCGCCTGTGCCATCAAACCTAGATGGGAAGATTGGCAACACATTTTGGTGGAAACGGAGTCCGGTCCAACTCCACAGTAAACGGCGTCTTACGGGCTTCACTGTCACTTACGCTAACTTATCGTCCTCGTTGTCTCCGGTCAGTTTTTTAACCATCCGCTCGAGCCGCTCGATTTTTTGTTTGGTGGACGCGTCCGTGTTCTCATTGGTCGCTTCTTCATCGGCCGAAGAATCCTCGGCTGGCCCATACCCTTCTCTTGGCCGATTAGGGTCGGGTATGCGTTCTCGGCTCGGCGAGAGGGGTGGGGCGTTCCTTGGTGGAGTGTGGTTGCTAGAGGCGCCTCGGCTTGATGATCCTCTCGACCCCGTTCTCATGTTGCGGAGTTGGTAATTTTCGTATTCTAACGCTAGGTTTCTCCTTTGCAGTTCTCTCATTAGGTCTTCTTGTCTTCTTTGGCTTGCCAGTATAGCGAGTAACATCGGGTCGGTGCTCTCATGACTAGAGTGGCCATTCACTTGGTGTCATGTTGTGTTAGGGGGTGCGGTCGGGGGTCTCGTAGCGAGAACAGACGAGGGAAAGATCGGAGCTCTTTGGGTGATCGACCGCCGCTGGGGGAACAATCGGAACTGCGGGGTGGTTAGCCGATGCTGGGGGAGCAGTCAGAGCTGCGGGGTGGTCGACCGCTACCGGGGGGATGTCCCGATTGTGGTCCCCCCTTGCCAAGTGTACTCGCCTAAGCCTCTCAGCTTCTCGTTCTAGGTCTCGCTGGTACTCTGTCGGTTGTCTCCTTCGTTCCTCGCGTACTGTCTGCACTTCCTCCTCCTCCTCGGTATCCGATGCAGTTCTTCTATCCTCCATGTTGCCCTCATTCCTTGGCCCCATCTGGCTCGGGTTGATCCTCAACATCCCGGGTGGGAAATCGTCATCTCGGCCCAAATCGACCTCCTCGTCGACCGTAGTCATGCCTTTGATCAACGCTTGAGTCTCTCCCTGGTTGTTCGGTCGACGATCTTCGTGCCGAGAATCCGTGAGTCCTTCTTGCCCACTAGATCCCGCTGTGACCCGGTTCCTCAGGATCCTGCTCGTCCTGGAGGTACTTGCCATTACCTTTGATATCGTCCTCGTTCCTCGGCTCGCCTATCCGTTCGTACCTACGTCAGCAAAGGACACAACACTTACTTCGAACTGCTTTCGAAAAGGTTAAGGATGAAGTACGACGGTTCAGCGGTGCAAGGTGGGACAAGTTTTTATAGTACACTTCCATTTACGCTAGCGTGTTGGTCTCAAAGATCAAGTTGTTTTGGCCATAAAGGACAATTTTCAAAAGTGTCCCCGACACATCGCTTTACTACTTTCCCTATGCATTAATCATTATTTGTCCTAACATTCCCTGCGCTAGGAGTCATTGACCACCCGTACATTAAATCGGAAGGTCTCTTTCTTGGCGACGATGGATAGTAACGACGACCCTCAACAACCGCCGTGCTGATGGTCTTCCCACAGAAGTGAACCATGGGATATTTACAGTTTTCTACTGATGTTGTGGGGCTTCCATTGTAGGATCAGAATGAGATTCGGCTAACGTGTCCGCTCACTATAATCCTTCCGACCATGGTTTCGAAGACCGGACTCAACGATTCTGAGCTAGTCTTGCTTCTACCATTGTTGTACTTTGCTTAATTTGTTAAAAAGAAGGGTTTAGGCAATGAAGCGAGTAAATGAAGGCAAATGTAACGATGTCTATCCTTAAATTCTGAAGGTGATAAATCTAACAACCTAGGCGTCTTGATCATTAGAGTTTTCATTAAGCATCAACTATTTTCAACGGATGTTGATAGGAGCTGTTGAATCTCTCTTTTAACAAGGTCTCAAACGATAAAACCCGGCGAGATGGGGTTTCCTTCTAGCTTCTACCAACATCGAAAGATGTTATTTTGGGAGCTCGCGGATCTTCCAACAACTCGCTGGGGTATCTTAAGCAAACAACTTATTTTATTGAAACAGTCTTGACGACTTTGTTTAAACGAAAGACATGTCTTACAGGGGACGTAAAGACAATAAACAGGAACACAAAGCGGACTCACAGCAAACTCGATAAGGTTTTGCTAAGAAAGGAAAGATAAAGAGCAAGAATCAAACTCCGCAAGGTTTTGTTAGGAAAACAAAGATAAAGAGCAAGAATCAAACTCCGCAAGGTTTTGTTAGGAAAACAAAGATAAAGAGCAAGAATCAAACTCCGCAAGGTTTTGTTAGGAAAACAAAGATAAAGAACCAAAAGAGTTTCTCTCTTAGCGTCAACTAGCACACAAAGTGGCTTAGGAGCTTGGATTTTCCTCTTTTGGTAACGATCTCAAGGTATCCGAAGATGTTATACGGTCCCCTTAGTCGGCGCCAAAATGTAGGTGTAGAAAATCCTACCACTACATCCAAAGGATCTCAAATCATGCATAAAGAAATCAAACAAAGAAGAGAAGTAGGAGGACACAAGATATACGTGGTTCGGCAAGATTACCTACGTCCACGGGGTGAAGGGATGATCTTATTACTCTTTTCACGATTACAAGTTACGTGTTTTCTCTCTAGCTCTTGGTATCCTCTCTTCTTACTTGCCCCTCTAACCCTATACATGATTCATATTTATAGCCATGAAATGGTGATACAATGATATTACAGTGTTGGGCCTAATACATCTTCCTTGATGCTCTCTTCGGTGTCTACCCGATGCTTCATCCGATCTTCCCTTACGCCCGAGTTGAAGCGTCTGGCCGAGTGGTAGCTTCATCCGATGTTGCTCGTTAGGTGATGTTGATCGATGTCGCCTTTTAAGTTCCCGGCCGAGTTTTATTTTGACCGAGTCTTCCTTATCTCTTTACCTACTTTGTCAGAGCATTAAATGTCCTCGAACCCGAGGATCTTCACATCAGAACTTTTTCTCCCCTTTTGCCTCGATCTCTCGACCTGTTTTCATTCCTCTTTTCTCGTGCCCAGATCCGGTGGGGTGATTCAGTGCTTTCAGTACTTCGCTTTCTTCGGTGCGCCCTCGACTGGGATGGCTCCACCTGTCCCTGTGGATTATTCACACCTACACAACTAATCAAATCAAAGGTTCATCAAAGAAATTTGTTGATATTAGTGAAACAATGGGTGGGTTTGGAGCTACTTATGTGATTTAACTTTTGAAGACTCCTATTTTTTTTTTTTTGGACAGTCAAAATATTTGCAACACCTGGGGAAGAGATAATGGTGAATGGGTAATGGGTAATGGTTTTTCTTAGAAAATTTGAACTGGAAATAACTGTAGTGAGTGCTGACAGATGATCGATTTTGGGTATAACTGTATGGATTCAAGAGAGTGGTTGGAGCTTTTGTCAGAGAAACGATTTGTGCAACTCTTTTCTTTCTTGATTTCTCTCTTTCTTACTGAAATGGGAAATGAAATCAAAAAGTCTTTGATAAAAAGATGCCCCCGTCTTTAATTTCCATTTGATTTTTGTTTACTATTATCATTATTATTATTATTAACTATTGTGTAGGTGAGATGCAAAATATAAAGCAGCTGCGATTAAGTGCTCAAGTTAGTTGTGAGGTTGTTATCCCAATCCCATCTCTTAACTTCTTTGAATCTATCTGTCTATCCTTCAATCTCTGTTAGAGAGTGAGTAGCAGTACCTGCGAATAGATCAAAACAAGGGAATTTGGCTGATTTGGCCAATCTCTATCCTTGTCAAAATCACTTCATGCGGAGAAGAAGAACAAAAGAACTATATGCCTGTGATGAACCCTTAAGGGAGTGGTGGGTCCCACCTAAATGCAATGGGACCCACCTAAAAAATTAGCACATGAGTGGTGTTGTTCAAAATCTGGGTCTGCCGGGCATTTTTGGTGTATGTAAAATGAAAATCCTTTTATCTTTTAGAAGTGGGGACGAGCAAAGAAAGAAAGGAAACTAAGAGATGAAAAACGAGGAAATGTTTACTTGTATCTACTAAATTAAATTTCTTTCATTTCCATTAAATGATAACTTTCTCGTTTTTCTTTTATTTTTGTTCTATTTTTCGTGGTTGGGAATTTGGGATTCTTGAGTTTGAAAGATAATGCTATTGACTTGAAATATTACCAGGTAACACACTCGACCACCACCACACATCGACATCAACTTTACAGACTCAAAGATGATTTACTAGTAAAAATATCTTTTTCCAGTACATACCCAGAAATGTACCATTTACATCATCATACATGGACAGGTAATTGACCCCTTTCTGAAAGACTAGCTAGATGATCATCTGCATTAAAACGAAGAATAATAGCACACGTCACTCTAAGACATAAATTCTAATCAAACAACCTAAAACCAACCTCTCTCCCATTGCAATGGGACCCACCGCTAAGCTTTTGAGTGGCGGGTCCTATTCTAATATGAGAGGGGTTGTCTTTAGGCTGTTTTTGATGTTATTTGTCCAGAATCAATGATTCTGGAGCGGCGGGGAAGTCATTGAGTGACAAAACATTGACATCAAAATTTTTAATGATACAAAGAGAAAAAATATCGTTCATGAATCAACATATAGAGTTGTTTTATCTGGGCCTAGCGAGTTGAATTTTGTGCAGTTTTTGTCATGGAGGTTGAATAAAAGTACGGCGTTAAACATCATAGAACTCGGATTATTGATACCAACATCTAAAGGTTTTCATTACCATTCTACTTGAAAGATATTATTGTACCAGTGTTTTACTCTTTTTTGTGATACATATTACCGTCATACTTATGAGGGCAACAATTCCAAAGTCATTGGCCCTAACAAGTAACGAACTAAATGCAAGGAGAAATAGTCTTCTTCCTACTTGTTAGACAAATAGTCTTCTTCCTACTTGATGAAGGTGTATGGACATGGAAAGGACTTTCTCGTGGACATGGATACGCCGTCCACAATGCGTGAGCGCATTTAGTGGTGTAAAACGTGCCGGTCCGGCACAGTCCAACGCACGAAATCACGTGTTGTGCAGGGCTGTACCCAAGGTAGTTAATATCGCGTATCGGTATCGTATCGGTCGGGTCCTATATACCTATACAAATGATAATATCCGTTTTTACAGGCGATACATCATTTAATATAGAATTTCAAATAATTATAAAACCATAGTAATAAATAATAAGAATCATACACATATCTCAAATTTCCAAAATACAAGGTGGTTTATTAGAGCTTCTCCAATGGTCATTGTGTGTATTTCCTATGTGGCAACACAAATAAGACATCCTCAATCTATTTTTCCTTAAAATTAGGGAGAGAAAAAAAATCCATCTCCAACAGTATTGCATGTAACATCTTCTTTTAATTAGTATAAATTTTATTTTTCATAATTAAGATTTTATTAGAGCTAAAAATAGTTAGTTAATATATTAAAGTCAATTCAATTAAATAAAAGCTGACTAGAATGGTAGACAATGTCAAGGGGAATGTCTAAAACTAGACATTCACCTTGATAATGTCTACCCAAAGTCATCTATACATTGGATTAAGACATCAGGGTTGGAGAATGATTTTAGAAAAAATGGATGTATATCCTAGGTGGATTTTGACATTTATCTCCATACACAAGCCATTGGAGAAGCTTTTAGCCAACGCTGTGATTGTTATCCCATTATGCCAGTAAATCTTTTTTGTTATCCTCCATATTTATCTTTTATATTTCTCTGCCTTGCAATCAAAATATGGTTTCCATCTTATATCCTACCATATAGTCATTGATTTTATATTATAAATATATTATGGCTTTTTACCTTCTCCAATTGACATTGTACTTGTCTGTAAAGACTAGATGCATGTTGATGAAAAATTTATTCATGAAACCGATATTATCGGTGTATAAGTAAAACCGATATATCGGTCTGTACCGGCCTGTACAACCGATAATATCATTTCGTCTTTTTATCGCCGATATTTTCGATATCGTATAGGTATTTTTCGATATCTGATAAAAACCTGTAATATCGGCCTGTACAACCGATATTGACTACCTTGGCATGTACCAGAAATTCAGACGTGTTGTGCTGTGCCGTGCTAAATGACGTGTTGTGCTTTGTTATGCCAGAAAAATAATCGTGATGTGTCGTGTTGTGTTGTGCTAGCCCATTTATTTTATATTTTTCAAAGTAAATATTTCTCATATATTTTAGTTAGTATATCTACTATTACATAAATTAATTAGCATAACGAAAATAAAATGTCAAAAACTGGCTAAAATAATGATTTTATTTTGAAATATATATGAAATGTGTTGTATTGCGTTGTATTTTATGCATGATTTGGCATGCTTTTTTCGCGTGCAGTGATGTGATGTGCCGCATGCTTAGACGTGCCACGTGATGTGCCATGTTGATGTGCCTATTTGTCTGGCATAACACAACACATTTAACTAACGTGTTGTGCCCGTGTTGTGCCAGGTTATGTGTTGCGCCGTGTTGTGCTCGAATTTTAACAATTATAAGGGCTGTCCTAATGCTGCCTAAGTTACTATAATACCCCTGCATAGTTTAAATACATTACTACCCTTCAACTTAATTAAATTCTAATCCTAAAACTCTCCCACTAAATAACCCATCCCTTAATTAACTAACCACCCACTAATTAACTCACTAACCGTTACTAATTAACCCTTCTATCTCACTCTTCTTCTCATCTTCTTCTCCAAAAACACAAACAAAATTCTGAAAATTTCTTTGTTCGATTAAGCTCTCGATTAAACACATTAATGGCACCTCGTTTTAAGCGATACCCTAGAAATATGGTGCCGAATCCTGGTGTTGCTTCTGTAGCATCTCAATCTAGGGTTTTTGGAAAAGATGGTGATGAAGAGGATAGTGGATTGATCGGTGTTGGAGAGCGAGAAATAGAGCCTGATTCATTAAAATTGCACATAGAAAGGTATTTCCCACAAACCCATTGCTTGGTTTTTCGTATTTCGTTGATTTCTGACATGTAATCGATGATTCCTCCGGGTTTTGGAAGTTCCCGAGTAGTGTTCGGCTGAAATTTAGCAAATAGAACTTTTTTTTTTGCGTACAAAGAACAGGTTCGGCTTTCGATTGCGCCAACCTCGTGTTCGGCTTATAATATTTTTGTATGATAATGCGTCGAACTGTTGGGCTCATTTTTCGGCTCATTTTGATAAATATCGAATGTGCCGAACTTTACTCTGTGTATGGCCAATAGTTTCCTATAAACTTGTCCATTTATAGGTGACTTATCACATTGTTTAGTAGAGTCATATTTATTTAGTTTGGAAAATTAATTAAGGTGTATCATTTGTTTTAGCACCCATCCGGGAAAATTCAAAGACAAGCTTAAAAGGAGAACAATGGAAGTGACTCCTTCTAATTCAAGAACTCCCAAACCTCAAGGTGGTGGCACCAAAACTTGCATGCAGGGAAAAGGCGAAATGACACGGGTGGATGTTTGCCTGTAGAACAAGAGGATGATAATGATGAAAATAAGGGTGTAATATGAGGTGATGATGAAGATGGTGGTGGAGGGGGAGGACGAGATGATGTATATGGTGGTGATCGCGAACCTCTAACTTGATTTTTCTTCTCAAAATTGATGCATGTCGTTTTAGACCTTTGGATGTATTTTTTTATGATGTGGAAGATATTATGAATGATAAAATGTGGTGTAAAGAGATGATAAAGATTGAAAGATCTCTTCTTAAGGATTTTCTCATATAGAGCTCTCAAAGTTAGGCTTTAGAATCCTTCCGAAACCGTTTCTCCTTGAGATAAAAGTCAATTTTTGCCCCATCACAGTGTCAGGTTCGGCTAATACCTTGCCAACCTTTCCCGGCCGAACCTGACAAATGAAATTTACCCCAGGTGGTTGTCAGGTTCGGCTGACTCGATTAGATTACTTTTAAGCCGGACTTATCTCTGTAAACACTTCGATCTTGCTTTGTGGGCCCTGGTTCAAGCTAACTCCCGATGATGAGTTATCAGTGAACTTATCTCTCAGTACTCTCAAGTTTTTAGATTTTATTTTGGCCATAACTTCTTCGTCCGATGTCGGAACGGCCTCATTCTTTTTGCGTTGTTTTCGTCTTTTCTTCTTCTTGAAGATGACGATAATATATCATTGATTTGAATGAGTTTAATTTGGACATTGATGTTCTCCATTAGTAGACTTCAGTATCGTTTGGGGTTAGGTTTGGCTCATTCACAATACTATTTGAAAGTCGATCTTTGAAGTTCGGCTCATTAGCACATCCTCGTTAAGCCGAACCATGGAATTTATTTGGTGGAAAATAATTCTATGACAATTCGGCTTATAAAGAATTCAATCGTACAAACCGAACTGTTCTTATTTATCAAGGTTCGGCATACAAATTATCTGCCGAACCTAACTCTGTTGCGCCGAATTACATACAAAAATCAAAACTTTTGGTGAATTCAAGCTACAAAACAGACATTAAACAACGTCTACAACCATACCTATGTATTATTAGCATTGGGTTCCTCATCCATGTACTCATCTTCGGGATTTTGCTCCAAAAAGTCATCATCTTAAGCTTGAGAAAAAAGTTGAGTTTGAGATTGAGTTTGGGTAAAATCATTTTCATAATCCAACAAATAAGCCATCTTCGGATCTCCATCGTAAATGATATGTTAGCTTTACATGATGAAGATTCACCTTTCTCACTCGAATTTGTATCACACATCTCTCAATAATCACAAAGATCACAAAGAAAAAAAAAAATTCCTCCTCTCCTTCTTCTTTCCTCCTTCTTCTTTTTCTAAAATAACTCACTAACTATCTTTAAAAATAAAATTATTAACCTAAATTAACACTAAACTAACTACAATCATTAACAACTAATTAATCAGATTTACACTAATTTAACACTAATCTCACAAGGGTATTTTCGCATTTTTGAAAAGAGGGGATAAGGTCTACCCTAAAAATACTATTGGCCCCCCTTTTTTTGTCTTATTCCATTTGCCCCCAAATTTTCTTGTATGCCCCAAATTAGGGTTCTTATACAGCTTACATGTTAACAACATCTTCTCGACATGTCTGATGAGCCCTACATTTTGGACACATAAGAAAATCCTACATTTTGGACACATAAGAAAATCAAAGTGGCTAAATAAATTCACTTACTGCCTCAACTAAATAAGCGTGTCTAATGCCAGCCTACACATTAGACACACAATTGGTTAATGTGGCCATATCTTCATCTATGGCTACGGGTGATGGGTTTAGACTTAAACGCATGACCAAAAGGTGTCTTATGGATACAGTTGATCAATTTAGGTTTAAACTCATGACCAAATGGTGCACTATGTCTACAGGGTAACGTAAAATGTGGCTATAGTTATACCAATGACCCGAG
The DNA here is from genome assembly GCA_023531295.1 of Papaver armeniacum. Classification (NCBI taxonomy): domain Eukaryota; kingdom Viridiplantae; phylum Streptophyta; class Magnoliopsida; order Ranunculales; family Papaveraceae; genus Papaver; species Papaver armeniacum. The sequence goes on along the minus strand of JAJJWW010003826.1, from coordinate 173,168 downwards.
AGCCACGAATTAACTCGAAACATGGCTGGACTGTAAACCAAAAACGTCGCCTATGTGAAGGTTTGTACTACCTAACAGCCACGGCTCATGCATTATAGTTCTGATATCATATAATTCTTGCCAGAATTTTTCATAATCCTTAGGATCTGAAGCCCCATAGACTGAATTTTAGAGTGACAGAGAATGCACCTAACAAGTCTTCCATCAAAACTACAACCATAGGATTATCCTGGGTGTTCCTGAATTTCAGAGTGACAGAGAATGCACCTAACAAGTCTTCCATCAAAGCTACAACCATAGGATTCCACAAGTATAATCGCATCCATCATTTCCCCAATTCCTGCTGTCTCTTGAATTATTACGATAGCAGGCCTATTTCTTCTTATAGCATTCCTAATAGCAATACACTTAGCTTCTTCTCCTAAACCCCGAATATTCCAAGAAAGAATTTCATGATCCATTAGTTCCAGCTGAGCCCTTGTAGAATTAACAGAAGTATCAGAAGAAATTGCTGCATCGGACCCCAACTTTGAAGAATGAAAATTTCGATCGTCGGTGCTCAGGGTACCTCTTTCTTCTTCTGCTTACCAATTTTCATCATCAGAATCCACATCAAATTTTTCAAAACCATCGAAATGACTGTTATAACTTCGGTTTGCAATTGCAGAGTTTTTGAGATCCATCAACATAGTTTTACACAACAATCTTGATGGGCTATCATCACAATCAATACCCAATTTTTTGCTGAATGATATGTGAAAATCCACATTGTTCTCAAAAATTAGACGATTTGAAGACCCCTCGTTTACCTTGCTACAGCTTGCCGTTGCGCCTTTCCAGTCATTTCTTCATCATTTTCTCAAAAACACAGATTCATTTCCTCATCATTTTCTTCACCATTTTCTTCTCCAATAATGATGAATTTAACTAAAGCATCATCTTCAAAAATTCAAAACCCTACAAATGAAAAACAATCGGAACTTCTTCCTCCATCTTTCTTCGATCAACAGGCTCAAACTTTGGGTTTAGATGAAATCTTTACTAAATCTTCACAAAGAGATGACATTACAGCAAACAATTCAACAACAAAGATGTAAGTTCAATGCATTATGCATTAGAAGTTTAATTTGTTAATACATTTATCTAACTTTATTCTTTTGTGATCTAGATCGTTTATCAAAGATAGAGCTATTTTGGTTACAAAACGGGATTTGGGTTCAACGACGGATGGTTTTGCATGGAAAGCATGTACCAAGGCGCCAGTGAACCAAACTACTCTCAAGTATGATAACTATATTTTTACACAAAATTGGTTAAAAATACCAAAATCAATAATTCCCCGGGTGAAAAAAGACATTTAGATTTTGATATTGTTTAAATGGACAAAATATAAAAATAGCCAGGATGTAACCAGTTTCATCCTACCCATTTTCAAATTCTTTTTCTGTTGTAGGGCCTACATGTATATAAAGGACACTGTTCCATGTAACCCTGCTAATGATCAATAAGAAACTCTGTCTCTTTCTCTATCATTCTCACCTTTATCACTACAAAACGTTATAAGCACGAACTCTTTTTCCACTGAGATTTTTCTTTTGGTTATCAACGAATCATAGTTCTGGGAATCTCTAACTCTCTTCACAAAAAAGATCTGTGGAACACATAAGAGGATTTTGTTTTCTACATTGGGTTGCGCAAAGTAATTGAACACATTTCGGTATTCCTAAACTTCTATTTATTCAATTTTATTTTCCCTTTTCCTAACATGATTTGATTGAAAAAAAAAACTGTTTGTTTATCAAACTGATGTGATGTCTTCTATATATGGTTATCACATGAATTTTTTGCTTTCAAAAAGGTGCTACAGTATTTTTTAAAATATATACACCCTATGTGAGATATATTATTATAATAGATGATTACCCATGATTCATTATTTTATATGTATGTACAATTTGATGTTTACATTTTCAAAACTCATTTTCATATCTTGTCTGATTATGAATATAAATTATTATTATATTTTAATCTAATTGTCATCATATATATATTTTATTATATATTATTATATTGAATATTGATGTTATGATTCTCATGTGTATAAAAGTTGGTATGTTTTGATTTTATCAATATATGTGTGGAGATTATTTTGTATGTATTGTGTGAACAGTAGGGTCTATGGAATAAAGTTAGAATAGAAAATGGTTTTTACTGTTCTATGATTGATAGTGTCCTTGCATGATTGATTGGTATGCATGTTAACTGATATGTATTTGATGTGTGATATGATCCTCTATCCATCTTATTATCTGTTGATTCATGATTGCTCTTGCTTTAGTTTGTTGATCCCTTTCTTTAAGATTATTGACGCACTAGGTGCTGGTTTTGTAACGTAAAAGTTAAATGCATATTTTGACTGATTTTGAAAAGTAATAATATAATAAATATTTTTTTAATTTTGTTACTACTTTTGAAACGCATAAAATCTGTCGTATTTGTTTGTAGATGTTTTTTTTTTTTTAAATCTCTTAATTCGAATTGTATAGCCAACAGCGATCTTTTCTGTCTTTGGCTCTCTGTTGTCAACCAATATTCCATGAAGATTAACATATATATACTTTTAGTAAATAATATAAAAACTTTTATTTGTTTGTGACATGTATATGTGGGGTCTCCATCCCTTGCCGTGTTCACAATTTGGGAATATGTGGATGGAATATTTATTCCTCACGATGTCGTGTGCCGGGATGCTCTGTTCACGATGAATTGAAAAAAAAGAAGAAAAAAAATCTCGCATCCATCCCGTTCCAATCAAGCCCGGACCAGCCTGTTCTAGCCATGTATCTTGTTCCCGATCCGGTTTTAGGTCATGCGTGATTAAAGTTGTTCCTGTTTTGTGTATATACAACGGGAACTAAAATGTGAGGTATGTAACTAATGTTAATGTGCGTTTTAATATTGAATGTTTGTTGGGCTTATTTATTTATTTTAAGAACATGCCTAGTTCTGTCTTTTTTTTTAAAGATAAGTCCATAGCATATATAAACTGTCAACTTAAATTATGACCGTTGATCTCGATCATTAAGAATTTTGATCTTAATGCTATTTTGTTCTCTTGAATATGATATTGGCTATAGTTGAATGTTGTGTTTTGTTTAATTGGTTGTACCAACTCGATTCCAATGTATTTATTTGGGTTTTAGAAGTACTTAGACCATTATTGCAAACTTGATATTGTCTCTCCAAATTTGAATTCCGTGGGGTGTAATCCACTTGCTTGACTATTAAAGAGTCGGCATTTTCAAAAGATACATTGTAAATAAAATCACATGTATTCCAATTTTTATGTGGAAGAACTCACAAAAGGTGATATGATTCAGAAAATTTCCATTTTTCTACTTCATCCATGATACTAGAGAACCAAAAGATGTAGAAGTATAACAAAAAGAGAACTATCTTTAGTAATATTTTCAACCTAAAGTAAGTGGTTGACATGTGTAGTGAGATTCTCCTGGCCTATTGAGATAAAGAAATTTCTCATGTTAAGATAAATGTAGCAAAATTGAAAATGGAAAGAACCCCCCAAGTAATAAGGGTTAGACGTAATGACTCATATAAAGCATGAGAAAAGGGGCATATATATCACGGGATGAAGCTAAAATGTAATTCTAGCTTCCATCATAAATGAAAGAGTTGGAAATACACCTGGTCATAGGTATTGGTATATACAATGTAATGTGTGTATCATAGTAGCAACCAATTTTCACATCAACTTTAATGGTAACAAGAACTTTGCCTGGCCAATTGACTACCTTATCGAGCGCAGCACTGCTAATTTTTTTTCTTCAAGATAGAACAAAGAAGTCGCAAAATCTCTAAATGTACCAAGAGATAATCACACCTTGTTAAATTCCCAAGTAACCCGTGCAAATGAATATCATGTGGAACATCAAAATGATGAGAATGTAATTGATTGCATCTTTTATAATCTCTAATTTATTTGGATGGAAATATATTTTAGAGAAACTAATGAGTCAATCTAGTACAATGTAATTCACTATAATATTTGGATTATTGAATCATATTGACTAAGACGATGAAATGTTGGAAACTGACTCAAAAAAAGGCTTTGGGCATAACCATAAAGAAACTTTGGTTGTGACATGATGATTGTTTTGAAAGAACACATACAAATATCACTTTATTTGAGTGAACGAAAATGGGAAAAAGATTGATGAATGCAACCGACGACATATCTCTCAATAAGTGTTTTCTAAATTACTAGATGCACAACCCCCCTTCCCATTATGCTTTTAGGTAAGAAAGCATATCACTCATTTTTTACAAAGTCTTCATTAAAACAGGATCGAGACCATCCTAAGATGTAAATGGTGAAAATTACATATTACAAAGAAAACAAGGTGAACTTTAGAAAAATATTCATGCAGAATGCGGACCATTAAAGTGACTGATGGATCTGTTGAATGTTTTGACATTTTGGACTAGTTATAGTTCCCAAGAAATTTGTGTTTGAAAAATCCTAGCACATATTACACAATGCAAAGTGCAAAGGCTAACCACCCTTGTTAATGCTAGAGAATTTGCATCAAAAGGACTTGATGAATATTGCATGTTTAATAGGATCAATATATAGCATCTTATACCCAATGGTCTCGCAGAGGCTACCATCAAACGTTACAGATGGTGTCTACGGAATAGGTTATGCGTATCAACCTACCTTTTATTGCTTTGGGGATATGCAATATTACGCGCATCTTTACTTAAGTTTTGTAGAACCCAATATTAGTCAACCTTTTTCTCACGCACCCGCCTGGTAAATCGAATTTAAGCCTGACATTTGTGTTCTTACGCATTTTTGGTTGCACTATATATGTGCCATTACGAGTCCACATCGTACTATGATGGGTCACGAAAATGATTAAGTAATTTTGTTGGATATTTAATCTCAAGAATTATCTGCATTTTTAAAACCTTTGGCAGGAGATCTTTTACCGCTAGATTTGCGGGTTGTAATTTTAATGAGACAGTCTTCCCATCGTTAGGGGGAGATAAGAAAACATATTTTCTAAGGGAACGATAGGAATTGTCGTGGTGTGTTCCCATTGTGTCTCATATTGATTCTTATACTCCACAAATGTAAATGTGATTTGACAAAGAATAATCGATTTTCAGAATGTACACTGATGTCGCTAAAGTGACAAGATCACACATACCAGCTGCAAATATTCATGCAAGGTTAGAAATCCTCAGTATGGGGTACACCATAGACTAAGGTGTTGCAACTACACTTGGTGAAAGTGTAGTTCAGGCCGTGGCTCCATAAAGGAAGATGGGGAGACCACCGTGGTTCGATCAATGCTCACCTAGAAAGGAAGTAGATGAGTAAGACACAACCTAATTTGTATCATTAAATCATCTCATTTGATTGTCTCTGACTATGTCCATGAATCAATACTGGAGGACGCTCCGAAGTTTTAAATGATTCTAGAGAACAATGAAATCCCCGACGGATTATGAGAATGCACATGAGTCAATGGAAGGATCATGCGTACACAAAGGATGATATAATCCATAAATAGTGCTCCAGAAGTAGAGCACAATGAGATCGAACCATGCTTTATTTTGATTAATTTCAAATAAATAGCATATTTGGCCTATACAATCCAGGTAGAACTTGGTCTTTGACAAATATACAGGTTTTTGGTGTGGTAGTGCTAACTAACCAAGTGTAAAGCCTATTGGACATACATGATTAATTTTTCACAAGTCATAATGAGAAGAAAGCAGTCTTCAAGTATAAAGACTCACCTTGTGGCGAGGTTTCTCGAAATGCCCGGAATTGTTTTCTTGTAATGAACGTTATAGCGTTCCGCTACTTAGTTAGCTTGGTAATTTCAAGGACTTGAAACGCAAGATATGTATGTGGTTATTACATATCTCCTCGAAAGAATCAAGAGATGGAAGATATTTACAAAAGTACTTGATAGCCTTTTGTTACCCAAATCAAGTGACTCTAAACCACAGAGTGCGTTTACAGTTAGATAGAACGTTCACTTATAGATAGAAGCAATCAAAGGATGTGGTATACCCGTCTAAGTGGCTATTTGATTTGGAGGGGATAAACAAGTAAGTTAATTTTCCTTGCGTATTCACAAGAAAGTTCCTGATTTGGAATTGTAGCTACCTATGTCGATGGTACAGACATGATGGGTACTCTTGATGTAATAATATACCTTAAAAGCTATTTGAAATCCGAATTTGAGATGAACATCTAGGGAAAGCTCGATCGAATACTGAGCTTGTGGTATATTATTCCACCAGTTTGCATATGTCTATAGTTTTCAGGCAATTTAACAAAGATATGCATCCTGATAGCACTCCCATGATTAGTCGAGGTTCAAATGTAAGTAAGTAACCATTTCGTCCAAAAGAAGATGATGAAGATGTGTTGGGAGATGAAATTCCCATATCTAAGTACAATAGATGCATTGTTGTACTTAGTATAATAATGTACTCGGTTAAATTTTACATCCTTAGAGAACTTGTTAGCTAGATATAGCTCCGCGCCAATGCAACGTCATTGGAATGGTATAGTGAATGTAATCATGTACTCAAAAGTAACCATTGACATAAATTTGTTTTATCCCTGCAAAGACATAAAAATGAATGCTAATGAAAGTGCAATCCAAAAGTTGTTGATTATGAAGGAACAATAATTCCTTCTCCAACGAAAGTAATCAAGGGGAGATATGGTAGAATATTTTCTAAGTCATTACCAATATTCAGTCTCGAGAAATACATAACTAAAGAAACTGTCTGGAACAACTCTGAAAGTAATCAGGGTTACATGCCGACATCAAGGGGAGGATCCAAGGATATGATGTCGACATATTTTACTTCGAAATTGAAGTTGTGTTGTACTCTTTTTCCCTTCGATCGAGAATAGTTTTTCCCAAAGGGTTTTGTCACTCGAAAAGAATTTTAGCGAGACAACACTAAAAACATGAAGTATGTTGAACGTTGCGGGCATAAAGATCGCGTTGATATTACTGAATATATCTGAATCAAAGAAATGAAACGCGATAGTTCGTTAAGCAACGTAACTTCCAGAATCAACAACAAAGTCTTATAAGCATTCAAGTCACCAAAGTAAAGTGTGATAAACTTCTTTTGACTGCATTAGACTAATAAAAATTTTCTAACATCAGGGGGAGCATCTAATGGTGTGTTAAACTATTTTCCTTCACCGAGGTTGCTTTTTCCCACAGGGTTTTGTTATTCGGCAAGGTTTTTAATGAGACAACAACAAACACCGGGAATGTAATTCCCCAACTAAGGCTATTGTCTTTCCCATGAGGATTTTATGCCTTAAGAGTTGTGAAGCAACTAATCAGCTTCAACAGAGCAAAGTGATCATCTGCAACAGATCACCTTTACTTGCATTAGTCATGTTGTACTCTTTTTCCTTGTCAAGGTTTTAATGAGGCAACATATTAGAGTCTAACTATGTGCTATGCTTGCGTAATATTGTACTCTTTTTCTTTAGTTCAGGTTTTCTCCCTCTGGGTTTCCCTGACGAAGTTTTAATGAGGCAATTAAATTAGACTCGTCGGTCTTTGAAGATTGTATTGCATGTGATGAACTATATGTAAAGTACAAGACTACATGTGAAGTACTACATGTGAAGAGTTGTACCAAGGTTTTATCCCACTGGTGTCAAAGTTTTATTGAGGCAATTGATTTCGACAAAAGTCATCAAGGAGAGGAAGACATTTGAAGAACTACATTCGAAGCACTAAATGTGAAGCACTGCTTATGAAGTTCTATTGGACCGCACAAGGGGGAGTGTTGTAGGGCCTAAGGCCCATAGATGTGCGGCCCAGCTAGATATCTAGGGTCTCCCTTCTACATGTATATAAAGGACACTGTTCCATGTAACCCTGCTAATGATCAATAAGAAACTCTGTCTCTTTCTCTATCATTCTCACCTTTATCACTACAAAATTTTCTTATTTTTAATTTACATCAGGATACATCCAGTTTCATCCTCGCTATTTTTTAAGTTTAAGCCAGGATGAATCCAGTTTCATCCTTGCTATTTTTCTTGTGTCCATTTCACGCATAATAATTTTTACTCGTCCATTTGAACCATGTTTTAAAAGTTTTTGGACAAATGACCCACTTTCCGTTTTTTTTACCAATAATTCCCCTGAAATTTTTATAGTAATTAAAGTTCATTTTTCTTATAGATATGAGTTTAAGTGCGAAACCATCGGTTGTCCGGCTAAAAAACGTTTCAAATTGTCCACTGATGGACGACAAGAGTTACTTACTACGTACATGGGAATCCACTCCCACCCTCCTCCTGGAAAAACGGATAGGTCGGCATCATGCTTGATGCCAAAATCTAGTATCGATTTGAAACAGTCATCCACTACTTCCTACCTGATTTCGAGTTCATCATAAGTTTTTCCATATCAGAACTTCTCGTCCCAGCTTCATCCTTTGCCAGACGAGCAGATTTTTTCTTTACCACATCGCCTTCATCCTTCGAGTTCATCATCGGTTTTGCTATATCGTAACTTCTCGTCCCAACTTCATCCTTTGCCGACGAGCAGATTTTTTCTTTACCACATCGCCTTCATCCTTCGATTTCATCATCGGTTTTGCCATATCGTAACTTCTCGTCCCAAATTTCATCCTTTTCCGGATTTGCAACTTTTTTCTTTACCACATCACTTCATCCATTGGCAAACCAAAGAAGCCCGATTCCTTCGCCAAATCGGCTTTATCCATTTCCGTATCAAAAGTATCCATTGCCACATCAGCAGCTTCTTTCAGGTCCCAGATCAAGAGTTATTTTTCAATGAAGAGGAAGCACGTTTTCAACCACGGTAAACATCCATAACTCTATGTATTTTAGTTTTAAATTTCAATCACCGATCTTTCTTTAACAATAGTTCAGTTAATTTTACTGGAATTCTGATAGTCGATTTGGAATTGTAATTGTAAATTGTAATTACAATTAGTTTAAATATTCTTAGTGGAGAATTGTAATCAAGATAAGTGTATAATTATAAAATGTAATCGGACATTGGACATTGGTTTTTTATTATCATTTTGATGATCAGTTTAATTTTATGATTAGATTGTGATGAATGGTTGCATATTTTAGTTCAATCGTGATTTTACCTAATTTATTTATTTGTTCATTTTCATTTTAATTTTTAATAGGGATTTTTAGACGATTTTCTATATTCGTTTTGGAAATTTTAGATATTTTATCATATTTTGTTGGTTTAGGTAATATGTTTTCATGAATGTGATTGGCTGAAAAATATATTGTGGGGCACAAAGATCCTACTTAAATTCTATTGGTCGAAATTTAGATGGTGGGGCCAGAATACCCCAGAAGCTCGGGTTAATGAGAATGCTCGAAAAAAACAACCAAATGTTTCAGAAGTCGTAAACAAAAACAATTTGAAATATCATAACAGGCTATAGAGCAAGACTAACAAAATCTAAGACTTAAAAATAAAATTTTATACATACTCGCATGGCTCTGTATGGATGTGTTGCCAATGTCAAATTCTCTCGTTAAGATCACCAACAAGTTTCTACCTTGCGACTCTTTTTTTGCTGGATCATCAAGTCAATAGTCAGAGGATTAAATCATATAAAAGAAAAACAAAAACAAAAACAAAAAAATCCATAGGAAAACAAAGAAAAAATTATCTCCTCATCCATGTATCAAGTGTCTTCTATCTTCAGATCCTCTTTTATGATTTAATCAAATCAAATAAAAACGACAAAAGGTATCATCAATATCTGCAATAAGAAAATGCCTAAAAAAAAACAACATATGCAGTAAACAAAATCAACGAAATATCATAAAAATATGGAAAAAGATTATTTCACTGTACCTCTCATGGGTCTATTTTGTTCCCATAAATCTCCGTATGACCAAAAGATCAACAATAATGACCTCTCATTCCAGTTATCAGCACCAATTGCTACGCTTTCTAGGAAAATGCATAGAAACAAAAACAAAAGAAAAATATCTGATAACAAAACCCTAAGCAGCAGAAAAAGAAGAAAAAAACCCTTGCAAAGAATAAAATCTCGCCTTTCCTTGAAAGCTTTAGATATAGAGTCACCAACATTAAAGTTTCCAAAAAAAAAAAAAAAAAAAAACATCTTGGAAATAATATCAAACAAATATCTTAAAATTCATGCAACTTATATAAATTTGGATAGCCACTGTTTTTATTGATATCTTAGTATATTTACCAGTGGTAATATTTTTACTCCAAAATAGAAAACCTAGCATTATTATACATTAAGAATGAAAAGAAAATATCTTTTTATTATGTAATGAACAATATTTACACTTTTCACTAATTTTTTTCGTTCTTCTCAAAATTTTAATTACAATATATCTTGTTGTAATACCTCAAGGATTCTCCGCTAACGATTTTGTACTTTTGGCTATTGGACAGGATTATCATATGCTTATTTTTCAATGAAAAGGAATCACGTTTTCATTCACAGTAAACATCCATAACTCTATGTATTTTAGTTTTAAATTTCAATCACCGATCTTTCTTTAACAATGGTTAGTTAATTTTACTGGAATTGTGATAGTCGGTTTGGAATTGTAATTGTAAATTGTAATTACAATTAGTTTGATGGTGGGTTTGGTTGTAGAATTTTAGAGGTGGGATTATGGGTCCAGGGGATTTGGTGGAATTACGTTTCCCTCGGTTTGTTTGGTTGCCCAAATCCCTGGAATCACGTTTCCCACGGAATCGGCTTTCCAAAGAAATCCTCCATATGGAGTCCGACCCCTCCCCCCTAAGATTTGCTGGAAAACTTATCAAGGGATTTATGGGCCTACTTTTTTTTAACTCTAAATCCCATATATATTCAATTTTGAGATTCCAAGGGTAAAACCAAACAGTATATGGACTTTAGAAAAAAATAATTCTATGAATCCTATGAATTTTAATTGAGTAACCAAACACACAAGGGATTTACATGAATCTCAGAATTTGTAATCCCATGGGATTATAAATTCCTGGAAATCGTGAATTCTACAAACAAACCCACCATGAATATTCTTAGTGGAGAATTGTAATCAAGATAAGTGTATAATTATAAAAAAAAAATGTAATCAGACATTGGACATTGGTTTTTTATTATCATTTTGATGATCGATTTAATTTTATTTTATGATTAGATTGTGATGAATAGTTGCATGTTTTAGTTCAATCGTGATTTTACCTAATTTATTTATTTGTGCATTTTCATTTTCATTTTTAAAAGATATTTTTAGACGATTTTCTATATCCGTTTTGGAAATTTTAGATATTTTATCATATTTTGTTGGTTTAGGTAATATGTTTTCATGAATGTGATTAGCTGAAAAATATATTGTGGGACACAAAGATTCTACTTAAATTTTATTGGTCGAAATTTAGATGGTGGGGCCAGAATCAACCAGAAGCTCCACTTAATGAAAATGCTCGAAAAAATAACCAAATGTTTCAGAAGTCATAGATATAAACAATTTAAAATATCATAACAGGCTATAGAGCAAGACTAACAAAATCTAAGACTTCAAAATAAAAATTTTATGGATGTGTTGCCAATGCCAAATTCTCTCGTTAAGATCACCATCAAGTTTCCACCTTGCGACTTTTTTTTTTTTTTTTTTTTGCTGGATTATCAAGTCAATAGTCAGAGGATTAAATCATAGAAAAGAAAAGAAAAACAAAAACAAAAACAAAATCAAAACAAAAAAAAATACATAGGAAAATGAAGAAAAAATTATCTCCTCATCCATGTATCAAGTGTCTTCTACCTTCGGATCCTCTTTTATGCACAAAAAAAGAGAAGCCGTACGATTAAAATCAAATCAAACAAAAACCTAGACTAAAAAGAAAGAAAGAAAATTTATCGGCTTACCCATGAAAACGATAAAAGGTATCATCAATATCTACAATAAAAAAATGCTTAAAAACAACAATATGTGCAATAAACAAAATCAACGAAATATGGAAAAAGATTATTTCACTGTACCTCTCATGAGTCTATTTTTTTCCCATAAAGCTCCAGAAGGATCAATATCAACAATAATGACCTCTCATTCCAGTTATCAACACCAATTGCCACTACACGAAATCAGGGAATTTGTAACGTTGAAAAAACGTTAGTATCTATATATTGTAACGTCAAAAAAAAAACGTTAGAAATGTGTCGTTATTATAAGTGTTACAATATTTTATCAACAATTCATTTCGTTACAATAAAAAAAAAATTAAATAACGTTTCATTCGTTGAAATAAATACACCAACGGTTATCTAGTCAACATAAGATTTATCTGATGTCATTTTGTTGTAACGGATAGCCGTTATTGCGTATGTCGTAACGGTTATATTGTAACATTTAGTGTAACAGAATCAGAACGGATATTTTGTGTGTAACGGTTGACTTATTGCCACCTATCCTTTTCTTGTAACAGCTACAGCAACGATTTTTAATCGTTGTTTTAGTTGATTGTAACATATAGTATTTAACAGTTATTGTAACGATTCACTACCGTAACAGATCAGTGTGACGGCTACCATACGACACGTGTCAATTAACTGTAACGCGTAATGTAACGGCTTCAAATGGTGATGATTGATTGTAACATTTTGGATATAACAACTTGTTGTAACGAGTCGATTCGTAACAGCTGATTGTAACGTTTGTCGTCTGCCACGTGTCCATAGCTTGTAACATATAGACTAATGACTTTAGACGTTGACAATTCATCGTAACGGTAATGAATTTGCCAGGTGTGCTAATTACTAACAGATATTATAACGTTGATTCGACGTTGGTAAAAAATATAGTATTAAAAAAAATAACATTTTTTACTGTTATAAATAAGCTCCCATAATTGGACTCTGAAATGCAATTCCATTACTGAAGCTGCAATGCAATCCATTTCTGAAGCTACAATACAATTATTTTCTGAAGCTGCATTGCAATTCATTGCTGAACCTGCATTACTGAATCTGAAACCCATAATTCAATCTCATTCCGCAGTATATACATTCTCATTCTAGCAGCACAAGGAATTCATTCATTCAATTATTTTGGAATTCAATCTCATTCCACAATACATACATTCTCATTCAAGCAGCATAAGGAATTCATTCATTCAATTATTCTGGAATACATACTCCTCAATCATTTACATATGTAAAGTATATACGAGTATCATCTTTACATTGGAAGATCTGCTTAAGCCTAAAAAATACATGGTTCCCTATATGGTAATAATCAAATGAGAAGGGTTGTGTTTTTCAGCAGTTTCTAAATATAAGCAAGTGTTGTTCTGCATTATATATACCTTGGCTAAAAAAAGTTGTTATCCGCCAAAATAAGTTGTCCATTGACATCATAGTAGCCTTAACCAACTATTGCCATCAATTCTAGTATCCTGACAAAATAATAAACGAAACCGAAACCAAAATTAGAAACAAATCTCATAGGAGAGAAAGATTCATTCAGTTATTTGGGAATTTCGTTTTATATGATTCTACAAACAATAAAATTAGTGACAATCAAATTGGAAACAATGTTCGTAGGAGAGATAAAGAATCATTCAGTTACATGTGCATTGTCATTCTGGATTTCATACATTTTCATTGTTGAATATCATTCAATCATAATAATTTGAACATTGACAACCTAAGTATCAAAAGTTTATATTTATTTGACAGAATTGTAATTGGCAATTCACATACACGGTTCATATGAAAAAGTCTGAAAAGTTGTAGTAAGAGTTTACTCACCATAAGAATTAGAGACGAGAATGTGTTATTCTCAGTTATCCTACTTCCACAGCTTCGCAGGACCAACACTGTCTCATATCTTCCAACTTGTCTACATGTCCAGGTATTCTTGCACATCAACAGTTCTAATTACATTTCTTTATCAATGTCCTGCAACGCAAATACAAGGGCAGGGATAAACTTAATTCAAGAATCTTGATCTTGGTTACAAGTTAATCCCTCGCTTGTACATATTTGCAAGGCCAACATGGTCTCACTTGTTCATCATTTGTCCAACTTCAGGTGTTTGCATCAATGAATCCTCAAAAAGCAAAGAGAATGGTAGTATAAATCAACAAAAATTTTCATTTAGAGGAGACCATAATAATGATAAGTAATGCACATAACTTTAGTGTGATAAGAGTTTACTCACCAACTGGAATTAAGTAGGTTTCTTGTCAGGCTTGCTGCATCATATCAATCCCATAAGGTAAGCATTATTTGTGCCAAGAGAAACAACGCATATGCATTGAGTATCCGGAAAATTAACAAGTAATATGTCTCTACAAATACTCGAGGTAGTGAGTTGTTTCTTTTGCCATAAAAATGAACATCTTGATCTTCTGTTCTTGTACATCTACCTAACCTGCAACTAAATTTTCATCAATTGAAAGAGACCATAATAATGATAAGTAATGCAGGAAACTCTAATATGTTAAGAGTTCACTCACCAACTGGAATTAAAGAGGTTACTTGTCACGTTTGCTCCATCGATCTCAATAAGGTGATCATGATTTATGCCAACATAAACAACTCACCTACATCGTGTTCACGGAAAATTAAGATATACAGTAATATGTTTTCTCTACGAAAACTCGATGTGGTGAGTTGTTTGTTCTGGCATAAAAATGAATATCTTGTTCTTTCGTTGTTGTATACTTATCCAACAAGACCTGTTCAAGAAATCAGAATAAAATCATTTGAAGCAACTTCATTTATTTCGGCTCTTGAATAGCCTTGCAGGAACATAAAACAGTCTCTTATCTTGTTCTTCACTTCAGATGGTACCGCGACACTAACTCATCTCCAACTTCAAGTCTCCCGGTCAATGAGTCCTCAGAAAACAAAAAGAGAATGGTAGTAAGTGAGTATTTCAGTCAGGATAAAATAATGACAAGGAAAACTAATTATCATAAGAGTTTAGTCACCAATGGAATTAGAGAGGAGAACGTATTAGTTGTCAGGTTAGCTGCATAGATCTCCTTAATTTACAACAAACCTAACGACTAATACGTATCCACTCTGAAAAATCTATGATGGTAAGTCGCACCTGTTGGCAGGAGTCATGTAAAACATATATTTGAAGAGATCATAATAGGTAAGTAAACAAACCTGAGATAAAAAAGGAAACCTGCACCTTCGCATCAACAGTGTCTCATATAACGGCTATGCAAGCACACCTCTAGGTTCCTCACTGGTCCTGCAAGGCTACGTAAGTGGTGGCAAAAATACATTACAAGATATGCACTTGTTCCCTATGAATTTTTTCTACACTTACACAGCTTCAGTCGCATCAAAGAATCCTGGCAAAACAAAGGGAACGGTATTAAAAATCAATCAATTTTCATCAAGGGAAAGAGACCTTAATAATAATAAGTAATGCAAGAAACTCTAATGTGTAAAGAGTTTACTCACCAACTGGAATTAAAGAGGTTACTTGTCAGGTTTGCGGCATCCATCTCAATAAGGTGAGCCTGAGTTGTGCCAAAAAACAACACACTTACACAGAGTTCACGGAAAATTAAGATACATCGTAATATGTTTTCTCTACGTGAACTCTCAGTGGTGAGTTTTTTTTTTCTGGCATAAAAATGAATATCTTGTTCTTTTGTTGTTGCGTACCTATCCTACAAGACCTGTTCAAGATCTTGGAATAAAATCACATGAAGCGACTTCATTTAATCAAAATCTTGAACATCCTTGCAGGAACAACAAATAGTCTCGTATCTTGTTCTTTGCTTCAGGTGGTACTGCGACACTAACACATCTCCAATCTGAAAATGTTATTAAGTTAGTGTATCAAACAAGAGAAACTATTGATAACAAGAGAAACTAATACATCTCCACTCCGAAACCGTATGGTGGTAAGTTGAATCTTTTGTCGAATCATGTAAAAACCATACTTGAAGAGATCATAATAGGTAAAAAACAAAAACCTTAAAGAAACATGTAGCAGACCTCATGTTCATTATCCAAGTGGAATAAATGAGGTTACTTGTCTAGTTTGCTGCATCCATCTCTATAAGGGGATCATTATTTGTGCCAAAAGAAACAATCCACATGCACAGAGTCTTCAAAATACTTGACATGTAATATATATGTTGTCTCCGAAAAGTATGTGCTTGGTGTTGTATCTTTAGGCATAAAAATGAATTTCATGTGCTTTTGTGGTTGTATGCCAATCCTGCAATTCATGTTCAACAACTTGGAATCAAATCATTTATAGAAACTTCATTAATGAATAGATCATAATAGGTGACAAAACAAACATGCGATTAAAAAGGAAACCCGCAGCAGCATCGTGTTCATGAGAATGACTAGAATCTTAGACGAAGGATACAACTCATATCAATGTAGGTGTATATTAATCCTTCAAGGCTCTCTAAGGGCAGGAATAAATTCATTTTGACAAAGTTGATTTTTTCTAATAATGAATTTATTCAAACGCTTAAAGAGATTTGCAAGAACAATATTGTCCATATAGGAAACGTAACAACAAACCACATACAGAACAAGAGGGAAATAGATTACAACCAAACAACCATAAATCGAGAGCAGCAATCTAATGAAAGAAATTACAGTTGAGTTGAATAAACCTTATTTGGGTTGTAATCTATAGAAAGATATTACATCATCCAAGATAAAAAAGAATGTAAAGCAGTAAACATCAGCTTATAAACAACAACAACAACAAAAATCTATTGAAAGACAGAAATCTATTAAATGTAAAGCAGAAATCTATTGAAAGACATTAATGATGGATGCTAAGCAGTAAACAATATAGATGTTAAACAGTAAACAACAACAACAACAAAAATCGAAAATATCTTGTTAAAATCTATTGAGATTACAACCGGAAAAAACCTAATTTTAAAGGGAAACGTTACAAAATTAAAACATACCAAAGAATCTATCAAACTAATTGAAACCCTAAAGGAGAAAAATAAACAATTTTGATAAATCTATTCGTAGCTAAAAGGCACAAAGAAAACACCTTGAAATTGAATGAGATACAATGAAAGATGCGAGTAAAGAGGTATCGAGTTCTTCGTCTCACTCTTTAGAGTTGAATGAAGATAGGAAAAATGTCAGAGTTCTTCATCTCACCCTTTTAATAAAACAGGAGGAGAGTTGAAATTATAAAGTCAGATGAGGGAAATGAAATTTGAGAGGGAGATCAGACAGGGTTTCAAATTTGTGAGTGAATGGATATCAAAAAGAGTTATTAGATTGGGAAAGTGAGAGGGAAACGAAATTTGAGAGACAAATTTTCAGACAAGAGATAAGAGTACAATAATTGAGGAGAAATTTGTTTTTTCTCTCAAAATACCTAGGTCCAAGGCGTCCCGTTCGAGATAAAGTTGGTCAAATTTATGGTCAAGTTGGTCAAATTTGTGGTCAAGATGGTCAACTTTATGGTCAACCACATAATCGGAAACAAAACGAGGCAGACTCAGGTTGCAGGGTTACCATATACATACCCAATATTCTCATCCAGATGAGTTTTGAGATGCCAAGTATCGACTGATGATTCTCGCAATTTACCATATACGGACCCACTTTGTTCTCGTCCGTGTGAGTTCCGAGATGCCAAGTATCGACTCGATGTTCTCGCAACCTATATTTTGGAAATCAGGTATAACCATGCATATACAGACACAATGTTCTCATCCAGGTGAGTTCTGAGATGCCAAGTATCATACTGGATGATTTTGCAACCCATATTTTTGGAAATCAGGTATAACCATGCATATACTGCACCCACCGTTCTCGTCCAGTTAGTTCTGAGATTCCAAATATCAAATTGGATGGTTCTACAACCCATATTATGGAAATCAGGTATAATCATGCATATACAGACCCAATGTTCTCGTCCAGGTGCGTTCTGAGATGCCAAGTATCAGACTGGATGTTATGCAACCTATATTTTGGAAATCAGGTATAACCATGCATATACAGACCCAATGTTCTCATCCAGGTGAGTTCTGAGATGCCAAGTATCAGACTGGATGATTCTGCAACCCATATTTTGGAAATCAGGTATAACCATGCATATACAGACCCAATGTTCTCATCCACGTTAGTTCTGAGATGCCAATTATCAGATTGGATGGTTCTGCAATCCATATTTTGGAAACCAGGTATAACCATGCATATACAAACCCAATGTTCTCATCCAGATGAGGTCTGAGATGCCAAATATTAGATTGGATGGTTTTGCAACCTATATTTCTGAAATCAGGCATAACCATGTACAATCCCAATGTTCTCGTCCAGGTGAGGTCTGAGATGCCAAATATCAAATTGGATGGTTCTGCAACCTATATTTTGGAAATCAGGTACAACCATGTACAGACCCAATGTTCTCGTCCAGCTGGTAAGGTTTTACAGACCCAATTATCAGATTTGATGATTCTGCAACCTATTATAGAAGTCAAGTTGCAAGATTACCATATACAGACCCAATGTTCTCTTCCAGGTGAGGTCTAAGATGCCAAATATTAGATTAGATGGTTCTGCAACCTATATTTTGGAAATCAGGTATAACCATGTACAAACCAAATGTTCTCGTCCAGCTGGTAAGGTTTTACAGACCCAATTATCAGATTTAATGATTCTGCAACCTATTATGGAAGTCAAGTTGCAAGCTAAAGAAAACTTCGTCAGAACGACGAATCTTAGCCTCTCTATGTAAGTTTCGACTAAGTTTGCTTGTATCTTTATAAACTCCTTGATGAAGTTACTAAGTTTAGACTCTGTGATATCGTCTAAACAAAGTTGATATGTTTCTTTCTTTTGGTCATGAAGTGTCTCCGTGAAAATTTCATGAGGATCCCACTAGTCTTCGTACCTTTGCCAATTTATATTGACAAAAAGGGGAAGAATTAATGTGTATTTCACACTACAAATACATATGGTTTATGGATCATTATGTAAGGTGGAGTGGTTTTTGTGTTGAGATGGAGTATTGACTAAGGGGGAGTGATACATATCAACGTAGTATTATTGTCAAAGTTGTGATACAATGAAACTTTGATATTGTGTAATAATACTATGATGGATATTCAACAAGTACAGGATGAACACACGCATAGTTGAAGAACCAAGGAAATCAAGCTTGTCGATTTTGCTTTTAACAAGTACAAGCCATATGTAAAATGATTTTGTCACTAAAATTGACAAAGGGGGAGATTGTTAGATCATAGCTAGGTTGAACCCACTAGCGTTTGTATGTCAAGTTAGTTGTCAATTTTAGTTGCCAAAATTCATTCTTGATTTAGCATACTAAAGATAGTTTCGGACTAGATTAGGTCTAAGAAGTTGAATCGAAGCTATCCTTAAAGGATGAAGATTGAAGACTACAAGAAGACATCAACAAGGACTTCATGAACAAAGGTATGTGGTTGATTTCATTTGGATTCTTGTTCAATTCTACCTTTCTAATCTATCGAGATAAATGCTCACTCTATGGAACAATTCCTATGACGGTAAATGTACATTTATGTATATATACTTGAGGTTATTTGATTCATGACTTTGGTGGTAATAACCTTTATCCCTATAGAGGATCTCATGTTATAGTGAATGATCTTACAAATTCAACGAGCCAAGAATCACTCAATTCTGAGTTATAACGATGAAGTTATGAGTGATTTATTAAAGTAACAATTATAAGTGTTGCTGTAATTGTTACAGTTCGTTAGTAGGAAACAATCCATGGATCGTTTGTAACGGTTCACGGACTTGGGCCCAATTACGTGACTAGAAGTCTTTTTTAGTCAAGTTGGTGATGTTTCCTTATCTAGGCAAGTTAGCTATTACTCCAAACATCTTTGATTACCATATTAAAGTGTTTGTGATTCCTTCCTAATTTAATTTGTGATTTATTCACATAAATACAATTTTCTAAATTAATTAATTATTTAATTATTTTGGCAAGAGTTGTAACTTAAGAAAGACTCCCAAAATTAGGAGAGTCTTGAAAAAGGAAAATAGCTATGCTTAGCTTTCAAGCTACCTTTCACTATAAATAAAGGGTTCGTGAGTGCTACACGTTTCTTATCCCCTTTGGAAAATTGGTTTTAGCTTCATAAGGTTGTTTTCCATGTCTTCTGTTCTTCGTGAGCAAGACTGAGATAAAAGTCTTTGTATTGGGGATCACAAAGCCAAGTTGAATCTAATCTTCGTGATTGATTATACAACTTGTAATCTAGGTTTTTCACCTCTTGTCTATTATAAGGTTTTCTCTTCTGATATAAAACCATTCAAGAGTTGTTGATCATAAACCCTAGGTTTTGATAGATTTCATTTTCCGATCGTATACTAACACTTGTTAGTCGAAATCAGAAGCTAGAAAGAAAACTTCGATTAAGGTATCTCGTAAAAATACTTAAGAAGTTTTAAACAAGATATATCTAGATTTATCTAGTTGTTCTTGTTGTAGAACTATTAGGGTTTTCTTAACTTGGAGATTGATCTTTGGAATCACCCAAGTTCACTTACGAAAATCAGGTTCATGGACTTCTTGTGAGTACGCATACTGATTGTAAGTTAAAACCCTAATCTACACGTTTGTTTTGATTTCACTACTTTTTATTTGGTAATTGTTCAAAACAAACACAAGATTTCCAAAACCTTGATTCACATCTAAAGGGAAATCAAACCGGTGTTTTGTGCAAACAAAATATCCAATCGTATCAATCGTGTTGTTGTATCTTCTAAAGAGAGCCTTGGGTTCTGCTAGAAGATTTACGAGAAGAGTTCCTAAAGAGAATCAATGTTCTGCTAGGAGTTCTATAAGAATACAACTGAAGAAGGTATTACATCTAGTCCGAATAGGTAGTAGGAAATTGGTGTAACAGCTTATAATCAGTGTGTGTTTATTCTGGACTAGGTCCGAGGTTTTTCTGCATTTGCGGTTTCCTCGTTAACAAAATTTCTGGTGTCTGTGTTATTTATTTTCCGCATTATATTTTATTTATATAATTGAAATAATACAGGTTGTAATGTTAATCAATCATAGTTGTTAAATCCGATCTTGTTTGTTGGATAAGACTTGATTGATCTTGAATAATTGATTTTGTTATTTTCACATTGTTAGACTAGTCCGGACTAACCCTGTTTCAAGTGGACACCGTGTTGAAATATTCCTTTAGTGATTGTTGCTTAAAAAGGTTTATACACGGTGGATATTGAATAGGTTGTGACTAACACAAAAGATTTTGGTTCAAGAACTTCACACTAAAATCAGGGTTTACGGACTTGCTTCGTTTAACCATTGATTGTGTTGAGTAAGAGATAAACTCTTTAGTATTATTCTTTGATTCAGTTTTTACTCTCGGAATATTATTAAGGTTTAGTTCATATAGATTGCCAAATGAAATATTGGGTGTGGTTATTAGACCCCGCTTTTTCAAGATTGATCGGTTTCAACTACAAATCCAGAACCCGCTTAGTTTGTAGTAGGCTAGTGTCTCGTAGCGGCTTAATACAAGGTGTATTCAAATCTGGACTAGGTCCCGTGGTTTTTCTGCATTTTTGGTTTCCTCGTTAACAAAACTTCTGGTGTCTGTGTTATTTCTTTTCCGCATTATATTTTGTTATATAAGTGAAATATCACAGGTTGTGCGTTGTATTGATCAATTGTGATTTAGTTGTTGATTGAAATTGATTGATCCTTGAACATTGGTCTTTGGTACCGTTCAAGTTTTCGTCTCTTATATTCAATTGGGCTCGCAGATTTCTATTTGCTGATTGCGGATTGAATTAAGAGGTAGGGATATTAACTCTTTGATATACGTTTCTTAAGATTGAGTCTAACTGTCTAGTTGATTCTCTTGATAGTATATTGGAGTTAGTCCAAACATATTGCTAAGAGAAGTATTGGGTGAGGTTGTTAGACCCCCACTTTTTCTCTTGTATGTCTCATAATCCTAGACTTTCTAGTGTAACCTATACGAAGTTGTCTCTAGTTACATAATCAAGCGACTCTTAGATGAGTTTTGATTCACTAAAATATGACAACCAAACTTGAAATACCAACACTTGGTGGGTTCAACCGAGCTATGCTCTAAACAGTGCAGGTTTTTATTGAAGGTCATAGAAGATTTGAAGACGAAAAAGATTTTTTATTTGGTTTCTCATATCTTTGTATTGCACAAACCTTGATCGGATGGGATCCAACTAGAACCAGGTTTATTCGATTGATTAGTTGCATGAGATCGGCATCGTTTTATAATTTCTCATTGAGATCTATATTTATTGATTGCGAATCCAGACTTGACGATTTCGATAGTTAAAGTTACATTGATCTAACTAGGAAAAGGATTTTATTAGCTTAAACGGAAGAGCATTTGCATAAGACTTCAGGTTTCTTTAAAACAAATTAAGAATCAATAGAGTTGTTACCAAACAGATTTGTTGTTCCTTTACTGTTTAGAATACGATCCAAAGGAATTGCTCAAATGCGTGCACACATCGAAGTCGGAAGCGCAGGGATACTGAGGAAACTGAGTGAACTAGGGTTAGTTTCTTGTTCTCAACTATATGAAGTTGGTTTAGATTTTGTATAACGGCTTAATTATGAGAGTATTCAATTTTGGACTTGGTCCCGGGGTTGTTCTGCATTTGCAGTTTCCTCGTTAACAAAATCTTGTTGTGTCATCTACTTTACCTTTCCACAATTATAATTTAGAGTAAATTACACAAACGCTAAATTTTTTATACTTGATAGTGATCCTATAAAGTTTGGTTAAGTCCAAACCTATTATTAAGTATCACACTACGTTGTTGTATTGTCTCGATCTTGTATCTAGAGTCAATCACACAAGTCATCTTGTTGTTGTATTGTCTCGATCTCGTATCAATGGACAATCTCACAAAATGTGAACCGATTTTTTATATTGTCTCGACTCTGTCCATAGACAATCACTTTCGGTATAGGACTTATAGGTGGATAAATAAAAGATTGTGGTGTATTTGGGTACCCTCGTCTTTTCAAATTAAACTAGGTACCCAACCCAGCCAGTGGTATAAAAAAATTGGGTGACTTATCTGTACCTAACTCAACTAGGAGGGTACTTTGGTCTGAAACGGAAGCATACAACTCGTCGAGTTTGACTGCATCAAGAACGCACATGGTTAATACATTTTCACCGAGTTCACCTATTTCTGTACCTTTACCTAAAATTGGTAATATTATTGAGCTTTGCTCATAAAAAAATTGGTTATGGATTTAATTGACATCGATGTTAATTTCTTTCTAAATAATGCGGGCCCACGATGATTGTGTTGACATGCTCTGGGCCCTTTGAATCTACATCTACACCCTCCATCTATACCTGCGAAGATGGATGGTTGAGACTGTTTTGCGACACATGTAATATGCCGCAAACCCTAATTTAGGGTTTTCCCGCCCATACGCCTCCGGTTTGGGCGTTTTGGCAAGCTAGGCCAAAGGGAGGCCGACCATGCGGGTCCGCGTTGGTTCGGCAAAGGATATTCCATACCGCTGGGGGTGATGGAATTGATCTCGGGTCATCCAACCATGCTTGTGGAGTTGGATGATCAGATCATATCCGATCGACTGATCAATCAGTCCTGATGCTCAATCAAGCTAGTATAACACACCGAGAGTGGCTCAATCGGGCTAGTATAACACACCGAGAGTCGGCATGTACGGGTATTTCGTACATGGTTTCATTATAATGCTTGAGGTTTGTGTTGCTCTGTAAGAGCAACACTCGATCGTCATTCCGCACCGATAATGAGTACAGAAATACAAGGCTGATTGCAAGCATTAATTAATAATGCTAGAAATTCACAGGGTATTTGGGATTGTTGCTACATGCTCAAACCTGGATGAATTTCATGTATTCACAGAATGAGATTGTTGCCACATGCTCCATTCTAGGTGAATTAAGTGAGGGAGTATCCAACACTTATTAATGGCTTTATCTTTTACAAGATGTCAGCGCATAGTTTTCTGGTTTTTACAATTTTAACCTTAAATGAAAATCCACCATCAACAACAAGTTATAGGATCGGTTACACCAATTACTAAGACTTGTTAACCTCTTACAAGGATCAATTACACATTCTCTTTGCGATCGGTCACACCAACTACTAGAATCGGTTACCCAATGACTAGGATCGGTCACACCAGTTAAAAATATCGATCATACCATCTCAAGTGATTACTTAGGATCGATTCACTAATAAAAGTCATACCAATACATAAGTCAGGCACTGTGATTAGTTTTATCAAGATACATAAACAAGTTATGATCGGTTTTACTCAATCACAAATATTGGTAATCCAAAGATTTGCAATGAATAACAATACCAATAATCCTAGCGATTCCCTTTCAATTCACAAAACAAGTTTATGAATGTACTTTCTTTAAACGAATTATAGCTAGATGCACGAAGAAGCCTATAGTTCCTATTACTTCGACTACTCCTGTAGCTGTTACCAACTCTGGTAACCCTCCAAAAGAAGTTTGGATTAAGAAAGTCTCTAAAAGAACTAGGAGTGAATCTTTTAAGAAAGCTGATAATATTATTGAAAATTCCTCTATTTCTGGTGATGAGATGATTATGGAAGAAGCTGTTGATCCTGTCGTTAAGGGCTCCGTTAAGGAAAAGGTTGTTCAGTTCTCCAAGAGTTCTCAAAATATAGTTGGCTGTACATCTAACTTGGTTAATGTACCTGTCACTACTACTAATAAATTTTATATACTGTCTGACAATTTCTTCTATTAAGAATGTGGTTAATCTGGTGCAAGATAATGTCTTAAGAGACTCTACTGTTATTTATGATTCTGTTACTAACTCTTCTAGAAATGAAGCTATGGTAACTGATGAGCTGAGTCCTTCCGATGAATCCGCTGGTGGAATTAGATCTCATTTTGGTCAGAAATCCTCGAATCAAGGTGCTTCAAAGGGTTCTTTGAAAGTCGCATAACAAAAAGTCCGCAAGAATAGTAGGAAGGTACATCCTCTTACTATTAATAATGACTAAATTCGGTTGTTGGAATCTCAGGGGTCTAAATGATCCCCTGAAACAAAGAGAGGTGAGTAGTTATATTAGTGAGACTAATTTGTCTCTTGTTGGTTTAGTTGAAACTCATGTTCAGAGTGTTAACTGTGATACAATAAGAAGTATAAGTAATTCTAGATGGCAATTATTAGATAATTATGCTTTTAATAACTCTGGTAGAATTTGGATTGGGTGGAATCCTAAAGACTTGCAGGTTTCATTGATTCAAAGTTCTGCTCAGATTATCTTTTTTTAAGTTTTATTTCCGACGAATAAGAAATGCAGTGTTTCTTTTGTTTATGGTGATAATGATGGTATAGTAAGACGATCTTTATGGGCTGAGATTGTTTCTTTTGCTTCTTCTAATAACTCGCCATGGATCCTCTTAGGTGGTTTTAACTCTATTTTAGATGTCAATGAGAAATCCAGTCGAGCCCCTATTATTGCTTCTCAATATTCTGACTTTTGGGATTGTACTCAAGATGCTCATGTTTTCGATCTCTCTTATTCTGGTTGCTATTTTACGTGGAGTAATCAACAGCAGGGTGAGGACAGAGTTGCTGCAAAAATTGATAGGGTGTTAGTCAATTTTGAATGGTTGGTTGATTTTCAGGATTCGACTGCTGAATTCTTACTTCATGGTATCTCCGATCATAGTCCCGGTGTTGTTACTATATCTGAGGGAAGATACTGAATTTCTTGATATTGTTAGGAGAGAATAATGTTTCCATGTAAGAGGCAATCCTATGATGGTTTTGGTCACTAAATTGAAAATAGTGAAGAAGGCTTTGATTGATTTGAGGAAAAAAAAATGGGAAACTCCCTACCCAGACTCTTGATGCTAAGAAGGCTATGCTTGATCTCCAATCTCAAGTTCAACTGAAAGTTACAAAAGAGAAGTTGTTCGTGCTTATGCCAGGTAGTCTAGGTTTGATGCTTCGATAGCTAAGCAACAATCCAAGTTGAAGTGGATGGGTGTTGGTGATTCCAATTCTAGATTTTTTTCACAATTCCATTAAGGAGTGTAGTGATGATATTTTCAATGATGTTGTAGAAAGTGGTAGTAAGGTTTGTCGTTCACTCGGACTTGATGAAATTATATTTTAGATTTAAATTATAAAAACTAGCAAATATATACAAAATAATAACAATGTTTCGAGAGGTACTAGGACTAGGATTCCACCAAATATTCAAATTCATGTAATTCACTTATTTATTCTAAACCAATATAGCTCATTCAATAAGAATTTTGACTCTATTTCTTTGCCTAATGTAGATTCTTAAAATATTAATTGTAAATCTTAAGCATGGCATATCAAAAGAATAAATCCTAAGCATAAACCATCAAACAAAATGACAATTAATTAAGAAAAATCTTTTTCTAATTTTATTTTAATGCAAATAGTCATATAAATAATTAAATGAATTTACCACATGACGAATTTTGGTTTCCTCCGTCGTCCCAGAGAAAGGTTTAGCTCCACATAGTGCAAAACATGCTCAAAATATATTTTTATAGATCAAATTGTGTTTACAAAGAAGAAAATGGAGGAAAATAATATAAACCAGAAGTTTACTACGACTCTTGATTCTCTCCCCAAAACTCTCGATCCCCTTCTCTGAGTCCTGTAACCTCTTTATATAGCCAACAGGGGATGAAAATATCTCGTCATAACTCTGAATATTCTCGGTTGAATGCAAGAATATTTTCTCTTTACTCTCACAGGAATCACCGAGATTTCCTTCTATATCTTCTTCACACGTTTGAAGTGCTTCAACTTTATCCAAACACGCACAAAATCTTCACAAAATTATCACAGAATCTTCAACTAACTCCGACTATTTTTCCTTCCCTGTTTTGGGAAATCTTCCCATATCTTCATTTATTCTCGTGCATGAATCAATTACCTCCCCTGTTTTAGTGTAACAGGATAATTACAAACCAAATCAACGAGAATATCACAGAAAATCTCGCCCAAATCATTCCCAAAATACACATTGTAGCAGGATATTTCAAATAAAACTTTCCCGCCAAAACAATTCTCACGGTGATGAAGATAGGCGTCCCCCTATCCAGGTGTGGGGTGCGAATAGAAACCGGGATGCCCCTTAGTGATTGAGGTGCCCCTTAACCAACAGTAAGAGTCCGAATAACATGTGTCCTCCGGGTGCCAAAATAAACTTTTCGATCCGAATTTTCCAAAAATGTTTATTTCCCAAAGGTGCCTACAAACACATAAAATACCAAAATTAATACAAAATCGAGTGCCAACAATATATAGTATTGAGATCAAATTAGACACAAAAATGTGTCTATCATGTAGGTCTCGAAATAATATTCTTACTCTCCTTGCTAGATCTGGAGAGAAACTCGTGGATGATAAGGCTATTGCAAGTGAATGTGTCGATTTTAATGAATCTCTTTTCAATGACTCTTCTGTTGCTTATGTCACTGACGTTGTTTTGGATAACATTCAGTTTGATAGGTTTTATCTGAAGCTGATGCTGACAAGCTTGTAATCCCAGTAAGCAGAGATGAAGTGGTTCATGCCCTGTCTTCTATTGACTCCAGTAAGTCTCCTGATGAGTGCCAAATATCGCATATTTATACATCTATTTATTGGCACTTAACTCATCTTTTGTGCTCAGAAATCAGATATTATCCCACATTCTGTATTTTCTTTGTTTTCAAGAATAAATATTTGTACTAATTAATTTTGTGTTTTTAGATAATAAATAAAGCTCGGAGAAATTGAGGAGCCAAAAGAGCAAAGAATGGGAGACGAGCGTCTATGGAGAAGAAAGCCAAAGCCCGCGCGCGAATCAGTTGCAACCCAACAAGGAAGACATGGGCTAGAGCTAACCATGACCCGGATCCGACCCCGTTCACCCCGAGCCGTTGAGATCTCACCCAGCTGCATCCTACGGTCGCTCCTTCTTGATCATCGTCCCTTGATGCATCCACTCAACACCAAAACAACCCACTTCTCCCGCAACCGTTCAGATATTACCCCCTAGATCCTACGCTCGCTGCACCCCTCACTTCAACTCTCGCCGTCCCCGCTCCACAACAAAACCACCACACCCTTATCCATCGACCATCACCCCATTTCTCCTCTTCTCCTTCTCTTTCTTCCCCGACAACACTTGCGTAAGCCTTACCCTTCTCCTCTTCCCGACCAAGCTCGAGCAGAGCCACCACCAAGCACCACCGTCCTTTCCCCGACACCATCGTAGGCCACCACAGTCGCTCGCGTCGCCGCTCTCCTAGTGTTAATTATCTCTTACGTAGCTTCTCTAGCCCTAGAGGCTAAGTGAGAGATAATTGAAACTAGGGGTTTGTACAACAACCCATGCTTGGAGTTCCATAGCCGAATTGGCATAAGAGAGAGGATGGGTATGTCCTTAATTGCAGTCTAGAGTGTTTGTGAGAGATATATATTGTTTGTTCTTCTTTTTGAGAACACAAAGATGTTTTAGGGTTTGAGTTCTGCAATTTTAATTCGAATTTGTTTTTACTTCTGCATCATGTTCTAAACAATTAAACTAGGGTGTAATGAAACCCTTTGATTTAATATTGAGCAAGTAGATTATCAAATTGTTCTTAATGTGTATATTGCTTAGGAAAATAGTGAACTATTGAACCAAAGTTGCCTCGTGATCACCGGTACCGTAAGAAAACCAAAGATACTAGGGGTAGGTAAGGAGATTTAGTCATCAATTATCCAATTAAGGCCTTCAAGAAAGGCAAAGTAGAACAAGGTGAAAATTTACAAAGTGTCTTAATATAAGACCGAGAGGGTGGAATTGATCACCCTAGTGTCACAAAATCATCGGTTCAACACATTGTGCTTAGCATTACCTTAGTTTAGAGTCACAAATCACCATCTCAACTTAGTCGTATCGACAACATTAAACCAAACAACTTTTTCACTTGATAGAAATCAGTTAGAAGAAGCTCTTAGATCACTTAAGCACACACCACTTCTCTGTGGGATCGACCTGTGCTTGCCACGCCTCCAATAGGCCTGTGCACTTGCAGTAATACGTAGGATAATCACTTTTGAGCTCCTACCAAGTTTTTGGCGCCGCTGCCGGGGAATTGGTAGTGTGCCCTGTTGACTATAGTGTTTGCTTTACTGATTTTCAGTTCATCCATTGTATATATGTGCTTTACAATCTTTGCTCTTTTGCACTGATTTGTGTTATCTTAGCTTAAACTTTCGATTTTCCCTTTTAACTTAGCTTAACTTAGTTTAGTCATTTTATTTTATACTCTGCATTGTACTCTCTTTTAAGTATCTTGTCATTATAATTTCTAGTTAGGTAGTCCATCTGTTAATCTCTCTTAGTCTTGCATAAGCTACATGTTAGTATAACTTAACTCAACTCTGTTCATATATGCATCATTAGCATAAGTTAAGCTCTTTCCATCATCTCCATCATTACCCTGTAAAGTAACTAGTGGAACTGGTATCATCTCAAGCTTGTAGTCCTCTCTGCATCATTCGTTAGATATTTCACCCCCTGTAGTTTGGTCTGCCCTGAACAGACAACCAAGTACAGTGGTTATCTTCATACTGCAAGTCTTGCTCTTCTCCTTTGATCTGTGCAACATTGAGATCTGAGATTTTTCTCTTGAGTAACAGGTACCCGTGGAGCAGCTGGAGAAAAACCAAGGAGCAGAACCATTGGTGGATTTGCCTAAACCCAGTGTATACTGGTGGTATCATCTTCTACCCTGGCTTACATGAATGTTGACATAGCATGCTGAATAAATGAATGTATGTGAACCATAAATGAATGAATGAATGCATGATAACTTGAGCCTTGCTAGCCCCCCCAAGCCGCAAGTTTTGAGTCACAACTTGGAAAGCCAAGTTGGTCAGAGCTGCAAACCCGTATTGCCTTTGCTAGTTATTGCTCTGTGAGCTCTGTTCTCATCTTTCAGCTGCCCTGTACTCAGCTCCAGCCCCTGAAGCTGTGAGACTGAGCTGTAACTTGGTTAACTAAAGTGGCTGCATTCCCCTGTTGACTTGCTAAGTCATCTGCCTGCAATCTCTGTGCATACATCCCTGAGCATTTGAGACCATAAGACCTTGCTGACACCCTCTGAGCATGCTGTAAAGGCTAGCACTGATTATTTGCTGTTTCTTCTGCTAAGTCTGTGAAATTCATATCTGAAATGCTTTGAACTGTTATGCTTTGAAGTGTTAGCATCTATTCCTGCAATCTGTATGGTTTGAAGTGAATGTTGAGTAGCAGATATAGTGATGCCAATTCCTTGTTTTTCAACAACACAACCTTGCACATGCTTCACCATTGAGTGAGCACAACCTCATTCCCCTGTGCACCATACACAGTTTTTAACCATACTCAATTCACCTGCCAATCTGAGTTGCACTTAGACCTGTGCATAAACTGCTCAGTGCATCTTGCTTTCCTTGCTAAATTGTGTTTTCCTTGCTGTGCCCAAGTTGAGCTTGCTAAGCTCGCACAACCGAACTCCCGCACAAGTTGCACTAGGCTGTACAATAGACCAAAGTTCACATACACTAGGTTTCCCCTAAACTGAGCAACTGGGCTGAAACAAACCCTAAGCAGCTAAGCCCACATCAGCTGAGCTGTTGGGCTGTACAAAAAAAAAAAACTGAGCCCACATAACTTGGCCTTCATAGCTGGGCCGTGCAGCTGCTGGGCTGTGCAAACAATTTAAACCTACACCTTTTGGGCTAGAATCAACCTATTCAGTTGGGTTTCATAACTTCAAAAAGCCATCTTTTGGGCTTGAGCCAGTATTAGTGGGTCATTTTTGAATTTTTGCTTTTCTGTGATTGAAGTTTATTGTATGTTAACATGCTAGATGCGCAAGCTAGGCTATGATTGTGTATTTTAGAGACCAAACAAATCGACTAGTTAGAATCCACCCGACGAAATCGTAAGCATACCCGATTCTTCAACAAAGCCCAAGCCTGCACTCCATCGAAACAGAAACTATGGGCGAAGAACAAAACCAACCCCATAGTCTCAAGGACTACATGTACCCAACTAGGGCAAGCCAACCCTCTTGCATCATTCTCGCATGACCGTCTTGGTCGGTTTTGAACCGAAAGCAAGCACCATTCATATGCTACCCGTGTTTTGAGGGGTCAATGCTGAGAACCCCTACCATCACGTGAGAGACTTTCAGGATATTTGTGGGACTCTGCGTTTTAACCAAATGACAGAGGAGTCCCTCAAATTGAGATTGTTTCCTTTTTCTCTGAAAGACAAAGCCAAGTCTTGGCTTCATGCCCTACAACCACAATCCATTAGAACTTGGGATGACCTCACAAAAGAGTTTTTCAAAAGTTTTTCCCAAACCATAAGATCGCGACAATTCGCCAAAGTCTAAATGGTTTTGTGCAATTAGAAGACGAGACTCTAGCAAGGTACTTGGAGAGATTCAATGAATTACTACTCCAATGTCCCCACCATGGTTTTGAAAATGGAGACTCGTGCAAATCTTGTATGAGGGTCTAGATGTTAGAACCCGTACTACGCCGAGTCAATGTGCAATGGTGCATTTATTGACAAGAGTGCTAATGACGCTTGGACTTTTCTAATCGAAGTCGTTTGAAAGACTCAACAGTGGGAGTCCATCCGAGAACCGAAACGGACTACCCCCGCACAAAATGTTCATAGAATCGAGTCCGACTTTGAGGGAAATGCAAAATGGCATCTTTGGCCCTAGAGAATAGAAGTGCTTGAGTTGGAAAAGAATGTAAAATCTAATGCCCCTACTCTCCGTGACCAAATTGAAATGGCCACTTGTGCCGCATGCCATAGTTCTCGACCACTTAGTGGACAAATGCTCTGTCCAGATTTACACGCATTTCAAGAGTCTAAAGCCGAGCAAGCCAATGCATTATACCAGAGGCAAGAGAACAACCCTTATTCTCAAACCTACAACCCAGGGTGGAGGAATCACCCTAACTTCTCATGGTACAAGGGACCGGTACACGGGGGACCAACAAATAACAACCAAGGATATTCATATCCTAGAAACCCCCAAGTACAACCACCCACTCAGTACCCTGTGGAGAAAAAGACTAGCTTGGAAGACTGTGTCGGACTGTTAACCCAAAATCTTACAGAACTTAGGAAAACTACCGACCAACGTCTCAAAAACCTAGATCTTAAGATAGGTCAAATCTGTGATGCATTGAATGAGAGAGAGAAAGGCAAATTCCCTAGTCAACCCCAACAAAATCCAAAGAATGTGTTTCAAGCAGGCTCCTCTACCTCCAATGAAACTTCGCATAGTCAAGCGAATGCTGTCACCACTCTCCGTAGTGGTAGAGTTTTTGAGAACCATGTAGGTGTACCACCGTCAAGCGAGTCTCCATCAGACTCACCAGTACACACAACACCACAGAAAATATCCACTGTAGAGAAAGAATAGCCTGTTGATAAGACCAAGAGTCCTACCGATGTTCCCGTGCCAAGTCATGTACCCGTTGCTCCATTCCCACAAAGGTTGGTGCAATGTAGGGGGTAACCAATACAACGAGATTTTGGAAATGTTCAAGAGAGTTAACATAAACATTCCATTTCTCGAAGCAATTAGACAAATACCCACCTATGCTAAGTTTTTGAAGGACCTTTGCACACAAAAGCGAAAGCTTCACGTGCATAAGCGTGCCTTCCTCACTGAGCAAGTGAGCTCCATAATCCAAAACAAGATTCCAACTAAGTTTAGAGACCCAGGTAGTCCAACGATTACATGCAACATAGGCGACCATACGGTCGAAAAGGCGTTACTAGACTTAGGAGCCAGTGTGAATCTTTTGCCATACTCTGTGTATGTGCAACGGGCCTTGGGAGTCAAGCCCACACATTACGCTACGCTTAGCGGACAGATCCGTGAGAATCCCCGTGGTATTATTGAAGATGTGTTAATCAAGGTTGATAAAAAAAATTTTCCCGTAGACTTCATTGTCTTAGATACTCAACCCGTGCAAAACCCAAGTAATCACATTCCTGTGATTTTAGGACGTCATTTCCTGGCGACGTCCAATGCCATCATCAACTGTCGTAATGGAGTGTTGAAATTGTCTTTTGGTAATATGACCGTCGAGCTGAATGTTTTTAACACTAGTCAACAACCCATTGATTGTGATGATACTGATTTGCATGAGATTAACATGATTGAGAGTCTGATCCAAGACTCTTTGCCCGACATTTTGTCAGTGGACCCTTTGCAAGCATGTTTAGATAACTTTGACTTAGATCTCTTCGATTCTAAGTACATTGGTGAAATTCACTCTTTGCTTGAATCTGTTCCACCCATGGATATTGCTAAATGGCAGAATGTAGTGGAACCACTTCTACTCTCTGATACCAAATCTGCCCCACCTCTTGAGACACCACCTAAGCTTGATTTTAAACCATTACCTGATACCTTGAAGTATGCTTTCTTAGGTCCTTCTGACACTTTACCTGTGATTATTGCATCATGTTTAGACACAGAACAGGAAAGTAGACTCTTAGAAGTACTTCAAGAACATAAAGGAGCCTTAGGTTGGACCATCTCCGATCTTAAGGGTATAAGTCCCACAATTTGCATGCATCACATAAACCTTGAAGAGAACACTAAACCATCTAGGGAAATGCAAAGGAGACTTAACCCCAACATGAGAGATGTTGTCAAGGGTGAGATTCTGAAACTGCTTGATGCGGGTATCATTTACCCCGTCCCTGATAGCCAGTGGGTCAGTCCCATTCAGGTAGTACCCAAAAAGTCTGGCATCACTGTAGTTCAAAATGAGATGAACGAGCTCGTTCCCACCCGTGTGACCACAGGGTGGCGAGTCTGCATTGATTATAGAAAACTAAACACAGTAACCAAGAAAGACCACTTTCCCCTTCCCTTCATTGACCAAATGCTGGAAAGGTTAGCAAAACATAGTCACTCTTCGCTTCTTAGATGGCTATTCTCTACAACCAAATCCACATAGCACCCGAAGACCAACAAAAGACCACGTTTACATGTCCCTATGGAACATTTGCTTATCGTCGTATGCCTTTTGGGCTGTGCAATGCACCCGCTACTTTTCAACGTTGCATGATGAGCATATTTTCCGACATGGTAGATAAGTTTCTTGAGATCTTTATGGATGATTTTTCGGTATTTGGTTCTTCTTTTGATGAGTGTTTGCATCACCTCACTTGTGTGCTGATTAGGTGTAAAGAAAAGAGTTTGGTTTTGAATTGGGAAAAATGTCATTTCATGGTTAACTCAGGCATTGTTCTAGGGCATATTATCTCGGAAAAAGGCATAGAAGTAGACAAAGCCAAGGTAGATCTCATTCAACACTTGCCTCAACCTCGTTCTGTGAGGGACATCAGATCATTTCTAGGCCATGCGGGTTTTTACCGCCGATTCATCAAAGACTTTAGTAAAATTTCATGACCTTTGTGCAATCTTCTTGCAAAAGATGTTGCATTTGTCTTTGATGATGCTTGTAAGGAAGCATGGGAGCAATCGAAGGCTCTCCTTACATCTTCCCCCTATATAGTCGGACCACCCGATTGGTCATTACCATTTGAGATTATGTGTGATGCGTCCGACTATGTTTGTAGGAGCCGTTTTGGGCCAGCGAGTAGACAAACTTCCTTATGTGATCTACTATGCTAGTAAAACACTTAATGATGCTCAATTGAATTATTCCACTACCGAGAAAGAGTTGCTAGTCATTGTGTTTGCATTAGATAAGTTTAGATCTTATTTAATAGGGTCTAAGGTCATCATTTATTCGATCATGCCGCATTGAGATATCTTTTGTCTAAGAAAGATGCTAAGGCTCGTCTAATTCGATGGATACTCTTGTTACAAGAGTTCAACCTCGAAATTCGAGATAAGAAAGTGTCAGAGAATGTTGTTGCTGATCACTTGTCTAGGTTGAATGTCGAACCTTCGATGAATCTGTGCTAATTAGGGAATCATTCCCCGATGAGCAATTGATGCTTGTGTCTCAAATGCCTTGGTTTGTCGATATTGTGAACTACCTTTCTACAGTAGAATGCCCTTGCATTGGTCTAAACAAGACCGTTCTAAATTCTTGGTCAAGTTAAACACTTCCTTTGGGATGACCCATATTTGTTTAAGTACTGCCAATACCAAATCATTAGGAGGTGTGTCCCCAATTCTGAACAAAGGGACGTCATCTCTTTCTGTCATGACCATGCATGTGGAGGCAACTTTAGTGCCAAGAAAACTGCTGCAAAGATCTTGCAAAGCGGTTTATATTGGCCAACACTGTTTAAGGATTGCCATGCTTTTTGTGTTGCTTGTGACCGATGCCAGAAATTATGAAGTATCTCTAGAAGAAACATGATGCCCTTACAACCCATTTTGATTGTTGAGCTGTTTGATGTTTAGGGTATTGATTTCATGGGTCCATTTCCTAACTCTGAAGGTAAGTTATACATTCTTGTTGCTGTTGATTATGTCTCTAAGTGGGTAGAGGCCATTGCATCCAAAACCAACGACCATAAAGTTGTTCTTTCTTTTCTTAAGGAGAACATTTTCTCCCGTTTTGGAACCCCTAGGGTAATAATCAGTGATGGAGGTAGTCATTTTTGCAATAGACCCTTTGAATCACTAGTGCGCAAGTATGGAATCACTCATAAGGTCGCAACACCTTACCATTCTCAAACCAAAGGGCCAAGTAGAAGTTTCTAATAGGGAAATTAAGCATATCCTTGAGAAGGCCGTCAATCCTTCTAGGAAAGATTGGTCTTTGCGCTTAAATGATGCTTTATGGGCCTATAGAACTGCATACAAGACTCCCATTGGGATGTCTCCTTACAGACTTGTGTACGGGAAAGCATGTCATTTACCTGTTGAGTTAGAACACCGTACATATTGGGCTGTGAAGAAGTTGAATTTTGATCTTGATAAGGCTGGTACCCATAGGAAACTTCAACTCAATGAGTTAGAAGAGTTGAGACATGATGCATACGATAGTGCCAAAACGTACAAACATAGAATGAAGGTGTTTCACGACAAGCGCATTCTGCGCAAGTCTTTCACCCCAGGACAGAAAGTTTTATTGTACAACACTCGATTGCATTTGTTTCCAGGAAAGCTACGTTCTCGATGGTCAGGACCATTCTTGGTACGTACCGTTTTCCCCCATGGAGCCGTAGAAATTGAAAACCCAGCAACCAAGAACATCTTCAAAGTCAATGGTCAGAGATTGAAACCATTTCTGGAGCATCTTCCACCAGAAGTTGAGACCGTTTACTTGGAAGACCCTATCTATGTGGACTAGACTAGTTCACTTGTGTACATACATATGGACTAACAATCCATTCTCTTTCCCTTTTATTTTTCTTTTTGCATAATTTTTGATGTGTGCTAACCAACCTTTTTGTCTTGCGCTCTTGATTGTTTGCTTTCAAAGCATTCATCTTTCTATGGTTTAGCAACACCCTCTTGCATCCGGTAATCTCTTCCCTTTTCTCATCTCAACATAGTTCTCTTGGTATGTGACTGTTTAAATTCTTTGTATCTGTTGACACATTGAGGACAATGTTTGATCTAGGTTTGGGGGTGTGATTTGCATATAGAGTTTTTAGTCTTTTTTTTTTTTAAAAAAAAAAAAAAATTCTTGCATAAAAACCTCCAACTTTTAGAGATTTTAGAGTCACTAGCATGCTTCTAGCTATGTTTACATAGAGAGTCTGACCGAAATAACGAGTAACTTGGAAGTACTTGGAGAACACAATCGGGTTTCTTAGTTGATTAGAGCGTTAAAGTTGTATTTAACCATACCGGAGGGCGAATTAGGTGTTTGTTTAGATATTCGGTAGTAGAATTGTGATCGACCATAGTGGAGACTACCCATTTTACATCAAGCGAGGTACCGACCTTCACTCTTTGTGACTTTCTAGAAAAGTCATAGAGTGTGTGTCACCGTACGTCAATTCCGGGTAGGAATGGTGAGCTACCCAACTTCGCACCACTTTCAAAGACTATTTTTGATCTCTTGAGTGCTAATTCCGTCAATCATGAGGGTGACGTTTCAAGATGAAAACTTCTTCTAAATACCGATTTGCGCTAGCATCACTCTCTCCCTCTCAACAACATCAACATTCATAGAAACACATCATCGTCAGCAAGCGGAGCATCATCGAATATTTGAAGAACAAGTTGAGATAGTCCAAGGTTTATGTGCAACAAAGAAAAGAAAAAGGATGAGAATTAATGAAGTTTGTGAAATCAAGACAAGTGTGAAAAAAAAAAATGAGTCTGGTTTTATTGTTATTTTCATTCCAAGTTAATCTAAAAAAAAAAAAAATGTATGTTTGTCAAGTTTTTGTGAAGTTCAGAAGTTCATCATCACCTATTGAAGACCGAAGATTGAAGACGTTTCTATGAATGCTAAGAGAGTGATATTAATTGCCGATCGGGTGAGAAGGTAAGTGAATACTCCCACCCTTGCTAATGGTTGATTTCCTTTCTTAGAGATCATCGAAAAGATTCTTTTTGTCCACACTTCGTGGAGTCTCCGAATTTATTTCGGAAGGTTATCCTTCTTACCTACAACGTGTGCGTGGATTTCTCTCTTTATTCCCGCCTCGCACACATGAGAGACTAAAAAGCAATCTTTTTGAGTGCAATTATCATAAAAACCTATTAGTGAGGCGAAGTCGAGGCTTATGATCACAATCGAACCCGAATTCTTTCATATGGTATGGTTACTTCTCGCTCGGACTTAAGGATGAGAATGCGTTCTTTGGTAGTTCTAACTTCGTGTTACTAGCATGCGAAACTCTATGTCCTCATAGCTCTTTGGATGCTTGAGACTCTTTTACACTCGAAGTTGGAGAAGGTTTTGTGGGTACACCTCTTGGTAAACCCTCACGAGACTACAACTCGTCCACTAGGTACACCTAGGGGTTTAAAGGCTTAGTGCATACGCTAAATGCATTCGAGAGACCTGCGACAGGGGGTATAGTTAGGATTTCCTAATTTCTGTTTCACTTGAGGACAAGTAATATTCGGGTTTGGGGGTATTTGATGAGTGCCAAATATCGCATATTTATACATCTATTTATTGGCACTTAACTCATCTTTTGTGCTCGAAATCGATATTATCCCAAATTCTGTATTTTATTTGTTTTCAAGAATAAATATTTGTACTAATTAATTTTGTGTTTTTAGATAATAAATAAAGCTCAGAGAAATTGAGGAGCCAAAAGAGCAAAGAATGGGAGACGAGCGTCTATGGAGCAGAAAGCCAAAGCCACAAGCGCCGAATCAGTGCAACCCAACAAGGAAGACATGGGCTAGAGCTACCCATGACCCGGATCCGAACCCGTTCACCCCGAGCCGTTGAGATCTCACCCAGCTGCATCCTACGGTCGCTCCTTCTTGCTCATCGTCCCTTGATGCATCCACTCAACACCAAAACAACCCACTTCTCCCGCAATCGTTCGGATATTACCCCCTAGATCCTACGCCGCCGCACCCCTCACTTCAACTCTCGCTGTCCCCGCTCCACAACAAAACCACCACACCCTTATCCATCGACCATCACCCCATTTCTCCTCTTCTCCTTCTCTTTCTTCCCCTGACAACACTTGCAGAAGCCTTACCCTTCTCCTCTTCCCCGACCAAGCTCTGAGCAGAGCCACCACCAGAGCACCACCGTCCTTTCCCGACACCATCGTGAGCCACCACAAATGCCTCAGTCGCCGCTCCTAGTGTTAATTATCTCTTACGTAGCTTCTCTAGCCCTAGAGGCTAAGTGAGAGATAATTGAAACTAGGGTTTGTACAACAACCCATGCTTGGAGTTCCATAGCCGAATTGGCAAAAGAGAGAGGATGGGTATGTCCTTAATTGCAGTCTAGAGTGTTTGTGAGAGATATATATATTGTTTGTTCTTCTTTTTGAGAACACAGCATGTTTTAGGGTTTGAGTTCTGCAATTTTAATTCGAATTTGTTTTTACTTCTGCATCATGTTCTAAACAATTAAACTAGGGTGTAATGAAACCCTTTGATTTAATATTGAGCAAGTAGATTATCAAATTGTTCTTAATGTGTATATTGCTTAGGAAAATAGTGAACTATTGAACCAAAGTTTCCTGTGATCACTGGTACTGTAAGAAGACCAGTGATACTAGGGGTAGGTAAGGAGATTTAGTCATCAATTATCCAATTAAGGCCTTCAAGAAAGGCAAGAGAACAAGGTGAAAATTTACAAAGTGTCTTAATATAAGATCGAGATGGTGGAATTGATCACCCTAGTGTCACAAAATCATCGGTTTCAACACATTGTGCTTAGCATTACCTTAGTTTAGAGTCACAAATCACCATCTCAACTTAGTCGTATCGACAACATTAAACCAAACAACTTTGTCACTTGATAGAAATCAGTTAGAAGAAGCTCTTAGATCACTTAAGCACACACCACTTCTCTGTGGGATCGACCTGTGCTTGCCACGCCTCCAATAGGCCTGTGCACTTGCATTAATACGTAGGATAATCACTTTTGAGCTCCTACCATCTCCCGGACCCGATAGGTTTTCTAGTCAATTTTTCAAAGTTGCCTGGGATGTCGTTGGTGACGATTTTGTCAAAGCTATCACAAATTTATTTAAGCAATGTAAACTCTTACATGAAGTGAATAGTAATTTTATTACCTTAGTTGCAAAAATTGATAATGCTTCTACAGTGAATGATTTTAGGCCTATTTCTTGCTGCAATGTTATTTATAAATGCATTGCCAAGATTATGGTTGTTAGAATGAAAAGAGTGATGAGTGAGCTCATAAGTTCAAATCAATCTTCTTTTATCTCTGGAAGAGCAATTCAAGATAATGTGATGCTAGCTCACAAGTTAGTAAGAAATTATCATATGAATAATGGAGCTGCTAGATGTGCCTTGAAAATTGATCTTCGCAAAGCTTACGATTTAGTTAGTCTGGAAGTCGTGATTAAGCCTTTAAGGAAGTTTGGTTTTCCTAATGTCTTTTTTAAATGGATCTTTCTCTGCATTTCTACTTCAAAGTTTTCTGTAATGATTAATGGCTTCCCGTATGGTTTTTTTGGTGCTAGTAGAGGTCTGCGACATTGGTGCCCACTTTCTTCTTACCTCTTTGTCATTGTTATGGAGGTTTTCAATGTTATTCTCCTTCGGCAAGTTCAGTTAGGTTCTTATGGGTTTCATCCTAAGTGTAAGATCACCAAGCTTACTCACCTTTGTTTCGCTGATGATATTTTGGTTTTCTTTAAAGGTTCTCTTGAGGCTGCTTCTTCTGTTCAGCAGGCCATTAAGAAGTTCAGTTCATACTCTGGTCTTGAGGTGAGTGTTCATAAAACTTACTTGTTTCATTCAGGGGTCAGTAGAGATGCTCTAGAAAAAATTTTGCTCTGTCTTGGCAGCTCTGAAGGTTCTATCCCAGTTAGATATCTAGGTGTACCATTGATTTCTACTAAACTCTCTTATGCCGCCTCTGATTGCCAAAATTACCAAGAGAGTCAAGTCTTGGAAAGCCATATTTTTGGCATATTCCGAAAGACTTTTG
Source organism: Papaver armeniacum (assembly GCA_023531295.1). Taxonomy (NCBI): domain Eukaryota; kingdom Viridiplantae; phylum Streptophyta; class Magnoliopsida; order Ranunculales; family Papaveraceae; genus Papaver; species Papaver armeniacum. The sequence continues at coordinate 132,419 of JAJJWW010003826.1, read as the reverse complement.
CTTATTAAAGTTGTGTTGAGTGGCATGGTCTATTTCTGGTTTTCATGTTTTATTTTGCCTAAAAGAGTTGTTACGGAGCTTAATTCGATTTTTCGAAGGTTCTTATGGGATGGTCCAGAGATGAACAAAAGAAATAACCATATAAGTTGGCTCCAAATTTTTCTTCCCTTTTCTGAAGGAGGGTTAGGAGTGAAAAATTTAGAAAGTACTAATATCACTGCAAATTTGCGACACATTTGGGACCTTTATTCTGGAAAAATTACTGTATGGACTCAATGAGTCAAGTCTAACCTTATCAAGCATAAGGATTTCTAGAGCATGCCTATCCCTGAAGATTGCTCTTGGAGTTGGAGGTGTATCTTAAGTTGTATAGATGCTGCTCTCCCTTTCGTTGGTACTGTTTTAGGAAATGGTAAAAACACTTCTTTCTTGTTTGATTTTTGGCATCCTAAAGGCAGATTATGTGATTGGGCCCCTGTTTCAACCTTACATGTTGTTAGCCGGCTTGGTATGCATTTGGTTGCTGATTATATCAATGAATATGAATGGCACATTTCGAATGTTCCTGGTTTCGAAGAGGATTTTTGCTGTCAAATTCGTGATGTTGAAATTAATCATTTGGAAGAAGATGTCAAGATTTGGAAGGCGAGTAACTCAGGGAATTTTTCCATGAAACAAACCTATGATGCCATTACTCTTTTTAGACCTGACATGAAGTGGCATCGTCTGGTATGGTTCAAGGGGCTTATCTTTAAACATTCCTTCATAGGTTGGATGGCCATGCACAAAAGCTTAAAACCAGATGTAGGCTTATGAAGTGGGTGTTACTCCTGATGCAACTTGTCTGCTTTGCAATGCTGCTCCTGAGGATGAGGATCATCTTTTCAGTAAGTGCTTATTTTCTTCTATTATATGGCAAGGGTTAATGTTGAAACTAGGATATCATAGGTCTTGTATTTTAAACTGGGAGCTTGAGCTACAATGGTGTATAGACCATTTTGTAGGAGAGGGTGCTGTCAGTTCAATTAGGAAGCTTGTTCTTAATAGTTTCATTTATCATATTTGGAAAGAACGCAATAAAAGGCTTCACTCTGCATTTCCAATTCTGAAGATACTATTATCTGTCTTATAGTCAATGATGTTAGGTTAAAAGTTGAATCTGGCAATTTCTCTGATGTCGATTCTCCCTTTGTGAAGTCATTCTTGAATAGATGGGGAGTAACCTGTAAGTTGAAGAAAAAGAAACACATTGCTTGTAGATGGCAATTTCCTCCTCCTAATGAATATATGATCAATATCGATGGTTCAAAGAGAGAGAGTTCCGGAGGGTTTGCTACTCTCATGCGTGATAATTGTGGTACCCCTTTCACTGCTTTTATTGGGGGGTTTGAACCTGATTTAGTATTATCTCTTGAATTACGTGGAGTTGAGCTTGCTATGAAGGGTACCATTTTGAAGAATCAGATTAAAATCCATATTAATACTGGTTCAATGGTTGTATATAAGTTGTTGAAAAACAGTGATCCTAAACCTGGTTGGGGTGTTCTTCAACTTTGGAGAAGAATTTGTCAGCTTCGCAGGTGTTTTCTCAGGGTCAGGGTAGGACATGTCTATAGAGAAACTAACCGTGCTGCGGATGATGTAGCCGTTATTCACCCCTCTCAGCCTTTCTTGGAATTGGATGTTGGAGACTTTACTTCTGATTTGCAGCTCATTATTGAAGAGGATAGGAGTTTGAAGACTTATTTTAGGGAGTAGTTTGTTGTAGTTAGTTTCTTTCTTTCCTTTTCTAGTTGGTTTGGGTCTCCTTAACCCAGCGGAATGTTTCAAAAAAAAAAAACACAAACAAACAAACAAACAAAAGTATGTTTGAAGAGGACAGATCCATTGGAAGGTTCATCTCTTATAATGTAGTCAATATCGGATATCGCTCTGGAGCGATATGAGAAACAGTATATCGGCGATACGATATTTGCCCGAAAATACCGGCTGATATGTGTCGATCCGAAATTTTCACGATAATCTGATATTGGTTTTTTCAGTCGTTTTAGGTAAATATCAAGAGTATTTTAGTTTTTCATAAAAGAAAAGATATAAATCCCTAAAACTCGATCCAAAATGAAGTGTTCTTCAGCCGAAAAACACAAGTGAAAGGAAAAGAGACCGCGTTTTTCAGAAATTTAGTTGAACTAAAATGAAAGTTTTATTGGAAAATGAAAATATATTAATACCCAATCATTCACCTGAACCGTTATGTTGTCTGCAATGTTTGGCAGCAGTATCAGCAAGAGATAAAAACTCTGAACTAAAGCTAACATGCCTAACTTCAGAGAAACTGAAGTTACTGAACCAGCTAGTGGCCGGTTGTCAACCGACACAAAAATAATTGAAGTTCTTTCACTTCACAAGTTATAAGAACAAATTTGTTCCACAGGGAGATATGGGTTGTCAAATTGTTTTGATTACTTATAGAAACTGGGGTTTTTTTTTGTTTGTGATTATAACTAAATAAGAATAAAGCAAAAAGAATAATACGAATATCAGAGATAAAAAGTACTGGTTAGAGTTTTCATCTTCCATCTTCCAATATGTTATCAACTGAATCAATCTCAACATTCATTTTCTATCGATATCAATAACCCTCGAACGTCCTATCGCAGGCTTACCCCGGCAAAACTCCTATTATCATCAAAGGCGCAAGAGCCACTCTTTGAATCCTTTCCACTAAATAACTTGGCGCAAGAGCCACTCAAGTTTAACCCAATGAAAGCACTAATATTTATGAGTTGAGGTTATTCTAAGCAATCCGGCACAAGAGCTACACGGATTTAACCTAGGTTACGCTTCTACATATAATTGTATAGCAACATCCCGTCGTTAACAACTATATTATGCTACTTTTAACAAGGATTATTCGACAATTCCGGATCTCAAACCCTAGTTTAGCAATAGATATGAATGCATGGTCATTTAATTTGCCACTTAAACAAACTAGCAATCAATCATACATGGAGTTATAAACGGTAGAACATAAACGATACTAACAAATTATGAATGAATAAGAATGAATACTTCAATTGAATAACATGTCTTCCAACTTAGGACTACATCTCTAACCAATAAAAGGGGTTTAGTTACTCATGGATTTCTTAAAACCCATGAAAAATATAAAGAGAATAAGTAAAGCAAACCCTAGAATTTTGATTGTCAAGCGCAACTCCAAGCCCTAACTCCCGTTCTTCTCTTCTTTTGAATGTAAAACGAATGATAAAGATTTCTCCAAAACTCAGCCAAAAAAATCCCTCGATAAACACGTCCTCCTGTTTTTCGTAAGAAAGAATTCCTCCCACAGCATAGATGGGCCACACGGATTAGAGAAGTCCAACCTATTTTCCATTACCAATTTGGCTGTCAGTTCCGTGGAACTGACGGTAGGATTCTCTTATTTCTCGGCAATTCTTTCTTTTCTCCCTGTGATTACCTACGGTGGTAAAACCACACCGTAAAGTTATCTGTATTTACATACGGTTTGCAGACCCGTACGTAGGTACTTCTGATATTTACTACGGTTAGAATAAACCATATGTAGCTATATTTCATTGTTTTACCCTGCCATCCAAGACTCTGACTTCTTCATTCGATCTCGACTCTCCGTTCTCATTAACAGCAACCAACTGCCAAAGCTCGAGCTTTCCATTACAATCACCATTATTACTACTATCAATGGCAGTGACCCAAAACCATCACTGCCTCGAGCTCTAACTCCATCAACCTGGTTTACTCGATCGTCTACCATGCAGCGCCATCATTATTCCGATCATCAGGCTCAACCATATTCTCATGTCGTCACCACAGCTCCATAATCACCAAAACATCACCATCACTCACCACTTTCCTTGAAGAGAATCACCGATATTGAGATCATTATCGTCCATGGCAGCAACGAACTCCTAATTTCTCTCGAGCTCACAACACCACAGTCAATGACATCTAGTCTTCCTTCGCTGTTTAACTCAAATTCAGATTTCCAGCTGCTCTGATCACAACACAATAAACTCAATCTCCTCTGCTAGCATTCGCAACTGCAGTTCAAACTCCACGTCTCTTCATCACCATCGTTTGCTGAGAACTGTTCACAGCTCCGTCACCATTATCAAACTCGACATCATACACTCATTCCTCTCCATTGCATCAATAGCAGAAGTCCATCATCATCTCAACTGCAAACTCGAGCTCATCCATCACTCGGTTTCTCGAGCATGAATACCATCTCAGCAAACACTACTTGAGTCTCAATCATTGCCATCAATCCAGCCGATTTGTTATTTGTAATCAATTATAGTAAGTGTAAAACTTAATTCATAAATGCAAATATTATCTGTTTCCTTTCTCAGTATTATACTCTTAATCACCGCCAATATTGCATGATCAAAAGATGGTAAGAAATGTTAATATTTTGGAGAATAACGTGATTGATTTGATTGGTTTTTATTTCCTAATATAGTTACAGTAATTGGTCAGACTATCAACATAAGTCAATGTTGCTATATATTAGTTATCTCTGTAAACTATGTATATATTCATTCTCTTAATCAAAGATATTTCAGAGATTTTATAGCTACTTAGTTGTCAAACATTCAATCAAATCTTAATTGGAGAGATTTTATAGCTAAATTAGCTATTCAATCAAATCTTAATTGCAAAGATTTTATAGCAATCAAACCTTAAAAAAGGAAATCCAAAATAACTACTCAGTCACTAAAAGATTTACATTCAAATTCGAATCACTGGAATTCTCGCATCAACGACCAACGTTTAAGGAAAGTCAAAAAAGACCTTAAAGGTGGCAATACAATTGTAAAATCAATACCGTCCTTATTTGTGGAGCTAAAATTTCATCTTCCTCCTCATCCTCTTGGTCTTTCTTTTTATCCTTAATGAATATGAAGATGTGTTCGAAGTTACTCTGCAAGTGCTTATATCAAGACTCTTAGTTAATCTACATATATCTTCATTCCCATGAAACGTAAAACCCGGTCAAATTACGCAATTCATCTCTTCAAATGATCTCCTTCTTTGTGGATATAAGCACTTCGAATTGCTTGTACTCATCAAGATTAATAATAATCTTTTGTGCAAGAAAGATTACTATCAACTCGGTGGTATATCCTTTGTGCAAGAAAGTAATCTATTCGCTACTATTTAACTCGGTGGTATAGAGATCTGTCATAGAAATCCAAAACAACATAAATTGTAATAGTGATTGCCTAGGGCGCCTTAGGCGTCAAGGCGGCTGGGCGACGGCTTTGGCGCCTCGCCTCGCCCAGCGCCTACCACAACATAGATCCCGGCCAACTCGGTTCCGTCGCTCTATCATGGTAGCGCGGCATATCCTTGGCTCCCATGAATATCATGCAACAACAGAGCCTATCGCGAAATATCTGATCAACTCCTCTTAATTTAAAGCGCTCATTCGGGTTAACGGCACCAGCGGCATCATCATTCCTTTCCATCACAGGCAACTATCCACCATCGTGATCAACCACAGCGGTTTGTCACCATGAGAACGTCAGTTGAAGTCCGTCGTTTCACTTTTACGACAACTTTGACTTGCTTCAACCGCTTCCAACTTTCGACCTCATTCTTTCGCCGTTTCCTTCGGCTTTTCGTCCTCTTCAAGGTAATGCGAAGAAATCTTGGATTTGAGCTAGTTACACTTCCTTTAGGTTAAGATAGCCTCAAACACCTAACAAACTCAAAAGTAAACAAAATCAAAGCATAATGATATAAAAACTATCAAGAAAGCAAAGTATTTGAGTACCTAACTAGTGCATATAATGCACTTATCAAATTCCCCCACACTTGCATTTTGCTAGTCCTCGAGCAAACTACAAAAATAAACTAAAGTACAACAACTCATTGTCGTCGAAGTCACGGTTTCACCTAGCATGTGCAACAGGCCTTTAAACCCCTGGGTGTCCCTAATGGACGAGGTATAGTCTCGTGAGGGCTTACAAGAGGTATACCCACAAAACCTACTCCAACTTCAAAGCGTTCCATCTTCCCAAGCATCCAAAGAGCTATGAGGACATAAGGTTTCTGCATGCTAGTAATAAGAAGTTAGAAATACCAAAGAACATATTCATTCTTAAATCTTGAGTGAGAAATAACCACACCATAATGAGAGAATGCGTATTTGAGTGCGATCAATAAGCATTTCGCCTCGACTTCTGCCTCACTTAAAAAGGATTTTATGATAATTGCACTCAATAAGACAACTTTTTTATGGGTCTCACATGTGTGCAGGTAGGAATGAAAAGAGAATCCTACACATGTTGAATGGTGGGAAGGAAACCTTCCGAAATATTTCTGGAGACCCCACAAGATCATGGGAAATAAAAGACTTTTTTTCTGATGATCTCTAAGAAAGGAAATCAACCACTATAGCAAGGATGGGAGTACTTACCACCTTCACATCTGATCGGCAATGATGAAAGCACCACTCTCACAGCATCCAATAGAAACGTAGTCTTCAGCTCGTCTTCTTCATCTTCATCTTCTTGGTCTTCGTCTTCGGTCTTCAACTGTTGATGATAAACTCTTGAACTTCGTAGAACTTCGACAATTTGTAACTCTTTCTCTTCAATTCCTTGTTGCTTGAAACTTCTTCATAAATTTTTCTTCTTCCCATGGCTTTATTAAATGATATAAAAAAAATACAAACCAAAAAAATACAAAGAATTCCTTTTTTTTTTTTTTTTTTTTTTTTTGACAAGAGAAATAACTAAAAACTGATTATAAAATAAATAATGAAATTGTTATGGCCATGGGATAAGTACTTTACCGCTTGATTCTTCACAACGTGTATTATCTTCGTATCATAAACTTCAATCTAATTCTCATCTTTTGATTTTCTTCACTCTTGTAAACAAGTCTTCAACTTGAATATAGAATTTCGCTTCTTATGTGTAAGTCTTCAACATGTATATAAAAATCTTCCCATTGTATGTTGCTTTACTTGGATATGAAATTGCGCTCTTCCTTGTATTGTTGCTTGTAAACCTCAAACGTCTTCAACTTTCCTTGTATATTTTGACGTCGCTCCCTTGTTGATGATGGTTGTGTTTCTATGGATCTGTTGTTGGCGAGAGAGAATGGTGCTACTGCAAATCAAAATACAAGAAGGTGGTTTTCATCTATAGACGTCACCCTCATGATTGACAAAATTAGCACTCAAGAGATCAAAAATAGTGCTTCTATTGGTGGGAGGTTGGGTAGCTCACCATTCTACCCGGAATTAACGTACGGTGACACACACTCAAAAGAAAGCTCTTTAGTCATTTATAAAGAAATGCAGTGCAGTGCCTCGGTTGATATGAAAATGGGTAGTCTCCACTAATGATTGATCGACAAATCTAATAATGCATTTCTCCACACCTCATTTGCATCAAGCATGCATGAATAAATCCATTATTTAACACTCCAATTCGTAAGAAATACGAATGTAGTTCCCTAACACTTCCAAGTTCAGTTATGTCGGTCAGAATTCTCTTTGTAAACATACCTAGAAGTATGCTAGTGACTCTAAAATCTCTACAAGTTGGAGGTTTTATGCGATTATATACAAAATTTTGAAAAATCTAGGCAAAAAGCTAAAAACTTTATATGCAAAATACTCCCCCACACTTAAACTTCACATTGTCCTCAATGTGCAAAACTGAAAATTCTGAATTCTGACGTAACAGAAGATAAAACACAAAAACTGTACAAATTGGTAAGGAATTTGGCAAAACACTATTTCACGAAAGTTGTTCGCCTACATCTTTTCTACACAGTTTCAAAAGAGCACAATATTTTGATAAACGGTCTGACAGTTATGGTCTCTAGACTGAACTACGTGCAGTCTGAATTTTTCTGACGAAAAGGGATTCGCCAAAATTTTCTTCAAAATAAATTCCGGATTCTACGAAATTAAACAAGGGGATGCAAATATGATATGAAAACAATAAAAAGAAAAAAGAAAAGAGTTTAAGATACAAAACCTATGGGTTGCCTCCCATTAGCGCTTGGTTTAACGTCATTAACTCGACTTGGCATTAGCCTTACTACTCCTCCAGAGGGAGTGCATCAACAAGGTTGATCTCTTTCGTTTTAGCATCAAACGGTTCATAATAGGGTTTTAAGCGATTCCCATTCACTTTAAGCTCCTTTCCTGTTAACAAGCTACGAATCTCTATTGCACCATGAGAAAAAACATTAAGCACAACAAAAGATCCTATCAGCGAGATTTGATTTACCGGGAAATAAATGAAGGCGAGAATTAAACAAAGAACTTTAGCTGTCCAACATTAAATCATTTTCTAGAAATCCTACTATCATGAAAAGCCTTGGTTTTCTCCTTGTAAATTCGTGAACTTTCATATGCATCATTACGAATTTCTTTTAGTTCACTTAATTAAAGTTTTCGTTGATTACCAGCCCCGTCCATATCCATGTTGCATTGTTGAATAGCCCAAAAAGCCTTATGCTCTATTTCAACAGGAAGGTGACAAGGTTTACCGTACACAATCCTGTAAGGAGACATCCAAATAGGTGTCTTGTATGCGGTTCAGTATGCCGGCATGCCAGCCATGCTAGACGCACCATGTGCCAAACGGCATGCCAAGCCATTGGCCCCACATGCCAAGCCAAGCCACACCTTGCCTTGGCCCTAGCCATGCTAGCCGCACCATTTCCAAACGACATGCCAAGCCATTGGCCCCACATGCCAAGCCAAGCCGCACCTTTCCTTGGCCCTAGCCATGCTAGCCGCACCATGTGCCAAAGCGGCATGCCAAGCCACTGGCCCCACACGCCAAGCCAAGCCGCACCTTGCCTTGGACCTAGCCATGCTAGTGCACCATGTGCCAAACGGCATGCCAAGCCAAGCCGCACCTTGCCTTGGCCCTAGCCATGCTAGCCGCACCATGCACAAAACGGCATGCCAAGCCATTGGCCCCACATACCGAGCCAAGCCTCACCTTGCCTTGGCCCTAGCCATATTAGTCGCACCATGTGCCAAACAGTATGCCAACCCTTGGCCCCGCGCGCCAAGGCATGCCATGCCCACGGCATGCCAACCTAGTCGTGCCACCTTCTTTGGCCTTCCCTATGCGGCTACTAAAACGAGGCGTGCGACAATCAATGGCCTCCCTTAAATCCCGGGATCAAATCTGGCTGTCCAGGTTACCGGACAACGCATGGTAACCTATGGCCCAAATCCTAAGTTTGGCCACACCCAAGCCGCGCCAAGGCATGCCATGCCCACGGCATGCCAACCTAACTAACGCCACCTTACTTGCCTTCCCTATGAGGCTAATAAAACGAAGGCGTGCGGCAATCAACGGTCCCTCTTCAATCCTAGGATCAAATCCTAGCCATCCAAGGTTACCAGACAACGCATGGTGACCTTTGGACCGAAATCCTAAGTTTGGCCACGCCCAAACCGCGCCAAGGCATGCCATGCCCACGGCATGCCAACCTAGCCGCGCCACCTTACTGGCCTTCCCTATGCGGCTACTAACGCGAAGGCGTGCGACAATCAACGGCCCCCCTACAATCCCGGGATCAAATCCTAGCCATCCAAGGTTACCAGACAACGCATGGTAACCTTTGGCCCGAAATCCTAAGTTTGGCCACTCCCAAACCACACCATGGCATGCCATGCCCACGACATGCCAACCTAGCCGCGCCACCATGCTGGCCTTCCTTATGCGGCTACTAAAACAAATGCGTGCGACAATCAACGATCCCCCTTCAATCCCGGATCAAATCCTAGGCATCCAAGGTTACCGGACAACGCATGGTAACCTTTGGATCGAATAAGTTTGGCCACGCCCAAACCGTGCCAAGGCATGCCATACCCACGGCATGCCAACCTAGCCGCGCCACTATGATGGCCTTCCTATGCGGCTGCAAAAACGAAGGCGTGTGACAATCAACGGTCCCCCTTCAATCCCGAGGATCAAATCTTAGCCATCCAAGGTTACCAAACAACACATGGTAACCTTTGGCACAAAAATCCTAAGTTTGGCCACGCCCAAACGCGCCAAGGCATGCCATGCCCACAGCATGCCAACCTAGTCATGCCACCATGCTTTGGCTTCCCTATGCGGCTACTAAAACGAAGGCGTGTGACAATCAACGGTCCCCCTTCAATCCCAGGATCAAATCCTAGCCGTCCAAGGCTACCAGACAACGCATGGTAACCTTTTACACAAAATCTAGTTTGGCCATGCCCAAACCACGCCAATGGCATGCCAACCTTGCTGTGCCTTCATACTAGCCTTCCCTATGCAACCAACTAAGCGTGCGACAATCAACAGCCACCTCTTCTCTTAAGATGCAAAATCTCGACCGTCGAAGGTCACAAGCCAGCAAGTCTCTCAAGCTCGACTTGCCAGATGAACAACAACATGCTACATGTTTTCCACAAAAACATTCGAGACATCAACACATATCACAAACTGGGGGGATCCACTTTGGGTATTGGTTTGGCGGTTTACTGACGTGCGACGTACACTACGCCCGTCATAAGGAAGTGTCATAAGGATGAGGCGGTTAGTAAATACAGGGAATAATGGTGAAACGCTCTTTTTTATGGAACATCAATTCCATGCGTTAACGGTTACCACCTCCTCCCATTTACTCACCCATTATTCCATTCCTTAATGAGAGCAGAGTACGTTTCACTCCGACTTGTATAAATAGGTCTTACCTATTTCCACCGTCGAGAAGTTCAGCGGGAGCAATACGACACTCGAAACATTTTATAGCTTTCCATCTGTTAGCTTCCCGTTTTTCGATACAAGTCGTGAAACAACTACTCTTCGGGAATCAACTGGTCTCAACACTTTCTTTCGCTTCCTCCTCAAAACCAACCCATTATCCTCCTCTTTGTGACCGAAGCAAGTCTGGAACGTCCATTTCTTAGTTTAGGCCGGATTTGTACAGATTGATCTCTCGAATCTAAAATACTCCCTTGCAGTACATTGTTTAGGGTTTAAATTCGTTTCTCACCCGCACGCCCGAAATTACTAAAATCAGCAGAAACCGTTTTCACCCTCAAACAATTGGCGACCATAGTGGGAGGTCAATCTCTTGGTTGCAATATCAATTCCCAACCTCCAATATCACCTTTGACTCTTAACTTCAAAATGGTGGAACTCAGATCTGGATCAACTGTGAACTCCGAGAACACCAATGCAGAATCTGTCCCTGGTATTAACACTGCTCCTAGCGGCATCACTAAACAACCTACTGACCCCAGCAGCATCGAGAGCACTCCTTCAAGTGTAACACCACCAATTACCAGGGCCAGAGCCGCTGCCGCCTCTAATGTTCCTACACAACTTGCCAATCCTGGCGGCAGCACCGAAAGCGCTCCTTCATGCGTTATGCCATTAGTCACCAGAGCTAGAGCTGCCACTACCGCTCCCAATGCTTCGTCAAGCATGGCGCCTCCAACCGCCACCAAGGCTCCAATCACCCCACCAACAGGACGATAAATCGGAGGAACCAGAGGAAACCGACCCTATATCACCATCGTTGATTTGATGGAACGACAGGAGGTTCTTGCTAGAGCCCAGACGGACATGGTCTCGACGTAGAAAGAAGTACTTGTCTTTCTCAAAGCCCGACGAATGGCTACCACAGAGTCGTGTCCTCGAGCCGAGAAACATCTCCAACACCCCGGGACCCGGCACCACGGCGGACGTGTCTCCACGGACGAAGAGATTCGTGTCGAACCCCATCAAAAAGGAGTCAACCATTAAATTTTGTCACAGAAGAGGATCTGGAGCAACTTCTTTGGAACCGAATTAAGAATGATAAAATGGACATGCATCAGCATCAACCCCCCTACCCACCTGAGATACAAAGAATTCATCTTCCAAGGGGGTATTCTTCCCATCAATTCACTCTGTATGACGGCACCGGAAACGCACGAGAACATATCTCTCCATTCCTGGAGTCCCTGGGCGAGCATGAGTACAATCATGTTCTCCGTTTAAGGGAGTTTTCAAAATCGCTTACTGGAAGAGCGTACACGTGGTACAATAGCATCGCGCCAAACATCATCCCCAAATGGGGTGACATGATTACAACTTTCTAAAAGAAATTCTTCTTTGTGTTCGAACAAGTTACCTTCTCCGACCTAGGAAGGATGTACCAACGAGACAATGAGCATCCGAATGAGTTTGTCAAGAGATTTAGTGTCCAGGCACTGGACCGTCATGACCCAAACGCGACCGAGCAATAATTGGTGAATTCCTGTATTAACGGTATGGCTCCCACTTACCGTGCCTTGCTGGAAAACCTACATTTCGGACATTCTCTGAACTCCACGAGGCTGCCAAGCGGTCAGCCGTGGCAGCACCAGCATTATTAGAAAGAGCCAGACCAACCAGAGCCGAAGACATACGCGAAACCCGCATAAGTAGACGTCTCTCCGAAAAGCACTATAATGCTGGCTCCTCCTCTATGAGCGTGGTAAACGAGGGAGGAAAAAGAAAGGCCCCAATTGTAGACCAGCAACCTAAACGTGAAGCACCAGCGCACCGAGCTACACCACCACGGAAATTCGCCGCTAAAATTCCCATACATCATCGTGAAGTCAAGGAAATGCCAGGATTTCCGTTTCCCATCGAAGAGGTGATCGCTCTTTTAGAAGATGGATTCAAGATGATGTTATCAAACTACCACCTCTCGACGCCCACCAACCGGGCCGAGATGGCAAACCCCATATCTTGCCACTACCACGCAGATTTATTAGCCATCCAACCGATGATTGCAACAGATCGAAGCATATCTTCAAAGAAAAGATGGAAGCGGGGAACTTCAACTAGGAAGCGAAGGGAGTACATCGAGACCCACTTCCGGTGAGGAATTGTGGGATTTCCCGGGTACCCGTACACGAGACCATGCGATCTATGATACAACACGTATGCGAAATCCTTTACCTTTCCAAGGTGCAGCATCAAGACATCTTCACGGCTCTCAATCGTGTCGTGTCAGGAAAGCGACTTTTTCCCTCCGCAGAAACCACCTCGAAGGACCACGCTCTCCCAGCGGGCGGAATCGAAAAAGACAACTGGGGACTGCTGACCACGTCCTATGTAAGAGGTATCAAATTCGACAACACGCTAATCTACACAGCTTCTGACTTCAATATCGTTACTTTCAAAACTCTGAAAGCCGCAGGATTTACGAAACAAGAAGCTACCCATTCCCCATCCGTGATTAAAAGCCTGGGAGGAGAAGACTTGAACGCGCACGGCTACGTTAACCTCAAGATAAAGGTGGGAGACACTATAACGCATAACAAATTCCATATTGTCAAATAACTGGGTTATGACATGATATTGGGACGCCCATGGGTATTCGGCAACGAGGCGAAATTTGGAACATCCCCTCTCCCCATGTCGACACCCGAAAGAATTTCCAAAAAAAACGTCCCACTTACTTACACATCAACAAGCTACCGACGGAACCCAGCACCGAGATGACTGTTGATGCTAAATCAAAGATTCCAAACACAAGTAAGTCTGGCCGAACAATCCTCTTTACAACCGGTCATTTCTTCCGCTTTTCCCTCATGGGGACTCATCACGATTACTGTCAAGAGATGCAAGTGGGGAGCAGGGCCATTCAAACGCTTTGCAAAGAATTTGGAAGCTACCATTGAAGCTGACGAGACCAAGACTCAAACAGTTGCACAACGCCCGAACTCGTTTCAAATCGGGGATATGGTGGTCAAGGCGAACTCGTTTCAAGTCGGGGAGATGACGGTGAAGATGCCGACCGAGACCGATTCACCAAAGGAAATAGAAGACGAACCATATCTGGTGGCAGACGTCCTTTTTGGAGGCTATTGCAAGCTCATTGATGTGACTCAATAATGTTGTAGTAAAAAGGTTCGTTGAGACTTGTGAAAGCAAAAGATTTTAGACTTCTAAAAATTAATAATAAAGAAAACTTAACACAAAATTGATTCAAGATATGAGAAAATAACCAAGACACTGATTCCACTATTACACATGAATGAATGAATAACGGTAAATAACCCACAACTCTAATTATCTTTTAAATCCCTTGTTTCTTAATTCACAAATAATCAGACAAATTCTCAAAAATTAATTGTATCCCCTAAGCATAGATTATCTTAATACAAGCATAACCAATCTAATTGAATCACAACTAATGAAAAGAATTTTTGCAAACGGATTAAAACTACGCAAAAGCGGTGATTGAGTGAATTATTAATTATAAATTAGAGAAAATAAAATAGTTACCAATTATTCATGCGTAAATAGCTTCCTCCTTGCCTTGGTTGTGGGAGAATTAGCTCATCATGTTGGAAACACGCTCAAAAATCATTTTTATTGCTCAAAGGAGGTGTACAAATGATGAAATGGAGAAAATGATGAAAATCGGGTGTTTGCAACTTGGTTATAATTGTTGCAAACACTGCTACAAAGAAAAAAAAATATCTTTTTGCTTTTAAGATCGCTCTTCCGTATTCGACCCACATTTAAAGTGTCGTTGTCACCAAAAATGACTTTCCACAGTGCGTTGATGTTCTTCGTGTTCTTAGCGTGCCGGCCCAATGGCGCTTTCGCAACTTCGATTTTTATTGCTCTTGTAGTGTTCTAAAACCTCCCAAACTCTCCGTAATGTCTCAATGAGACCCCGAACATATTTATACCGAAACATTTCAAAAAATCTTTGCTCATTAACTCAAAATAATCCTCTATTATTTCTGTTAAAGAAAATATTTTCTGGAATATTTTCTTCCCTGATTTAACCTTTCACGCGTTTCCTGGTGTTGACACACTCCCAGTTGGAGTAAAACTCTGTTAAGACTGATTCCAACTCGTCTAAGGCATATATATCCACGCAACACAACTCAGAGAATCCCGTGACTTCTCAACCAACTATACGTTCCCTGTTTTCTTCCTCGCGAGTTAACTAGCCAATTTTAGAAAACAAATCGACCCATACCAACCCTGTTAGGCTCTAACAAGTCATCCCATGAAATTTCAGCCATTGAATCGCATTAAAACTCCTCCAAAAATCCGACCCAAAATCTGCCGGGCGTGCCACCATTTTCCCGCCAAAAATAACATTCAAATGGAGAAGAAGGTCAGCCCTTATCCAACAGCTGGGGGTGCGAATATCAGTTGGGTGCCCCTTTAGTAATTGGGTTACCCCTTATCCAAAGTGGGAGTCCGAATATCAAATGTCCTCCGGGGTGTTCCGAGTAACTTTCGAGCCAGAATTTTCCAACAATCTTTATTTCCAAAAATACCTACAAACACACTAAACACCATAATAAGGACAAAAAACGAATACAACAATGCGAAACATTGAGAACAAATTAGACACATAAATGCGTCTATCAAATACCCCCAAACTTATTATTTGCTAGTCCTCGAGCAAATTTATTCTAGAAAATAAAAAAATCATTTGAACCCCTAGGTGGCCCTAGTGGCGAGTGTTGTCTCGGAGGGTTTACAGAGGTGTACCCACAAAACCTTTACTCCCGACCCTAGCTATTTACGAGAACCTTGGAAGGCACTAAAGAATCTCCTTGGTTGGCATACAATCATTGAGTATAGGAGGAAGTACCACGATGCGAAATTCCAATTGTTGTACACGAGTTTGCACTCAAGCATACTAAAATTCATATAAAGTGACAGAGCTCTACTCGGATAGTTTCTAGACATCATAAACCGAGTCAACCAATCACATGGAAAGATTAAGAAGATGGATGTAGAGAAAAACATAGATGTTGACTAAGGTGAACCTATCCTAATGGACCGAGATATCAATTCGGACTAATATCAACACACCGGCATATACAAGGGAACCAAAGTGGTCGATAATCCTAACTCTAGGTCAACTCTGCTGGCATATACAAGGGTACCAAAGTGGTCGACTTTATTGTATTTATTCCGTTTGGTCTACGATGGTCTGGTCTTTTTTTTTTTTTTTTTTTTGTCTCAGTCACTCTTTTTCACCCTAGCAATGATAAAAAGAAAAACAAAAGAAGTGATCAGGATTCTTTCGATGTTTCCATCACGGGGATATGGCGAAACTACCATGTTTTCTTTTCTAACACCTGAGCTCTGTGCTTTTATGAATAGACTCTTCTAGATGTTTCCATCTAATCAGTTAGTTCTTCAACTCCTACAACCAAGATGTTCCCATCCACTTAGATTGGTTAGTGCCGACCTTAATAAACATAAATTTCTAGGCTCTGGAGTTTATTTATTGCAACTAAAAAGTTTCTCCCATACCCCCAAACTTAAATCTAATATTGTCCTCAATGTTCTAAATATAAAATTTAAAGTATGAACAAGGAGAAACTGTTACCACTTGAAGCAAAAGAGTTAAGGAAAGATATTACCGTGTTGCAAGAGCATGGGTTACCTCTCACGAAGTGCTAAGTTTAAAGTCTTCAGCCAGACATTGGAAAGGATTAGTCACCTCGAAGAATCATAAAGTAATAGCTTGAATAATCATGATCGCCAAAACCAAATAGGGCTATCACAAGTAAAAGGAATCTACAACATCCCAAGAAAATTAGCAAATAAAGCACACCCTTGTCTAGTTTCCTGTTTAAGACAACTACAATTAGCTGTGGTTCAGGTTCAGGTTCTAACTGGGTCTAGATAACATATTTTCATGGGTTGCATTTCCTCAAAAGTTAGATCCGAATGTTTAGGTTCTAGAGTCTGGAAAAACTCAAATAAAAACTTAGAAGCACATAATAATAACCTAAATAATTGCGGATCCTCGAAGTCAATCAGACTTGACTCACACAGTTGACCACAATAGTGGTCATTCTTAAGCAAATGTGTCGACCCTAATCTCCTAAAGTAATTAGGTTTAGTCTCAAAACTTAATAATTGACACATCTGAAACTTATATGTACCCACAATTGGTTGAAAAATATTTGGTGGGAAAACAAAATCAATCGTGGTGTCATAGCCTGGTTAACCACATCAACCGTGAGGACGGGTTCTTAACAACCGAACTTTTTATGGACACAACTAGGTTCAGGAAAAGTGTATGAAGATAACCTTTTAAAATGGTTGAGGCCCATATGTCAAGTCCCAAGTTAGGGACTTTTCTAAGAGTTAAAGCACATGGAGAATGATAATCACCCCCAAACTTAGAGTTTTCAGTGTCTCTAGAAAGACTAGTCACAACTTCCCTAATTTCAAGGTCATCAGATTCCTGAAAATGGTCAATTGATTCTTCTAAGTCAGGTTCATCCTCACTCATCTCTACGAGTTCATTTTCTTTTTCTAAGTCTATTGTTTCTAAATCGCTAGACTCAAAATATACTCGCTCCTCTAAACCATCATTGGCTTCGTAATCAAAAGGAAATACTACATCGTCTAAAACAGGGATATCTCTAGTCAAATCCTCATCCTTTTGAATAGGTGAATAATTAAAATTATTTGGATTTGAGCTAGAAATAATATTATCGTTATAAAGTTCAATTGGGGTAACAATTTCCTGATTACTATGCCTATTTATTTCAAATTCTTCATCAACACTATCCTCATCATAATCATCATTATAATAATATGAAAATGGTTGAACCTCATCTAGACAAGTAGTGTTACCAATTTTATCCTCGTCATCTTGATTATGTAAATAACTATCCTCATTTTCGGGGGTACTATTGGAAACACTAAGATTATCTCGAGCTTAAGTTCCGTTCGGTCCTCAAACAAAAGCTTTGAATCGACTCATATGACTTCATTATGGTATCGTGACTCGACTCACATGACTTCCTTAGTGTATCGTGACTCGACTCACATGACTTCCTTATTGAATCTAGGAAAGAAATTTTATTTGTTGCATTGCTTTCGTCCATAACTAAGTTATTCATTTCTGTGAACTTACGTGTCGACTCAGCTAACTTACGTGTTGACTCTATTAGAGAGGAATTTTGCTCGTACGACCGGTTGGCGTGTGGATAGTAATTGGGATTACCATGGTATGACCCATAACCTTCAAAAGGTTGGCGTTCCCAACCAATATTCACACTATGGTCATAAAAAGAGTGATGTCCATATTGTTCAATTGGATATTCATATTCATTGTGATGGCTATTGTAATACCAAATTGACATCCTAACCGCAAGGGAATTCTACACAAGCACAAACACAAACAAGGCTGACTCGACCACAACAAACCTCGATTTCTAGAAAACAAAAAGCATGATGGCTCCACTTAGATTGTTTTCTAGACCAGCTTCTAAACCTTTCGAAATGGAATTCGTTACAATTTAAGCAAACCCCTCCGGAATCAATCCGAGTTTAAGTAAGTTGAATAGAGGCGGGGAGCTGCGTGGAGCTTTGATACCCAAGGCCTCACCGCATTACAAGGCGCGCATCACGCATTCAACTTACGAAAACCATCATGAACTTCAAGTATGCTTAAAGAGTAACCAATATTTTTCGAATGACTTTCCTATTAAGCTCGTTACCCTATCGGTCTCGTTCTAGTCAAAATTTTAGGCTTAGTTTCGTGTTTGGTTTCGTTTTCCTAAGGCGGGCAAGAAGAGAACGGTGATGAAATCCGAACTCTTATCTTGTATGGCCAGTCCTTGCCCTTTACTAGAAATTAAAGCACTTATTCTGTTCCTCGACATATATTCACACGAAATCATCCGGTAAACCCGGCGGGGGATTCGCGGGTGTTTAGAATTCTTACCTCCCGTTCCAGACGGGGGATGAACCGTTGAAGTCGACTCGAGCCACGACTCCTATGTCATGTACGAACCCGAGGGGCCGAGGTGATATCGAAATCACCGTCCTTCCCTGTGCAGTTTATATTTAAATTAACCCTTCCTTAGGGTTTTAAAATAATGTCCAAAAGTCCAAAAATAAAGTCCAAAAAAAAAAAAGTCCAAAAATAAAAATTACAAAAATAATTACCTAATTACGGTTTCTAAAAATAAATAAAAAAATAATAATTACACTATATACAAAATTTTCTTCTTCACTCAGGTTCGGATCTCTCTTTTCTTTCCTATTTTGGCTTTTTAGCTTTTCTTTTTTAGCACTTTCTCTTTTTCTTTCGCTCCACTCCAAATCGAAAGCAAACGAGAAATACCAAAACGCGTAAAAAAGAACAAAAATAATAATAAAAAAATTAATAATAAAACCTAAAAACAAATCTATACACAAGTCCGCGTCGGCGGCGCCAAAAATTGATGTGACTCAATAATGTTGTAGTAAAAAGGTTCATTGAGACTTGTGAAAGCAAAAGATTTTAGACTTCTAAAAATTAATAATAAAGAAAACTTAACACAAAATTGATTCAAGATATGAGAAAATAACCAAGACACTGATTCCACTATTACACATGAATGAATAATTTGTAAATAACCCAAAACTCTAATTATCTTTTAAATCCCTTGTTTCTTAATTCACAAATAATCGACAAATTCTCAAAAATTAATTGTATCCCCTAAGCATAGATTATCTTAATACAAGCATAACCAATCTAATTGAATCACAACTAATGAAAAGAATTTTTGCAAACAAGTTAAAACTTCTGCAAAAGCAAAGTGATTGAGTGAATTATTAATTATAAATTAGAGAAAATAAAATAGTTACCAATTATTCATGCGTAAATAGATTCCTCCTTGCCTTGGTTGTGGGAGAATTAGCCGCTCATCATGTTGGAAACACGCTCAAAAATCATTTTTATTGCTCAAAGGAGGTGTACAAATGATGAAATGGAGAAAATGATGAAAATCGGTGTTTGCAACGGTTATAATTGTTGCAAACACTGTTACAAAGAAAAAAACTGTTACTGTTGCTTTTAAGACTGTCTTCCGTATTACGACCCACATTTAAGTGTCGTTGTCACTGCTGAAAAACGACGGTTCCCTGTGCGTTGATGTTCTTCGTGTTCTTGGCAGCAGCAGCAATGGCAGTTTCTGCAACTCGATTTTTATTGCTCTTGTAGTGTTCTAAAACCTCCCAAACTCTCCGTAATGTCTCAATGAGACCCCAGGAACATATTTATACAGAACAGCCCCAAAAAATCTTGCTCATTAACTCAAAATAATCCTCTATTACTCGGTGTTAAAGAAAATATTTTCTGGAATATTTTCTTCCCTGATTTAACCTTTCACGCGTTTTACGGTGTTGACACACTCCCGGTTGAGTAAAACTCGTTAAGACTGATTCCAACTCGTCTAAGGCATATATATCCACGCAACACAACTCAGAGAATCCCGTGACTTCTCAACCAACTATACGTTCCCTGTTTTCTTCCTCGCGAGTTAACTAGCCAATTTTAGACAACAAATCGACCCATACCAACCCTGTTAGGCTCTAACAAGTCATCCCATGAAATTTCATCCATTGAATCGCATTAAAACTCCTCCAAAAATCCGACCCAAAATCTGCCAGGCGTGCCACCATTTTCCCGCCAAAAATAACATTCAAATGGAGAAGAAGGTCAGCCCTTATCCAACAGCTGGGGGTGCGAATATCAGTTGGGTGCCCCTTATTAATTGGGTTACCCCTTATCCAAAGTGGGAGTCCGAATATCAAATGTCCTCCGGGGTGTTCCGAGCAACTTTTCGAAATGATTTTCCAACAATCTTTATTTCCAAAAAATACCTACAAACACACAAAACACCATAATAAGGACAAAAACGAATACTAACATTGCGAAACATTGAGAACAAATTAGACACATAAATGCGTCTATCACTCATCAACACAGACAAGGTGGGAGGCGTGATAATTCACTCACGGTGGCTCAAGCTTTTCAATCCCTAAAACACTGTACCACTCTCTTACGGCACTCCCCCTTTAGTATTTTCTTCAGCAATTTCTCCTTGATATTTGTATTTCCCCAAAATGAATACACCGTTTGTATTCTTATTTAGGGTTTAGTTTTATTCAAAAAAGGCATACATTCCTTTTCGATTCAACAAAATCTCAGAAAACATGCCAAGCAAATTTTAAATCATTAAGAAGCCATTAACCATCCAATCACAACCAAAAACACCAACTCATTTTAAGAGAAGGCTTGGGTCTTTCAAAAATGAGAAATTTTATTCGAAGACAGAAACCGCAATTGTTCGCCACGAACACACAACAAAAAAGAAGAAGAGGGGAAGTCTTCAAAACATCCGGACAACTAAACGAAGAACAGAAATAACGAAGAAGAAGAAGTTAATGAATCAGTTGACGCCTCGGTCAGGGCTCTTTCAAACACTTTCCCCAACAATCTTTCGGGATAGCAAAAAGGTTCCATCCGAAGCCACATCAACCGCAGCAGTCTCAACGTCCCCACCCGTAAGTCGTCTTCACAAGAAAGCATCATCCGTCCTTTTACCAACATTTGCCTCGGCAACCAACCCAGCATATACCACCACGATCTCTCCAATGCCATCGACGATGGCACCGCATTCTTCTCCAAAAGTTGTTTCAGTTTCATCAACCAACATCATCATCTTCCTCGGAAGTCTTCTCAAATGACCTTCGAGGAGAATTTCCCGATTCATCGAAATCAAGAGTTATGGCGCCACCCCGGACAGGAAACTACGTTGACCTTCCTCAAAAATTTTACAAGCTCGGTCTTTCCGCGTTTTAACCGAAGCAAACTGTCCCGCCCTAACAAGGGCAGTAAGAGGTTTTGTTGCACCAAACCCTCAAACACACCGGGATGCTTATCGCCTTCCGATCTTCCTCGAGAGGTATTTCCCGAATGATTTCGCTGACCTCACAAAAGAGATTCAATGCTATTCAATGTCTCCCGTGAGAAGGAGAGGCGGTTTCCGTCGCTCTAAAGTTTTCCCCGAAAAGGGAGACATTTCTATCATTGGAAGATCTCATTATGCACTAAAACCCGAGAAGAGATAGAGGATAGAAACGATTTGAACGACCTGTGCAAGTGAAGGATTCAAGATCATCCCTTATAACCAACGAGCAATGAAGTCCGAAAAGGAAAGCCTCCTACTAGCAGCGGATTGAGGCATGACATCGATTCCAATAAGACTATTTCTGCTAGCGAGCAATAAGGAGTGCATGGACGTAGGAGGTAAATTAGGGTTTCGTGAGAAACGTGGAAGCACATGTTCAAAACACGCCAAACCCCGCATGCTTTGCCTCTCCAAGCCGTCCGCGCATGCTTTACCTCTCCAAGCCATCCGCACCGTGACTTGCCAATACCAACAAATTAAGAGCCGGCGTCATAATATTCCCCAACCCGGTCAAGGTGATGTACGGCCGAACCAGTAGGTAATTTCGTCTTCTTGAGCTCCATGGTCTACATCCCCAGACAATTTATGCAAGGCCGTCAACATGGGAAGCGCTAACTCTCTTTACCTCTCGAAATGATTAGTCTTACTTTCGACAATCTTGTCACAACTTGTTTCGATTTCTTTTCCTAACTTTGGCACCATCTTATGCTTACCTGCAACGATGCTCCCAGATTCAGGAGCTAATCGGGGACTTAATGTTGATGGTGGTTTTAGCCTAGGGTTAAAATCGTAAAACCGGACATCTGGCATGACGTCATTATAATCATTAGCACATTTACCGAATCAATCAGCATGCTTACGTAAGAATTACCAGGGTACCTTTTTTTTTTTATTTCTAAATCCTAAGTTTGGTCACGCCCAAACCGCGCCAAGGCATGCCATGCCCACGGCATGCCAACCTAGTCGCGCCACCATGCTAGCCTTCCCTATGCGGCTACTAAAACGAAGGCATGTGACAATCAACTGTCCCCATTTAATCCCAGGATCAAATCCTAGCCGTCCAAGGCAACCAGACAACGCATGGTAACCTTTGACCCAAAATCTAGTTTGGCCACGCCTAAAACACGCCAAGGTATGCCAACCTTGCCGTGCCTTCATACTAGCCTTCCCTATGCAACCAACGGAAGCGTGCGACAATCAACGACCACCTCTTCTCTTAAGATGCAAAATCTCGACCGTCGAAGGTCACCAAGCCAGCAAGTATCTCAAGCTCGACTTTAGCTTTCAGACGAACAACATGCTACATGTTTTCCACAAAAACATTCGAGACATCAACACATATCACAAACTAGGGGATCCACTTTTGGTATTGGTTTGCGGTTTACAGCGTGCGGCGTACACTACGCCCGTCATAAGGAAGTGTCATAAGGAAGAGGCGGTTAGTAAATACAGGGAATAATGGTGAAACGCTCTTTTTTATGGAACACCAATTCCATGTGTTAACGGTTACCACCTCCTCCCATTTACTCACCCATTATTCTATTCCTTAATGAGACCAGAGTACGTTTCACTCCGACTTGTATAAATAGGTCTTACCTATTTCCACCGAACGAGAAGTTCAAGCAGGAGCAATATGACACTTAGAAACATTTGCTAGCTTTCCATCTGTTAGCTTCCCATTTTCTGATACAAGTCGTGAAACAACTACTCTTCCAAAATCAACCTGGTCTCAACACTTTCTTCGCTTCCCTCCCCAAAACCAACCCATTCTCCTCCTCTTTGTGATCGAAGCAAGTCTGGAACGGCCAATTCTTGGTTTAGGCTGGATTTGTACAGATTGATCTCTCGAATCTAAACTACTCCCTTGCAGTACATTGTTTAGGGTTTAAATTCGTTTCTCACCCGCACACCCGAAATTACTAAAATCGGCAGAAACCGTTTTCACCCTCAAACACCTCTATATAAGAATATCCTACGGACCATAAGAAATTATTCGTATATGGAGGTTATTCTTATATAAAGGTCTACATTAATAAAAATTTGTTATATATGTATCCGGAGAAAACATAATTACGCACAAGAAACATCACAATGTACCTAGGCAATACAAATATTAGTTAAATTTTGTTTAGTTTCACATGTTAAATATAGGAAGTTTGTTATGCAACACAATGTACCTATACAATACCTAGGAAAACACAAATTTTGTTTAGTTTCACATGTGAAATTTGCTTAGTTTCACATGTATTAGTCAAATAAACGAAGTTTGCTATGTAACACAATCCACACAAAATTCAAAAATGATATGGAAAAATGACAAGTAAAATCATATGATCAAAGATATTTTAATGAGTCATACAAAAAAAAAACACACACGATAGACTCATTTATGTGTCTAATTTGTCCTCAATGTTTCGTATTGTTAGTACTCATTTTTGTCCTTATTATGGTGTTTTGTGTGTATGTAGGTATTTTTTGGAAATAAAGATTGTTGGAAAATTCGGCTCGAAAAGTTGCTCGTAAGACCCCCGGAGGAAAACTACTAAACGGACCCCTACTTTGGATAAGGGGGGCCCAATTACTAAGGGGCACACTAGCTGCTATTTACACCCCATAAGGCAAGTGTTAAAGGGACGCCCGTGCGGATTAGGGGAGTCATCTCCAACATTTCAAAATCCAATTTTGGCGGGAAAAGAAGAACGGGAATTAGGGCTTGAATTTCGATCATGTTAGGGTGATTCAAGGGCCAAAACTCATTGGGTTTGTTTCTTTAGCCTCAACAGGTGGTAATAGTCATCGTTTGGAACAAAATTGGCTAGAATGGCGGATTCGAATTTTGAACAGATTCTCGGGTTTAAGGTTTATCGTCCTGCGAGATGTTCTGGTGGATTTTTGGAGGAGTGTCAGTGAGACTCAACCACTGATTTTGATTGGGATGAATTTGACAGGCCAAAACAATTATGGTATGGCTGTTAGATCGCGTTTAATTGGGGTGGATAATCAGTTCTGCGGTAAAACAGAGTAACAAGAATATCGTGTTGTCCGGGACGAGCTATACTCGAGTTTCCACGTGCAGTTAGTTCGATAGAGCCCTGTTCGGATAAAACAGGTGTGTTTGGAGGATATTATCATGTGATGAGCTACAAAAGATGTGTGCAGAAGAAGAAGAAAAGGAATTATTGTCGTATCTCCCTGTAAAAGGAAAGGAGATTATTGTGAGTTATTTCACATGATTTTCTTTACCTTTTGAGTATATAAACGATGCTAGGGGACTAGAGAAAAGGATGGAGAGTTTGGGGCGAGTTTGGAACATCACAGAGAAGAGAAAATCAAGTTGCAGAGAGAAGTTTACCAACTGCTGAATCAAGAACACGAAGAACAGATGGCCAAAGACCGTCGTTCTTCAACATGTTAACGACTTCGCGTATATGGGTCGTAGATTGAGCAGACTTAAAGAAACAAAGAACAATGACATTTACCATTTATCGTTCTTATATAATGTTGGTTTGTAACGCTTTTCATGCGTTGCAAATTCTGGTTTATTTGATATCTCTCCTTTTTCATCATTTGTAAGCACCTTTGAGCAATAAAATCATATTTTGAGCGTGTTTCCAACATGATGAGCTGACCCCATTCTTTGGGACGATGGAGGAAGACAATTTCATACATGGGTAAAATTATTTAATTCTTTTTTAAGACTTTTGCATTAATTTTAATTGAAATATGATTTGAATTAATTGGTTGTCATTTAATTTGATGATGTATGCTTAGCTTAAATGTTTTGATACATCATGCTTAGGATTTACAACCAATCTTTTGAGAATCTATCTTGGCAAAAATAAGAGTCCATGTTTTTATTTGTTGAGCGATAATTGTTAAAAGAATTAATATTTGAACCTTTTGTTATAAGTTTGGCCGAATCAGAGTCCCAGCACATCTCTTCATCCTGTGACAATATTTGTATATATTTTCTTTATCTTTAGTATTTTCTTTTATTAAAACTTAAAATCAATCCAACAAAGTCCGAGTGAACGACAACTCTACTTACTACTATCTAAAATTCGATCAACACCCACTAAAAAGTAAAAGGATTTTTCAATCTGGTTTTAAGAATCTTTCGTCTTAAACTTTGATGTACGATATGACCTATTTTATCTATATAATATATTGCGAATTATTCTTATATGGAGGTAAGTTGGAATTATGACTTATTCCAATATGGAGTTTATTCTTCAAAAATAACTGGTCCAAATCGGGACCAGATATTTTTATTCATATATGGAGGTTATTCCTATATAGAGTATTCTTATGTAGAGGTTCTACTCAAGGTAGTCAATATCGGTTGTACAGTTCGATATTACAGGTTTTTATCGGATATCGAAAAATACCTATACGATACTGAAAATATAGGCGATACAAAGATGGAACGATATTATCGGTTGTACAGGCTGGTACGAACCGATATATCAGTTTTACTTATACACCGATAATATCGGTTTCAATAAATAAATTTTCCATCAACATGCATCTAGTCTTTACAAAAAAGTACAACGTCAATTGGAGAAGTTAAAAAAGTCTTAATATATTCATGATATAAAATCAACAACTATATAGTAGGATATAAGATGGAAGCCATATTTTGATTGCAAGGCAGGGAAATGTAAAAGATAAAATTGAAGGATAATAAGAAAGATATCGGCATAATGGGATAACAATCACAATGATAACCTTGTATTTTGGAAATTTTAGATATATGCATGATTCTTATTATTTTTTACTATGTTTTTATAAATATTTGAAATTATAGTTCTAATGTTGTATCACCTATGAAAACCGATATTATCTTTTGTATAAGTGTATCAGACCCGGCCGATACGAGACCGATACGCGATATTAACTACCTTGGTTCTACTGTACCGACAATTTTTCGTTTTGTGGGTAGGTACTGTTTTTCTTGAGGTACTAAGTATGATTTGGTATAGTTTTGAAGTGGGTTTTTAATGTGAAAGGCTAAATATAGGTTTAGTCTCTTTATCACATCCAAATGTTTCTTGGAATTTGAAAGATTCAAAACTCGTCAAATGTTTCAGAGATAATAACATCTATATTAGTATCCATATCATTACAAGAGAGATTCAAAACTTGAGTTGTATTGTAATTTCTTAAGTCTATGGACGATTCTCAAAATTTAGAGGAATCTTGATGGATTATCAAATCTTGGTGATACCGAAACTCCAGATGAAAATTATATATTACTATTAACAGCTTCTTCGTTAGTTGTTTTCAAAGAAAAAGAAGAATCATATTTTGAATCACCTATGAATGACGATGAGTAATTATCTCCTTATTTCTGCTGTTGTTGAAGATCTTCTTAGTTCCATTGTTGAACCTGTACAACAAGAAAATCATAAGGTTTAAAACATCATTACAAACATGAGAAACAACAAAAAAGAGGAAATCCCAACTTAAGAAAACCTTGAAGAAAATGAAAGAGATGAAACAATAACTAATTGTAGAAGACTTCTGACCTGAATGGAGACCGAGAAGAGTTGATGAAGCCTTATTTTGAGATTCACAACTTTAATTTCAGATTCAAAATAAAATCAAAATAATATTTGATTGATTCGAATTCATAGAATATTTGATGCTCAACTATTAAATCTATTGAATCAAATTGATTCAGATCTCTAAATAACCACATCAAAACCAGGATAAACTCAAAATATTGCATCAAAATTCCAAAACGATGAGAATAAAATTCAGATTTCTCATTCGTTTCTAACAGATCTTCTTCTTCTAATAACAAACATGCCGATGATTTAACAAAAATGAAATCAGTAAAAGAAATATAAACCTAGAAACTTTATATGAATCTTCGAACAGAAAACTAAATTAGAACGAAATCTCTGCAAAAGGCAAATCGGATCGAGAAAATACTAACTCTAGAAATTATTTTCCTCGAGTCGAGAGAAAGAGAATGGAAAAGAGACAAGAGAGAGAATGTGAAAATAAAAGTAAAATCTATAATTAACCTACCGATTGAATTGAAATGAAATTAATACTTATCTGATCAATTTTTTGTAGGTGAATCATCAGATTTATTTGTTGATGATGATTATCACTTCTTTTCCGTTGATTTTCCATGAATCTTCCGAGAACAAGTGAGGATGATGTTGAATTTGGTTTAGATAATCGGGATCTATGTTTGTATAACTTAGATTTAGGTTTTGAAATCATTTTTCCCTGAAAATTTTGATTAGAAATTGTGTCTTCTCGGCCTGTTTCTTCATCCAAGAGAAAGCAAAAGAAAATGAGAGAGAAAAAGTGAAAACGAAAATGAAACCGAAAATGAAATATAAACCTAGTTTTATTACCTATATATATTAAGGGGCAGTCTTGGTATTATTATAATTATTATGGATAATATTTTTATTGTTAAGCCCTGAATTCTAAAGTTTTGGGCCTAGAAATATCAAAATGTGAAAGAATGAAGTTGATAGTGAAGGATCCATTTTGTGGGGCTTCTCTATATTGAACCCATATAGTAGGGGGGTTATAGTAGTTTTTACTAGAAAAATATCGGCAGATGGGGGTGGCGTTATCACATACTAGGATGTTGTTAGAGCATAGCTCGGTTGAACCCACCAAGCGTTGGTATGTCAAGTTTGGTTGTCATATTTTAGTGAATCAAAACTCATGTTAAGAGTCGCTTGATTATGTACTAGAGTCAACTTCGTATAGGTTAGCTTGAAAGTAATGGGATAATGAGACTTTACAAGTATTGCGAAGCCTTGAAGATGTGAAGAAGCAAGGATCTGCAACGACATCAATCATCCTTCCACTTGAGGTTAGTGATATTTGACTTGAACTGTTTCAGTCCCTAACGTATCTTTCAAGTCGTGCATATTGAAAACAAAACTGAAGCATATTTGAACTTTAGATAGACATAGCATTAAGGAATACAATACGAGGTTTATTGCTTAACCATTAAACTTTGTAGATAAGACATCGCCATAATCATTTGAATGCTATTGTGATTATGTATGGGTATGAAGTGAGGATTTCATCCTAAGGAACAATGTTTTACATGTGTTCTAAGGAAGTAAGTTCATAAACTTGCTTGTGAATCGAAAAGGAAATCGCAAGGCGTTATTGGGATTGTTATTCATTGCATATCTTGTGAACATCCAATATGTGTGATTTAGTATAAACGTTCATAACTTGTCGTGTTCTTGGTAAAACTATTCACAAAGACGACTTATGTATTGGTATGACTTTTATTAGTGAAATCGATCTTAAGTAATCACACGAGATGGTATGATCGGGTTTGTGATTTTATGTCGACCAAATATGGGAAAGGGGAAAACCGATCCTAGTAAGAGGTGCAGTACATCACAAAGGGGAACCGATCCTTGTATGAGGTGTGATCGGATTTTTATATAGTGGTAAATAAGGTTGTCGTTCACTCGGACTTGTTGAGATTGATTTCAGATTTAATAAAAGAAAATACTAAAAATAAATAAAATATATACAAAATATGTCACAGGATGAAGAATTTACTGGTACTCAGGATTTCACTGTTTTTCATATTCAAGTGGTTCAGAAATTAATCCTAGGCAATTATAGCTCAAAAATAAAAGAAATATTAACTCTATTCTTTGCCAAAGTAGATTTCATAAAACATTAGTTGTAAGTTGTGAGCATGACGCATCAAAAGTAATTAGAACTAAGCATGCGACATCAGACAAAATAACAAATAATTAATAGAAATCATTAAATAATTAAATTCTATGCAAATAGTTATAAAAGAATTAATTTAATTACCACATGGGTGAAAACCAGCTTCCTCCGTCGTCCTGGTGATGGGGTCTAGCTCCGCATGGTGAAAACACACTCAAAAAGATAGTTCATTGCTCAAAAAGGTGTTTTTATTGAAAAATTATAATAGAACAGAGATTCGTAACGCTTTGTGGATGTTACAGAATCTACTGTCACAATTGAGTAACTGTTACAAAGAAAAGACGACTGTCCTATTAAAATTGCGATCTATTCTTTTTCTTCTTCTTCACATGAAAGTGCAGCAATGGCTTCTGCAACTTTCCTTTCTCCGGCCTTAGCTCTCTGAAGTATCCCCCAAAACTCTCCTCTCCCCTTATGTGATCCAAACCACCTATATAAACCAATTCGGACCGAGAATGAATTCTAAGAACTCCAAATAAACTCGACAATCAATCAAGAATAATCTCTTTTACTTCCATGCAAGATACGGGATTTTGTTCCATATTTTAACTCCTCCACACGCCTGTATCCTCCAAACACGCTGATAAAAGGTCTATGGTGGAGTAAAACTCCTTGCAGCCACACGCTAACTTCTCTGAGCCACACAGGAAGTACGGGAAAGCATAACAGACCACTCGATACTCTCGTGTCTCTGTTCTTCTGAAAGTGTGAATAAAACCCATTTGTTTTCGAAACCAAACTTATCAGTAGTCCTGTTTTGTTGAAACAAAATGGTACCAATCCATAACATGAGCTGACTCTGTCACGTAATACACAAAAACCCGAGAAAGTCTCTTCCCCTGTTATGTCTCAATCTCGTGATCCAGCCCAATTCAGACGAGTTAACCCATCATACCAGTCCTATATAAGTTAAATAAGTTCAGACCAATCAATTTCGGTGATTGTTGCGGTTTATCTTTTGTTTTCATTGATTTGATTGATGATGTAGTTTTAATTGTGGTAAGAAAGGGTTTGATTCTCGGACTTGGGAAGTTGTCGATTTTAGGACTTACTTAAATAAAATACTAAAAAACTAGCGAATAAAATAAAGGATGATAATAATATTGAGAGATTACTGGGAATCAGGATTTCACCGAACTCTTTTTCTATGGTTCAATTATTAATTCTTTGACAATTATAGCTCCAAAAAAATAATATTTATTGACTCTAAATGTTTGCCAAGGTAGATTTTATAAAACATTAATTGTAAATGGTAAGCATGGATTATCAAAACACCTAAGCTAAGCATAACCCATCAAACTAAATCACAACTAATTAATTTAAAATCATAATTCAAATTATATTAATGCAAAAGTCGTAAAAAGAATTTAATAAAATTACCATAGTGTTGAGAATTGGCTTCCTCCGTCATCCCAGTGATGGGGTTTAGCTCATCATGGTAGAAACAGGCTCAAAAGAATTTTTCATAGCTCTAAAAGGTGTTTTTATTGATGAAATTGTTTAAGACAGAGATTTGTAACGTTTATAAGTGTTGCAATTTAACAGTTACAGAGAACGATAAATTAAATGTGTTGCAGAATAAAAGACCTGTCAGATGATTACGTTTCTTCGTGTTCTTGAGAACGACACTTCGCTTCGTAAATGCCACAACTCTTCTTCTTCCTCTTCACACGATCTGCCGCAACTCCTCCCCGCAGCGTGATTTTATGCATCTGCTTCACCCCGAACTCTCGACTCGCCTTCTATGAGTCCAGTAGCTTCTTTTTATACACCACGAGTTCTAAAATCTGAGAATAACTCTCTTTTTCCTCCTCACAGCAAGTCACGATTTTCTTCCCTTTTATTCTTCTTTTTTATGCGTCAATTGAGTTGGTATCGAATCTCTTAATGATAGAATTAAATCTCCAAGGAAAGATATTCTCCAAATCTACAAATAACTTATAAATACGACCAATAACCCGTGATATTCTCCACCTCTGTTTTCTTCCAAGTGACATTTCTTCCCTTCTTTATTTCGAATCCGAGACAATTATCTCTGCTGTTTTAACCTAACAGGATGTTCTAAATCGAACTGCGAAAAAAACTCCAACAAAATCTTCCCAAAAATAACTCGAACAACCCGAGTAACTTTACTTCCCGTTTCATCCATCACCGGATTATCCAGCCCAACTGGATCGAAGAAATTGCCCATAGCATCCCTGTTAAGCCCAAACAGGTCCATTGAACCCAGTTCTGACGATTGAATCTCGTCCAAAATCTCCCAAAATCCGAACCCTAATGTGCCATGCGAAGAGCACATTTTCCCGCCAATTTTGAAAATTCAAAATGTAGGAGATGACCTCCCCCTCTCCGACAATGGAGTCCTATTAGCAACTGGGTCGGAAATAGTTATTTTTGGGTGCAAATAGCCATGGGGTGCCCCTTATCGATTGGGTGCCCCTTATCCAAACTGAGAGTCCGAATAGTAGGTATCCAGGTGCAACTTTTCGAGCCGATTTCTCCAAAAACGTTTATTGCCCAAAAATACCTACAAACACATAAAACACCATAATAATAACCAAAACGGGTACTAAAAATATATACAATTGAGATTAAAATAGACACATAAATGCGTCTATCAAATACCCCCAAACTTATTATTTGCTAGTCCCGAGCAAATCAAATTTACAAAATAAAATCCTAACTCACTGTCGTAGGCATCATCTATTGCATTTAGCGCATGCAATAAGCCTTTAAACCCTAGGTGGCCCTAGTGGCCGAGTTATAGTCTCGGGAGGGCTTACAAAAGATATACCCACAAAACCTTTACTCCAGACCCTAACTATCTACGCAGAACCTTGGAATGCACTAAAGAATCTCCTTGGTTGGCATACTTTCATTGATTATAGGAGGAAGTACCCTGATGCGAAATTCCAATTGTTGTACACGAGTTTGCACTCAAGCATACTAAAATTCATATATAAGTCACAAAGCTCTACTCAGATAGTTTTTGGACATCATAACCGGAGTCAACCAATCACATGGATAGATTAAGAAGATGGATATAGAGAAAAACGTAGATGGTTTTGATGTTGACTAAGGTGAACAGTGTTTCTCATATCTGTCTGAAGGCCACTTCCAAAACGAACCTATCCTAATGGACTGAGATACTGCTCTGGACTAATATCAACACACTGGCATATACAAGGGAACCAGTGGTCGATAATCTTAACTCTAGGTCAACACAACTGGCATATACAAGGGTTCCAGTGGTCGACTTTATTGAATTTATTCCGGTTGGTCTGATAGTCTGGTCTCAATTTCTATTTCATTTTTTTTTTCTTTTTTTCATATATATTCTTTTTCTTTTTCACCTTTTTTTTTTTTGGTATCTCAATCACTCTATTTCACCCTAGCAGTGGTAACAACTTGAATCGTGAGCCCCACCTAATCACTTAGAGAAACATATTTTAAAGAAAACAAAATAAAAATAGGAGTGAAAAGGATTCAACGAGATATGGTGAAACTACCATGTTTTTTCTTTAATTATAACACCTGAGCTCTGTGCTTTTATGAATATAATCTTTAGATGTTTCCATCTAATAAGATTGGTTCCTCAACTCCTACAACCAAGATGCTTCCATCCACTTAGATTGGTTAGTGCCATCCTTAATAAGCATAAATTTCTAGGCTCTGGAGTTTATTTATTGCAACTAAAAAGTTTCTCCCATACCCCCAAACTTAAATCTAACATTGTCCTCAATGTTCTAAAGATAAAATTAAAAGCATGAACAATGAGAAATTGTTACCATTTGAAGCATAAGAGATAAGGAAAGATATTACCGTGTTGCATGAGCATGGGTTACCTCCCAAGAAGTGCTAAGTTTAAAGTCTTCAGCCAGACGGTAAATACCACAAAATGGCTAATTACCTTTTCAAATCATATATCAATAGTCGAAACAACTGTGGATCAACAAGACCAAATAAAATTCCACAATTATTAGACAACTGCACCAAATCAAAAAAATGAACACACATAACACATCCTCATCCAAGGTTTCTTGCAAGACAACTGGGTTTTTCTGTGGTGCCCACTTGGGCTTCATATGAGTGTCTTGACAAACAGATTCTTCTGAACTATGGGTTTCTAGTTGCTGGATTTCCTCCTGGACAGTATCAGGAGGATCAGGTTTTGGAGTCGGAAGAGACTCAAGTAATACCTCAGGCACACTAGGATCGAGTCCTAAGTTAAGGACTTTTAATAGGGATACATAACCATCACTACCCCCAAACTTAGGGTAATCAGTATTCTAAGATAAACCTCTAACTATTGCTTGAATTTCCGGATCTTCGGAGTCTTTAAAATACTCAAGAGCTTCTTCTAGATCATTACCCCCAAACTTAGGGTCATCATTATTCTCCGTAAGACCTAGCACTATGGCTTGAATTTCGTGGTCTCAGAGTCTTTAAAGTACTCGAGAGCTTCTTGTAGTTCAAAAGTTTGGTCACCTAACCGACTTAAGGGAATTGTCTCATCAAATTCATCTAAGGAATCACCGAGATAAAGTGTCGTCCCAATTATCTCGAATTAGATCCTGAACTAAAGTGCTAATCATATTCACTTCCTCCAAGTCATCGAGAAGGTTGTCTATTAACATTAAAGACATTTAGTTCAGTGGTCATATTACCAAAGGATATATTCATAAGCCCGGTACTACAGTTGATGATAGCATTAGATGTGGCTAAAAATGGGCGACCTAAAATCACCGGTATTTGAGCACTAGGGTCTGAACGAGGTTGAGTGTCTAGAACAACAAAATCCACTGGATAAATAAATTTATCAACCTCAATCAAGTACATCCTCTATGACACCACGAGGTACTTTGAGACCTATCAGCTAATTATAGGGTCATTTTAGTCGGTTTCAACTCACCAAGACCTAGCTGGGTGTACACACGGTACGGGAGTAGCTTAACACTAGCTCCTTAGTCAAGTAATGCTTTATCAACCATGTGATTACCAATCGTACAAGATATGGTGGGGCATCCAGGGTCTTTATACTTAGGGGTTGTTTGGTTCAGAAGGATTGAACTTACCTGACCAGCTAAAAAGGCTTTCTTATGGACATTAAGCTTACGCTTTCGTGTACAAAGATCCTTAAGAAACTTGGCATAACCAGGCATTTGACTAATTGCTTCTAATAAAGGAATATTTATGTTTACCTCGCTTAAAAATCTCCATTATTTTGTTGAAAGTCGACTCTCTCTTAGTTGGAACTAACAAATTGTGGATATGGGGCTCACAGGCACAAAATGAGATCTATCGGAACCACATGGGCATCACTAGAAATTTTATCGGTCTCTTCAGCTAGTGGCTCCTTCTGGGGCTCATCTTGGGAACTAGAAGGTGGATCTACAGTATGTCCACTATTAGGCATGGCTACCTTATTGTCTACCGTTTTAAAGCTCCTAAGGGTTGTTACTGAGTTCACATGATGGAACTCTTTCACATCTAGAGGATACTTCATGAATTGCTCTAGTATTGGGTAGTGGTTGACTGGGGACTTTTCCTTTCTCTTTCGCTCAAAAATTACGCAATTATACTAACCTGATTGTTTAGCTCAAAATAGCCTCGAGTTTTCCTGTAAACCTTTCTCAACCGTTTGCTTAAACTGCAGTGTTATGAGATAAGATGGTTAGAGACTCTTCTAAGCTCGTGATTTTTTTATCCGACAGGTTCTGATACTTGATCTGGCCCTAAATGGTTCTTAGTATACCCAAAACTTGGGAGAGCCTGGGAAATACTAGACTGACCTTGACTCTGGCCCTTAGACCAAGAGAAATTCGGGTGGTTTCTCCAACCAGGGTTATAGGTATCGGAATATGGATCAAATCTCTGACGGTTTTCAAACCTAGAGTTATTATAAAGAGCATTGGCTTGCTCTTCGTATCTAGCATGGTGTGACCCTTGATTCATTTCTAAGGCCTCTAGACGCCTAAGAATATCTGACCCATAATCAACTCTATCGATCCTATGGATAGGATTTCTAGGTATTTCGGGTTCTCTCATTGAAACCCATTGACGAGTCTTCTCGGCTAACTCGATGAACTCGTCAAAACATTCATCCGGGTCTTGATGTGTAAATTCTCCACCACTCATTGTTTCTACCTGCATACTGGTTTCACTATCAAGGCCCTCATCTAAAATTTGGGCCATATGGGCTTTTTCAAAGCCGTGATGTGGACACTTGGTATAACAATTCACTAAACCTTTCTATATAATCATGAAGTTTTTCACCTAATTTAAGCTAAAGGTTTGGATAGACTCGCAACAGATGCGGTTTTATGGTGTGGGTAGAATTTCTTAACAAATGCCTCTACAAGACCATCCTGTGGTAATTGTTTTAGAAGGAATAAAATGATACCACTCTTTGGCTTTATCATAGAGAAAAAGTGAAACAAACGTAACCTAAGCACATCTTTGGAGACATTCGGATAGTTCATTGTGTCACAAATCATTTCAAAGTCTCTTATGTGGGTATACGGGTTCTCATTCTCTAACCCCTAAACTTACGAAGCAAGCCAATAGTCTCGGGTCTAATATCAAATTGGACCGTAGAAGCCAGGAACTACACTGGTCACGCACTACCCTAGACGGGTTCAAACGATCCCTAAGGGTTTTTATCGGGACCTCATCATCCTTTTCCTCAACCATTTTGGCAAAAATATAAGTATTAAGGATATTTTCCTCACTAGTGAGAAGAACGTCCAAAAATAGGACTGTCTAGATTAAGGTAGTCAAGATTCTTGTTTCCTAAAATATCACTTCTAGGTTTTTCACGCATAAACCGTCCTAGAGCGTCTCTATTACGTTCTGGCAAACAAGAATTCAACAAAATGTGCACATGCAAATGCCGGGCCTAACTAATTTAGGTAAGCTTGGGTTACCTATAGCGAAATATACCCAAAGGTACGAGGCCGAGGTTTGTGGACTTTCAAATGGTAACTCCCATAAGGCCCAAGGCACGGGTTCAACTTACTAATCCACCAATTTTCCTAAACTAGGTAGTCTGGCGAAGATGCAATTGGTGTGTGCAGTGTTTTTTTTTTTTTTTATAAATAAAGTACTAAAAATAAACACAAACAAATAAAAGAAAATTACAAGTCCAAAAATAAATAAAGAAACTACCAAAAATAAAAGTCGTTAAAAATAAAATCTTCGACTTTCTCCTTTTATGGCAAGTCCAACTTTTCAACTTTCGTTTCAAGCAAAACCTGCACAACAAAAACAAAAATACCAAAGACGTAAAATAGAACAAAAAACTAACCTAAAAAAAATGCAAAACCTAAAACCTAAACCTAGATACAAGTCCGCGTCGGCGGCGCCAAAAACTGATGTAGTTTTAATTGTGGTAAGAAAGGGTTTGATTCTTGGACTTGGGAAGTTGTAGATTTTAGGACTTACTTAAATAAAATACTAAAAAACTAGCGAATAAAATAAAGGATGATAATAATATTGAGAGATTACTGGGAATCAGGATTTCACCGAACTATTTTTCTATGGTTCAATTATTAATTCTTTGACAATTATAGCTCCAAAAAAATAATAGTTATTGACTATAAATCTTTGCCAAGGTAGATTTTATAAAACATTAATTGTAAATGGTAAGCATGGATTATCAAAAAACCTAAGCTAAGCATAACCCATCAAACTAAATCACAACTAATTAATTTAAAATCATAATTCAAATTATATTAATGCAAAAGTCGTAAAAAGAATTTAATAAAATTACCATAGTGTTGAGAATTGGCTTCCTCCGCCATCCCAAATGATGGGGTTTAGCTCATCATGGTAGAAACACGCTCAAAAGAATTTTTCATAGCTCTAAAAGGTGTTTTTATTGATGAAATTGTTTAAGACAGAGATTTGCAACGTTTATAAGTGTTGCAATTGAACGATTCTGGAAGAACGAAAAATTAAATGTGTTGCGAGAATAAAAGACTGTATGCATGAGTCTGTTCTTCGTGTTCTTGAGAACGACACTTCGCTACGTGCCCTGCGCAACTCTTCTTCTTCCTCTTCACTGCTCTTTGCTGCAACTCCTCCCCAGGCGTGATTTTATGCCTCTGCTTCACCCCAAACTCTTGACTCGCCTTCTATGAGTCCAGTTGCTTCTTTTTATACAACACAGAGTTCTAAAATCCGAGAATAACTCTCTTTTTCCTCCTCAGCAAGTCACGGGATTTCTTCCCTTTTTATTCCTTTTTTTATGTGTCAACTGAGTTGGTATCGAATCTCTTAATGATAAAATTAAATCTCCAAGGGAAGATATTCTCCAAATCTACCAAATAACTTCCTACAATACGACCAATAACCCGTGATATTCTCCACCTCTGTTTTCTTCCAAGTGACATTTCTTCCCTTCTTTTTTTCGAATCCGAGACAATTATCTCTCTTTGTTTTAACCTAACGAGATGTTCTAAATCGAATGCGACAAAAACTCCAACAAGAATCTTCCCAAAAAATAACTTTCAACAACCCGAGTAACTTTACTTCCTGTTTCATCCATCGGATTATCCAGCCCAACCGGATCGAAGAAATTGCCCATAGCATCCTCAGTTAAGCCCAAACAGTCCATTGAACCAGGCCCACGATTGAATCTTCGTCCAAAATCTCCCAAAATCCGAACCCTAATCTGCCATGTGAAGAGCACATTTTCCCTTAATTTTGAAAAATTCAAAATGTAGGAGATGACCTCCCCTATCCGACGGTGGAGTCCTATTAGCAATCAGGCGGAAACAATTATTTTTGGGTGCAAATAGCCATGGGGTGCCCCTTATCAATTGGGTGCCCCTTATCAAAACTGAGAGTCCGAATAGTAGGTATCCGGGTGCAACTTTTAGAGCCGATTTCTCCAAAAATGTTTATTGCCCAAAAATACCTACAAACACATAAAACACCATAATAAGAACCAAAACGGGTACTAACAATATATACAATTGAGATTAAAATAGACACATAAATGCGTCTATCAATTGACTAACGGTGGTTGAACTTTGATTGCACCTAGTTTGTTATGCTTGAGAATCTTCTCTTCTGATATAAGATTCAGTTAAACTAGTTGAGAGTTTCGACAGGGATCTTTAGAATGTTGCTAGTTGTAAAGACGATATTGTGATAATCCATTATTAATAGACTCCGTTTTGTGCATGATTGATCACAAGAGATTCAAGTGATTGTGTGTAGGTGTTTATTGAAGATCTAAGAAGATTTGAAGACAAAGAAGAGTTTGAAGATTTCTGATTTGTGGGTTCATAATCTTTGGTGTACACAATACTTGTTTCGGTAAAAAGAGGATCCAATTAATAATCGGTTTATCCTTTTGATAGATTGGATTGATTAATTGAGTAGATCAGCATCAACACAATTCTTTGGATTGATAGTGTTGTTGGCTTAATATTTAATGATTACTTCGGTAATTGAACATAAGATAGATCTAATGACCTGACGAAGGAGTTTATGTTAAGATAAATAGAAGAGCCTTTGTCCGAATCATATCACTTGGTTGAATAGAGTTGATACCAAACAGATTTGTTGTTCCTTTACTGTTTGGAATACGAACCAAAGGAATTATTCCAAGTACGTGACTTATTCATAGGTCGGAGGCGTGGGAATACAGACGGAACTAGGTGAACTATAGGTTTAGTTGCTTGGTCTCAACTATACGAAGTTAGGTGTAATTTTATGTAGCGGCTTAATTCTGAGAGTATTCAATTTTGAACAAGGTCCAGGGGTTTTTCTGCATTTGTGGTTTCCTCGTTAACAAAATCTTGCTGTGTCATTTACTTTATATTTCCGCATAATAATTGTTTTATCATAATTAAAGTAAATCACACAAACATTAATTCCTATTTACTTGATAAGTGAATCCTATTGTGTTTGGTTAAGTCCGAACCTTTTTATCAGGTAACATACTTCGTTGTTGTATTGTCTCGATCTCGTATCCATAGACGGTCACATGAAGTGTGAACCGATTATTTGTATTATCTCGACTCAGTCCATAGACAATCATTTTCGGAGAAAGGACTTATAGGTAGAAAAAGTTTTAGCTTGAGGTATATTTATGTACCCTCGCCTTTTCAGATGTAATCGAAAGATGATCAAAGAGAAGCATGGAATCATCCTCTCAGTCTCGACATGGTAAAAGAGAAATATATCACCTACGTGAGAAGCAGACACGTGTATAACATGGGATCAGATCTGGTGGTATAACGTGTATCGGGAGGCAAGACATTAAATGCACTGACAAAGTACGCATGGGGAGCAGGAGAGTCAAGTCATGGTGGGCCCGAAGTCAGAAGAACAATATAGTCGGTTCGGGTAATGAATCTATATCGGATAAGGAATCTACTCCAGGCGAGGATATATCGGAGGAAACATTCATCGGGTGAACCTCAAATCAGGCACCAAGTATCGGACAAGATATCAAACGATCTCCCTATAGGATCATCAAAGTTGATAAAGCAAGACCAACACTGTAATCTTGTTGTATGTGCACCTCAGCCTATAAATATACACACTTATATTGAGAGAAAGAAAAGTGATTGTAAGTGAGTAAGGAGAGAGACTAAGTATTGTTGAGAGCCATCATCTTTGTAACTTAAAAGAAATAATAAGATCATCCTTTCACCCCCCATGGATGTAGGTAATCATACCGAACCACGTATATCTTGTGTTCTTGTGTGTCTCTTTACTTGTTTATCTTGCAATCGCTTCATCTTGGATGTTAGATTTAGGATGTATTATGTCTTACAACTACATTTTTCCGCTGACTAAAGGGACGAGTAACATCTTTAGATACCTTGAAAGTTGTTAAAAAAGTAGAATTTAAAGCTCCTAATCATCAATGATGATAGTTGAAGCTAAAGAGGAACTCTTGTGGTCAGTTTTTGAAGTTATGTTCACTGAAGTAGACGTAAAATCACTGTGGGTTTTGATTTTAAAGTATTCAAAATTTCAAACTATTTAGCTTTTAGGTTTTAAGTTCAATTAATTTTAAGTCAGAAAAGGTTTGTATGCAAAATTTCTCAAGTCATTGAGTTGTTAGAAAGCATTTCAAAGCTCCCAAATTAACATCTATGATGTTGGGTTGAAGCTACAAGAATCTTCTGCTCACCAAATGGCAAGGACAAAGTGTGTTTGTGTTTTGAAAAGCAAAAAATCTTTTGGTCTTTGAAAGCGACATCATCGAACAATACTACCATCATCAGTGACTCGGCTCAACGATAATGAGTTGGAGTTCTGAGAACAACAGTTGTTACACTTTCTCGAAAAAATTAGTGTAAACGTCACTTTTCCTTTAAGTTTATGTAAGTTTTGGGTCAGATGGAAAACTAAAAGTTCCAAGGTATTATCCTTGTTGAACTCGAAGAAAAAACCATTAAAGATGAGATTTTTCATCATATTAACCTTGCGCCTACAATGATTTTAACTTAAGAATGATGAATCCTTTGAACTTCAGTGAAGAGAGTTGTAGTATTCATTTTTGATTGAAATTACTTTTCCGGCTACCTGTACGGTTGAGTAGAGTCACCTGGAAAAGAGAATGTTAGAAAAAATAATGCTTAATGTTGAATGAAAGGACAAATAGTGATCGGTCATTAACTTGTTTACAAAAGGGTTGTGGAAGTCAAACAAACTAATTTGCTGACTTCAACACGACAAAAGTAGGATAATCGTACTTGTATAAAAAAACTGACAGGCTGAAAACATTGTTACCTTATTTTAAATGTTAAAACTTTTCGAAAACAATTCAAAGTGAGGTGTTATTCGTTTCGTAATGTAGGTAGGAGCTATCAGAGTGAAAATCAGACACGACCCAATTACAAGTGCTTCGGGAACAATCAGGATTACGAGGAATCGACTAGAAAGCGGACCAAAGATGCAAGAGGGACTTTCCGATTCGCGACAAGAGAGCAGCCACAGGAAGAGACCCAAA
This sequence comes from Papaver armeniacum, assembly GCA_023531295.1. Taxonomy (NCBI): domain Eukaryota; kingdom Viridiplantae; phylum Streptophyta; class Magnoliopsida; order Ranunculales; family Papaveraceae; genus Papaver; species Papaver armeniacum. The sequence continues at coordinate 90,915 of JAJJWW010003826.1, read as the reverse complement.
ACTATCTTAGCACCTGCAGCAGGAATGACAATAGTTGATTAAGAAGTTAACTTAGGCCAAGACGATAACAACACTCTCTTGGGACGCATTGAACCAAGCCAGAGGAGACCAGAGAACATGATGATAAACTAACAACATCCGATACTGAGGACGATGAGGAACTTCTATCAGTATAATAGGAGCGACGACATGCAAGGATGCACGTTGAACGCCAGGAAGCTGTGAATCGAGAAGAGAAACGACTTTGGAAGATCAGGCTAGGAAAGTGGAATGCCGCACGAGCACCACAAATGGCGTAGGCAACACCGGTTTTGCCAGAAAATCACCCCCATGATCCATCTAGCCACGAGAGCACAGACCCGACCTTACTATCAATATTAGCAAACCAAATGAAACAAGACGAATTCATAAGAGAATTACAACGGATGAATCTAGCACTTGAGTAGGAGAATATCCGAATTCAGAATAAAGAAGCGAGATCGCGAGGATCATCTAGCCGGGGAGAATCACGTGTCTCGGGTTTTCAACTTTTGTTATTGGCACGCATTATTTAAAACCTGTTCAACCTTTCTATGGTAAAGGTTGCTTTTTTTGTTGTTCTTTTGTTATTGCGATAGAATCACAACACACTGGGGGAGAGTTTTTATTTGAACTTGCGCTTAATGATATATTTTCTGGGGAGTAGTGGCCACGGAAATTGAGGTAACGAATTTGTTATTTAATCGTTTTCCTGTTTAAGAAAAGCTTGTTTATATTTCATATATTTTGCTTTTACTTAACAAAATTTTGGTACAATTGATGTGTTACATCATGTTGTGTATGGATGTGTATGTGATTCAATTGTTTTCGGTTAAGAAAAACCGTGTCAATTTATTTGGCATATTGTTTGGTATCTTCTTTATTATTGGGTATCAAGTGTTTTTGCTTAACGAAATTCGGTGCAATTACAGTGCGATAATGTTTATATTTGTTTCAATTGCTTCTGGTTAAGAAAATAATTGTGCAAGTCAATTTATTTTGGTTTGTATATATTGTTTGAGGCTGAACAAAAAACGAGATCATTTGATTAGTCCAAGTGATTCCGGATAAGAGAAACTAAGTTAATTTTGATCTTAGTTAGACTTATCAATTGGAGGATTCAGTTATTCAAGTCAAATTGAATGCCTTGACAAGAAAAACTAACACTGAAAAAGGAGGGGTACAACAACCACAACCAATATTTCGCTTAGCAATCTGTATGGACAAACTCCAATATAATTCCAAGATAATCAGCTAGACAATCAGACTCAATCAATAGAAATATATCCAAGAGTTCGCATCTCTGTTTCACAATGTAATCAGCAAATCAAACAGATAGAAATCCGTGAGCCTGATTATTATGTGAAACAACTTGAACTGTACCAAAAACCAATGTTCAAGTGTCAATCAATAAAATCAAAAACCAAAGGTTGGATTCTCTAATTGATTGAACTACGCACAACCTGTGATATTTCTATTATATAACAAAATATAATGCGGAAGAGAAATAACACAGACACCAGCAATTTTGTTAACGAGGAAACCGCAAATGCAGAAAAACCCCGGGTCCTAGTCCATATTTGAACACCACACTGTATTAAGCCGCTACGGACACTGGTGTTGATGGTGGATTTTCATTTAAGGTTAAAATTGTAAAAACCAGAAAATCATGCGCTGACATCTTGTAAAAGATAAAGCCATTAATAAGTGTTGGATACTCCTTCACTTTACTAATTCACCTAGAATGGAGCATGTGGCAACAATCCCATTCTGTGAATACATGAAATTCATCCAGGTTGGAGCATGTACCAACAATCCCATATACCCTGTGAATTTATAGCATTATTAATTAATGCATGAGAAGCCTTGTATTTCTGTACTCATTATCAAGTGCGGCATGATCGATCGAGTGTTGCTCTCAGCAGAGCAACACGAACCTCCAAGCATTATAATGAAAGCATGTACGAAATACCCGTACAGGCTGACTGTCGGTGTGTTATACTAGCCCAATTGAGAACTCTCGGTGTGTTATACTAGCCCGATTGAGCATCCAGACTGACCGTATCAGTCTGGATATGATCTCGTTCATCCAACTTCACCAGCATGATTGGATGGCCCAGATCAATTCCATAACCCCCAAAGGTGTATGGAATATTCACTTTGCCGAACCAACGCGGACCCCGCATGGTCGACCTCCTCCGAAATTTTCCTAGCTTGCCAAAACGTCCAAACCAGAGCAGTATGGGCGGAAAACCCTAAATTAGGGTTTGCGGCACATTACATGTGTCGCTAAACAATCTCAACCATCCATCTTCGCAGGTATAGATGGAGGGTGTAGATGTAGATTCAAAGGGACAGAGCATGTCAACACAATCACCGTGGGCCGCTACATACTCGACCACCGGTCAGGACCAACCATGGTTGGTCATCCCACCCGTGCGCCCTAACATAGCATGACGCACGGCCGTGAAACCCAAAAATTAGGGTTTTGAGCATCACGAGCGTCCATCTTCTCCGGCACGAATGGAGGGTTTCATATTAAATTAAAGCGGTGTCTTGTCATACCAAAGCATGACCACCGTGGGCCCGTTCTATCCCTCACCTGATCGGCCAAGGCATATCATTCCCGGGCTATCCCAAAACGCGCGTCCAAACTTGCGTGGTCACACTTCCCAAATTGCAACCGATCTCGACCACTCAACTTCACCCCGACTATTTGAGTGGTTTAGATCACGTTTTCATGGGATAGTCGGGTATAGGCGTGAACACCAGCCTACCACCTACACGTCAAGACGATCGACCAAGACCGACCAAGATTGGTCGTCTTGGAAAGCACGCCCAAACTAGGCATGTCACGCGGTTTCCAATTCCTTTGCGGCAATGGATTTCTGTCGCAAATCGATCTCAACCACTCAACTTTGCCGGTCAAATTGAGTGGCCTAGATCACACCTTCAGGGGACAAAGGAGGTACGGACGTGTACACCGGCATGTCTTGCCTACACGCATGCCCTGGTCGGTCTTTTCCAAAACACCTCCCATGCTTGGATTCGACCAGTGAAAAGGGATGCTTTCGCACCTCTTCTAAAACCCTAATTCCATCAACGGTCGCAGATGAGTATCTCAAAGATCATATTGTCCGTCCAACTTCACCGGCTTGGTTATACAACCCCGGTCGAGTTAATTGGTCAGTGAGGCGTAATGGTAATCACCACCCATCACTCTACCACACTAGGATGCAAGACTCGCATAAAATACACATGATACATCACAAGTATCAACTTCCCGAATAACGCAGCTTATTCAATTTAGCATTACATGCTACCTTTTGTGGATCCCACGATCCACACACTCGAGACATCAATCATGTCACAAACCGGGGATAAATACTGGGGTATTGGTCTCGCGGTTTACGGACGTGCAGCGTGCAACACGCCATCACAAGAACGTGTCGTGAAGTCATGGACGGTTAGAGATGACAGGAGAAGTGGGCAAGACCGGTCGTGTAACACCAACACACACCTCCACTACTCCATCATTCCACTTCCTCCACTTCCCCGAGAGACGTGAATAAGGCTCAAATGAATTGTATAAAAAAGATTCTCCTACCTATATTCCAAGACAGAGAAAACAGAGACGGGAGAAAAAACAACACAAGTCCAGACGAGGCAGAAACCAAGTGTTAATACACAACGTAATCAAACACCCATGGCTTGCTTGCATTAATCGTAAGCCTGCTCACCTTTCTATTACAAGTCATTAAGCAAGCCAACACCTTCACAATCTCAACACCTTCTTCGCTTCCCTCCCTAAGATCAACCCCATCTCCTTCACTTTGTGACCGAAACAAGTCTGGAACGGCCATTTCTTGGTTTAGGCCGGACTTGCACAGATTGATTTCCGAATCTACAAGCACTCACCGCGCAGTGCATTTGTTTAGGGTTTAGATTCATTCCTCATCCACACACCCCAAATTACCAAATTCAGCAGGAATAGTTTTCACCCATAAACAATTGGCGACCACAGCGGGAGGTTGATCTCTCGGTTGCAAAAAATTGAATTCTCAATTTTTCGGCTTTCATCTCACGATGCATCCTCACCAGGAAACCACAGGCGGTTCAGATACCATGGGAAGTATAACTAGAATGTTGGAGGATGTCTTGGCAAATCAAGCTGGTATCCCTAGAAGACAGAGCGAAACATTCCACCTTTTGAATGACATAACAAAGACAATTACAAGAAGGGTCGACGGACATCTACTCGAGCGATGAGAAACGCCGGATCCTTAGCCAAGGGTCACACCTTTACCGGTGGAGAAGCAAAAAGAGCGCGTAATCACAGAAGACTCAGGAAAGATGAACAACATGGTCCGGCCGAAAATGAAGATTCGAGGCTCCACAGAAGAAAGGACTTGTCCGGAGTACTACAATGTCTGCCAGATAAACAAAGGGGGCCTGTAGCCTACGGAGCCCTGCTAGAAGATTTATATCTCAAGACTCTTGTTGAAGCCTGGAAGACTGTCCAATCCGCATCGACCTTTCAACCAAGCGAAGAAATGCTTGAGGAAGGAGAGATCAATCAAGAAATACGTGAATACAGAGGATGGGAGCGTTCAATTCGATCACTCAGCAGTGATATTACGACACCTTCCACATCCCTTTACCCATGCAAGCGATCCGCAGGTATGATGGCACTCGCAAATCTTCCAACTTCATCTCCGAAACGTGCTCCACATCAAAGCCACGTAGAGACGTCACAACGCCCACTAACACAGGAAAATCTAGACTCAAGGTACCTACACTTTCCTTTCCCAATAAAGAGGATTTTGGAGTTGCTGGATTCGTGGGTGCGAAACGGAGAGGTGGAGCTACCTCCGGTATGGCGTCCACCCACTGATCAAGAAGTAATGGACCCAAGGTACTGTCATTTCCACCGGTTCCTTCACCACCCCACCAGTGAATGCAACGCTTTGAAGCGCATTTTTCAGGAGAAGCTTGGTTCATAGGGATAGCTCTCATTTCCTGGGAAATTAATACGGACGATTTCCTTAGAGAGGCTACTTCGGTTTGATACAAGTAAGGCTTCAAAGGCAAGTAAGTTCTACTCAACAATCTTACAAGAAAGATAGTTTTAAGAATTCACTGGGGACTTGACATCCCGCGCATAGAGAAAGAAGCTCAATGATCAAACGCCATGTTTGTTTCCCCTCATGCTTCCCTTTCACACGACATTTGCAATTTCATATGATATGTGCAATCATTCGACCAAGATGCAAATTCCATTCAAAATAATCTCTTTCAGAAAAGTCATTCACAAAACTATCTCAAAATAAACCTATCCAATTACCTTATAGAACCCGAAGTCAAATTGTGAAGGGAAATCCTCACTATCACTCAAAAAGAAAAGCATCTAAAAGACAAGTAGGTGGCACGAATCCTTCAAGGAAAATCCTTCAGCAGCAACTCGTCCTTCTGGGCAAGAGAGGCTTTCATCCTTTGAAGTACATCCTCGCTCTACTTTCAGACTCCTTAGACAACTTTTCAACCTCTTCTTCCCAAGCGAGTAACACAAATGCAGAGGGGACTTCATCTTGTATTTTCTTGAGCTCCCGAATCTCGGAGAACCCTTTGAAGAACCAAGGAGCATTGAAGTCGTGCGCACAAACACATCTCGATGACACTTCTAGTCTTCAATCATCTCTTCATAAACTGCTCGACCGGGCCGTGACGCTCATCCCCGGATAGAAAATAAAGCTTCCTGAACGCGGTTGACCAATGCAAGACGACTTTTGAGCTTCGTAGTGGTAGCAATGTGGCCGTGCTTCTCCTATATCGCCGTGTACAACTTTTCGAACTGAGCTGGCACATTGAACCCTCCGACCAACACATGACCTGGATAAGGAACAATAAATGGAGGATCAAACAAAGCTCCAGGCTGCGCTACCAATACTTCACCAGTCACATGAGCCTTGTCAGTTGTAGGAGGTCTTTCAGAAGAAGTCACCACGACAGCTTTATCGATTGGAACCTACTCAGAACGTTCTTCAAGGGGATCCACCTCAACGATAGAGGATGATGTCTCTCTTACATTCCTCCCGATATCTACTTCGCTCTGGGTGCTAATTTCCATCACGGCTCTATCAACAAGATCACTTAGGGAGGCACCTTGTCCAACCGAGCTTGCATCATCTCTGTCATGGTCTGAAAAAGAAGCAGTTTCACCAGACTTCTCGGCATAAAGATCAGTGTTACCAGACTTCTGAGGATCAGTACCGCCAAACTTCTCAACATGAAAGCCAACGTTACCAGACTTCTCGTTCTGAATGCGCGCCAACCTTGTGAAGACATTCTCTTCCGGAATTCCCTGATTCCAAGCAAGGATCACTCTTAGAAGAATTTACTCTGGAGAAATAAAGGAATCAACAGAAAGAGATTTAAATACCTGCATATTGGAGGAATTAAGGATCACCGGACCACATGCCTGCCTCTTAGATCTCTCTCCTGCTTGGGGACTGCAATCCTCAGCTCTGGTCCGTTTGGCTGGAAGTGGCTTCAACCGGAAATGCTCCTTCAGGACGTCAAAAGATGGCTCACCACGAGAACCTGTCACAACGTCCTCCGAGAATTCTTGGAAAGCCAATAGTTGCTTCCTCCAAAATTCCTTATACTTATCGGTTACCACTGGGTTTCTCCCAATAGGCCAAAAGGGAAGACTCTGCGATGCCAAGAATATGTCGGCATCAAAGATAACCGGGACAAGTTCTTTCGAAACCCCCGATGGACGGATAAAAGGAACACCATGGTCAAATCCCATTTGACGAGCAGCCCTGTCAATATTGTACGGAGTCATAGTAAGAACTTCATTGAATAGAGACGGGATATGTCCCGGAATGCAGCTGTGCAGATAAATAAACTCTCCAACTTTCACAGTCTTGGCATCTGTACAAACGCAAAGATCGGGGACCGTCGAAGCAATAGCAAAAGTCTTCGGCTGAACAATGGAAGAGTGGATCGGCCCCCATGGGCGAAAATTTACAGAAGACACATTATCAAAGATATCCACGAGTTTCACACCGGTTCTGGGACGCCTCCTCTGCCAAATGGGTATTCTCGAGCCACCATACAAAGTTCCAAGCGAAGTTGCGGGCAGGGAGCATAACTTTTGAAATGTTCCCACAAGAATGCCTGAAGAAAAGAGAAGTGGACATACGACTCCACCTTCTTGTACCCGTTGGAAGCATTCATATCCATTGCTAAGGCTTCCAGATGAGAGTACAATGATCCAAGGAACAAGGCACCTAAAGGAAGAACTTCGCCTTTTGCTAGCCTTATAGCAATCTTAACCAGAACACCCCTTATGGTTTTCTTTCCATAACCGTCGTCATATATATCTCTGGATAACCACAAAGACAGGAATGTAATCACACTGAGCTCGTTTTCCAACTCCTGATTCGGCTATGGGTTTACGGGAGACCATTCCGATACCCACCAGGTGTAAAAGCATCTTGTATCTTTTTTCTCCTCCTTGTCCAGATCGTCGAATTCTGCCGCCTTTCGGAGTATAGTGTCATAATCACGTTGTTCTGTGTCAGAAAGCTCATAATAAAAATTCCCAGCGACAGGTAGGTTCATCAATGCAGTTACGCTTTCCAGAGAAATAGTCATCTCTCCCCATCTGGATATAGCCGTATGAGTAGAAGGGCGCCACCGAGAAATGAAAGTAATCAAGCCTGCAACATCTTTCTTAATTTCAAGAGTAGCAGATGCCATGACTGCATCGAGGATTTGCGCTTTGGTCAAATTGGCTTTAATGTTCTTATTATTCAACATGCGTCTCATCCATCCTTCATAAGAAGCCAGTGGAGTATGACAAGTCTTGAAGTCGATAGGAGAAGGCGGATATTCATTCCTTCGAAGACAAAACCTCATCACAAGTTCCGAAGAAGAAGACGGATCGGCTTCCATATTTTCTGAATCGGAAAGCAGGACTATCCTGTGAGAGGGATGTCTCCTAATGTTTGGAAAAGACGAGGTGAACAACTCATCAGCAATGTTCGGCATATCTTTGAAGCTGTCAACACTTCCCGACTTGACACTAGCATTATCTCCAGAAGACATATCAACAGGAGTTCTTTTCTTCATTCTACAATAAAGACAGGAGTCAGTACCCGTATAAAAAAAAAAGGAGAGCACACGAGTGCGGACTGCATTCACGTTGGAATGCACAAGACTTGGAATGTACAAGTTTCAAGTCCGGTACAAGTTTCAAGTCTGGTACAAGTTTCAAGTCCGGTATAAGTTTCAAGTCTGGTATTATTTTCAAGTACCAGTATCGATTTCAAGTTAGGTATTGGTTTCAAGTCTGGTATTACTCAAATTTCAAGCCGGTATTGGTCAAAGCCGATCAAGGTCACAAGTATGGTATTGGGCCATGTCGGCAAAGCAAGCCTGGCCGAGGTCACGGGCTTCTGTTGGTCTGGTATAAGGTCAATGTTCGATCAGGTGTACACAATGGGACCCACGTTCAATCAAACATGCATGGCGGGCCGCATTCATTCACATGTATCATAACACGATTTTTCTTTTTTCATGGGAATCGTGTCTACGAGATTCAAGCCAAGGGTTTTTCAATATATAACCTAAAAGCTAGGTTCTGCATGCAATGGTGGAAAAAAGAAGCAAAAACAACATGGATTCACGGCTTGTTTTACTAAGCAATCATAGGGCGGTTTTGCTATCAATTTCGGTGGAGAAACCAATCATGATGTATCTATCAAAGGATTTTACCTAAGAAATTAGGGTTTTTCCTAAAAAAAAAAAAAACCGAAACTTACCTCGGACGGACGGCGACGGCGGTGACTCCGGCGGCAGCAACAGGTCGGCGGGAGCAGTGGTAGTCGCGGGAGCAGTGGTAGTCGCGGGAGAGAGCAGCCAAACAAAAAAAAAAATCGTGAGAAAAAGAAAGGGGGTTTGTTCTCTTTTATAGACAAAAAAAATTAGAAGAATCCCAATAGAACAAGGATTCCTCTTTTATTTGGTTTCCTCTTTTGATTCAAATACCCAAAGAAGGAAACCGGCCCCACCAAAGGATTCCATACAAGTGCAACGGCATGGACAACTAGCGGTCGGTCAATACTCTTCCGGGTAAACTTCCTTTATCATGTCTTTCTCACATATATATGTCACCATCTCATGCCTACCCCACAATAGTGTAACCATTATGTGCTAGGCAGGGGACTTAATGTTGATGGTGGATTTTCATTTAAGGTTAAAATTGTAAAAACCAGAAAATCATGCTACCGACATCTTGTAAAAGATAAAGCCATTAATAAGTGTTGATACTCCTTCACTTTACTAATTCACCTAGAATGGAGCATGTGGCAACAATCCCATTCTCGTGAATACATGAAATTCATCCAGGGTTGGAGCATGTAGCAACAATCCCATATACCCCAATGAATTTATAGCATTATTAATTAATGCATGAGCAGCCTTGTATTTCTTGTACTCATTATCAGTGCGGCATGACGACTGAGTGTTGCTCTCGTGCAGAGCAACACGAACCTCCAAGCATTATAATGAAAGCATGTACGAAATACCCGTCTGATTTCAACTCTCGGTGTGTTATACTAGCTCGATTGAGAACTCTCGGTGTTTATACTAGCCCCGATTGAGCATCCGGACCGACCGTATCGACCGGGATATGATCTCGTTCATCCAACTTCACCAGATGATTGGATGGCCCGAGATCAATTCCATAACCCCCAAGTAGGTATGGAATATTCACCGCCGAACCAACGCGGACCCCGCATGGTAGGCCTCCCTCCGCACTGGCCTAGCTTGCCAAAACTTCCAAACCAGAGCAAGATGGGCGGAAAACCCTAAATTAGGGTTTGCATGCACATTACATGTGTCGCTAAAGAATCTCAACCATCCATTTTCAGTATATAGATGGAGGGTGTAGATGTAGATTCAAAGGGCCCAGAGCATGTCAACACAATCACCATGGGCCCGCCTACATACCCGACCACCGGTCGGGACCAACCATGGTTGGTCATCCCACCCCGTGCGCCCGAACATAGCATGACGCACGGCCGTGAAACCCAAAAATTAGGGTTTTGAGCATCACGAGCGTCCATCTTCTCCGGCACGAATGGAGGGTTTCATATTAAATTAAGCAGGTTCGGTCATACCAGCATGACCACCGTGGGCCCTTCTATCCCCTCACCTGATCGTCCAAGGCATATCATGCCTGGCTATCCCAAAACGCGTCCAAACTTGCGTGGTCACACTTCCCAAATTGCAAACCGATCTCGACCACTCAACTTCACCCTGACTATTTGAGTGGTTTAGATCACGTTTTCATGGGATAGTCAGGTATAGGCGTGAACACCAGCCTACCACCTACACGCCGGACTGATCGACCAAGACCGACCAAGATTGGTCGTCTTGGAAAGCACGCCCAAACTAGGCATGTCACGCGGTTTCCAATTCCTTTGCGGCAATGGATTTCTGCCACAAATCGATCTCAACCACTCAACTTTGCCGGTCAAATTGAGTGGCCTAGATCGCACCTTCATGGGATAGTGAGGTACATACGTGTACACCGGCATGCTGTCTACACGCATGCCCGGTCGGTCTTTTCCAAAACACCTCCCATGCTTGGATTCGACCAGGCTGAAGAGGGATGCTTGCGCACCTCTTCTAAAACCCTAATTCCATCAACGGTCGCAGATGATACTTCACAGGTATCACCGGCTTGGTTATACAACCCTGGTCAGGAGTTAATTGGTCAGTGAGGCGTCATGGTAATCACCACCCATCACTCTACCACACCAGGATGCGCACTCCGCATAAAATACACATGATACTTCACAAGTATCAACTTCCGAATAACGCAGTTATTCAATTTAGCATTACATGCTACCTTTTGTGGATCCCACGATCCACACACTCGAGACATCAATCATGTCACAAACGGGGGATACATACTGGGTATTGGTCTCAGGCGGTTTACAAAGGTGCAACGTGCAATGCGCCATCACAGGAACGTGTCAGGAAGTCATGGACGGTTAGAGATGACAGGGGAAGTGGGCAAGACTGGTCGTGTAACACCAGCACACACCTCCACTACTACATCATTCCACTTCCTCCACTTCCCACGAGAGACGTGAATAAGGCTCAAATGAATTGTATAAAAAGATTCTCCTACCTATTTTCCAAGACAGGAGAAAAATAGGAGACGGGAGAAAAAACAACACAAGTCCAGACGAGGCAGAAACCAAGTGTTAATACGCAACGTATTCAAACACCCAGGGCTTGCTTGCATTAATCGTAAGCCTGCTCACCTTTCTATTACAAGTCATTAAGCAAGCCAACACCTTCACAATCTCAACACCTTCTTCGCTTCCTCCCTAAGATCAACCCCATCTCCTTCACTTTGTGACCGAAACAAGTCCTGGAACGTCCATTTCTTGGTTTAGGCCGGACTTGCACAGATTGATTTCCGAATATACAAGCACTCACCGCGCAGTGCATTTGTTTAGGGTTTAGATTCATTCCTCATCCACACACCCCAAATTACCAAATTCAGCAGGAATAGTTTTCACCCATAAACAACTGGCCTACTCCAAGTTAACTTCGGACCGGAATGTAGTTTAGCCCTAATCAATCTCACACACTGGAATGTAGTTGCGCTCCTTTAGTCTCTGAATCCCAGCAAGAATCTACGCACTTCATTCCCTTAGCTGATATCACCCATAACTATGAGTTGTTATGACCCAAAGTCGAAGACTTGATAAAAAATCTGTCTCACACAGAGAAGTCTATTGTATAGATAAATCTGTCTCCCACAGATAAACCTATGACTTTTGTTCCGTCTTTTGATAAATTAAGATGAACAGGAACCAATTGGTATACCAGACTATATTCCCGAAGAACATCCTAGAAATATCAGTCACCTCATAATAATCTTAATCGTATGGTAGCGAAACAAGATATTTTGGAATCACAAACGATGAGACGAAGATGTTTGTGATTACTTTTTATCTTGCCTATCGGAGAATAAATCTCGAGCCAATCTTAAAAAAGATATTACTCAATACGATAGAAGATGCAAATCAGATCACGCAACTACACAGAAAATAGTTGGGTCTGGCTTCAAAATCCCAATGAAGTCTTCAAGTCGTTAACCTACAAGGTTCTGTGAAAAACCTAAGGTTAAAGGAGAATCGACTCTAGTCGCAACTAGTATCACACACGAGGTTTGGGGATTAGGTTTCCCAGTTGCTAAAGTTCTCCTTTATATAGTCTTCAAATCAGGGTTTGCAATCAATGTTACCTTGGTAACAAAGCATTCAATATTCATCGTTAGATGAAAACCTGATTAGACTCAAGATAATATCTTTCAACCGTTAGATCGAACTTAGCTTGTTACACATAAATGAAATGTACCTTCATTTAGGTTTGAGTAACCGTACCTAAACGTGTACACCTTGTTGGCTCAACAATAGTTAACCGAAGCTAGCCATATGAACACTTTCATATCATTCATCTTAACCATAACTAGTTCAAATGACTCAAATGAAACTAGTTCTAGAGTTGTTCAATTGAAGCAAAATAGATTTTGATTCACATGAATCAAGTCATGAACATTATAGCCACGGTTGGCAAAAGGTTGCATTCCTTATTATATAAATGTATTAGTTCATGAATAACCCGATTTCAGAACATCATCTAATTAGGTATGTGTACATAAGTAGCCGGACCAAGTTAAGGTTTCGCCAGTACGCGTACTATCCAAACTCAGCGGAAATTCCCAAACCTGAACCTTACGCCACTACGCGTACCGGTTTGTATACCAGGTTCCTGGACTTTCTCAAAATCAAGTACGCATACGGCTATGCATACCATGATTTCCGGACATGGACATATATGCAAGCACGCATACTATGCTTAAATCCAATTGTTATAAACTCTCATTTCAATCATTCAAACATTCTTAGAAGACGACAATAGCTGTCTCACACAAACTATTAGCTTCAAAGCAATTTTCAAGTGATCAAATGATCAATATGAAACATTCCGAGTCTTCATCAAATGACAATCTCACACAAATCATATAATTACCAAGCGATTTTCACATGATCATATTTTGGCTTTCTTCAAGAATATAAGATGAACTTGGTTAAAAATAAAGCTTACCAACACATATTTCGAGAAATATGTAAGCGAGTTACACTCAACTCGAAATATCAAATGTGTATAAATGAATTCTATATAGCTATACGACTTTTGTCTCAAATAGGAGATAGAGTAGATAGACTTCTGAGTGATAGATGAGTTCAAGTCTCCACATACCTTTTGTTGATGAAGGTCCATAAGCTCCCCTTAGTAGTTCTCCGTATTCAATCGATGTACGCTATGAAGTCTAATGCTCAACTACACTTTCTATCCTAATCCGAGACTTAGCTATAAGTAGACTAGAAGTCAAGATTTATAGTTTTGGCAACTAAACTTGACAACAAGCTTGAGATAGCAATGCTTGCGAGTTCGACCGAGCAGTGCTCTATCAATCTCCCCCTTTGTCAATTTTAGTGACATAACTATCAATACATATGGAATACAAAATAGATAGACTTTGTAGCTCTCAATCCAAATGCTTGATTTCCTTGGTTCTTCAACATTACTCGAAATCTTCGTCACTTGCAAGTACTCCAATGATTCTGAACATGTTCAACTCAGCATCAATGTTGTTGAAGATCCGTAGCCATAACAATGAGAAAATAGTTGCTCTCGATCATTGTTATACTGTGTCATAGTATTATACACAACATCAAAGTTCAATTGTATCACAACTTTGACAACAATACTATGGTGATATGTATCACTCCCCCTTAGTCAATCCTTCATCTCACATGAAAACCACTCCCCCTTACATAATGATCTGTAAACCATATGTATTTGTAGTGTGAACTACACATTAATTCTTCCCCTTTTTGTTAATAAAAAATGGCAAAGGTACGAAAACTAGTGGGATCGTGATGAAATTTCCATAGAGATACTTCACGACCAAGGTACATATCAACTTGTTTAGATGCCATCATATAGCCAAAACTAAATGCATTCATCAAGGAGTTTATAAAGATACAAGATAACCCCTACAATATTCCATAGCCGCACTCTCCACAAAGATTTGGCAATTAAGCACAAGTTCAATTAATAACTCTCCACCATAAAATGTCATTCCCAAAAGAACAACAAGAGTGACCTTACTTTCATAAGAAAAGAAGGATTTCTTTGGACATTAACAAATCACACAAGACTTGAATTTGTATCCAAAATACTCAATTAAATTAACCATAAGAGAATCCATAATTAATTTAATTAGAACTTACGGAGCCGCACATTATTTACACAAATATGTGGATTAGGGAAGACCAATACTGTGGAATAAAGAAAGATTTATTATATCTTTCATCACTGTTTGCATAGAGACATATAATAGACTTAATCTTTGTAAACAAAAGTTCATCTTATCTTCCTCAATATTTGCATAATGACATAATAGGCTTAACTTTTGTTTGTCAAAAGTTCATTCAATCTTTTATCACCATTTGCACAATGACATATGAAAGACTTGACTTTTGAAAATTATGGGACAATCATAGTTCACAGACACAGGCACACATATCCTATAACAAGTTGCAATATATGAAGCCATAAAGATTAATACTGCAAAATCATCTTCCAAATAAACTTTAGAATTTAAATAAATAAATCTAAAAACATTGCAAGATGAAAATTGTTGGAAATAGCTATGTGTACTCACAATAATGGCTATTCCAAACCCTAGTTATCCTTCTTAAAACACAAGAATAAATTCTCACAAGAAGTTTTCTAGACAAAAATAAAAAAATCAAGTTTCCTTGATAACTTCATACCTTTGAAAGGGTCCATCATAGAAGGTATCACCGATATCCCTGATTCTTTTGACAGTAGAAACTCCATGTTCATGAGTTAGAACATTAAATTTTCGATCAATAATGTGAGCAAGATGCCTAGCTTTTACACAGTCCATGATGAGTTTCTTCTGATTCCGAATCAAGATATTTTGATTTTCAAGTATTTTGGTCTGACCATCAATGAGATGATTTATTTGCAGTTGAAGATTTGCAAATTCAACCTTTGAGTCATTCTGAAAAAGAATTAACTTCTTGACAGATTCACCAATCCAGGAGTTGTACTCCTTCCTTTTAATCATCTTTTTCAAGACAAGTTCTTGAACAAAATTGCATCCTTTAACGTCTTCCTCCATCTCAAGATTCACCACTTCCTGTGGTCTTCAAGACTTCTCAATCTCTTTTTTTTTTAATAGGGAAGGAACAATAATATATAATATATACATATATTTACAAGCAAGAGCGGAATACCCTTGTTATGGAAACCCTAAAAACTCCCAAGTAAGGACGCGGATGTTCATGAACCGGTCAAGCAAGGTTAATGAATCAGAGGGATCCATAAAAAAGAAATACACTTTTTGGTATCTCCTACTTGCATAGCTCAATAATCAAAAAAATCAATTAGAGCATAAAGAGAAGATACATTAAATATTGGGAGTCAAGAAATGGCTCTACAAAAAAGATAAATCAACCACAAGACTAATGGTATATAAGTTACCTAGAGTTAGGTGGCAGAGTGAGATGTAATCCCACCATGAAGATTGAGAGATGAATTGTAAATACCATCATAAGGATTGATCCTTGTATTCTTTACCTTCCTGCTGCTATTTCTTATTCCAGAAGAATTCGACATAGCCTTTTTAGAAAATCCTTTTAAATGGAATTTTCTGAGAGTCAAGTCTAGGTCCTCTAGAAACCGGTTCCAAAGGATTAGAGGAGAGATGTCTCTATCTTCTAGACTTAGATCTACCATACGTATTCTCATAATCACTGGGAATGCGTATTTTTGTGGTGTAAGAGTTTGCACCATAAGGAGAAACACGATTTCTGTAGAGATTTCAAAATGAGTGACCATTGAAATCCATTTTATGAGAGATCTGGCTTTCTGCAGGGCTGAAATCCATTGTAGATGTCGTCAGATAGTTTACTCTTTCGACAGTAAAAAGAAGTATATTTTTAAGATCAGAAATCTGTTTCTTTCTAGCAAAACAATGTTTAACATAGTGATTCTTTTTTCCACAGAAAGAACAGGTTCGTGGAAGAGAAACATTCGAAGGTACCTATTTTATAGCCATATTAGAAGACTGCAAGTTATGTAAACACTTCTTAGCAGGAACTTCCTTTAGAGAACTTTTCTTCATGTATTGTAATTCTGTCTGAGAATTAGTGATCGGTACAGAAGATTTTCTCATTAAAGCAGAGTTTTCCTTCTTCAAGGATTTGCACTGTTCCTGGGCTAGAATAAGGGATGCACTCAGTTTCTCTTTTTCAACACGAAGTCTGTTTAGATCAGATGAATGCGTCTCGATCAAACGTTTTTCTCTAAGTGAATCTTGTTTAACAATATCCTCAAGAACACTAATTTTTTCACGCTGTAGGGTAGTTTCTTGAATTACTTTTTCGATATTGTTGGAGAAGGACCCAATGATACTATAGAGTTCCCATTCTCGACCAAGATACTTTTCAAATTCATCAATAAGTTGAGCATGATTATGAAAATCAATAGTCTTAGTAGAATTTTAAAGTTCTAGTGAGTTTATCTTCAGCTTCTGACAGAATGTCAGATGTCTCATTTGACGGAATGTTATCAAACTTTCTACCTTGGGATTCAGAAGAATCAACTAAGGAGTTATCCTTTGAGGTAAGCCCAAGACATTTGGCATAATTAAAAGCTTTGGAAGACATTTTAGTATGCGTAAAAAACAAGAGATGAATTTATGTCCACAGAGTCAGATCGCTACAAACACAGACTTATGAGGTCTTAAACGTGTTTGCCTGCTCTGATACCAATTGAAAAATTGGGGGTATAACAACCATACCCAATATTTCGCTTAGCAATCTGTATGGACAAACTCCAATATAAATCTGAGAGAATCCACTAGACAGTCAGACTCAATCAATGGAAATATATCCAAGAGTTCATATCTCTGTTCAAATCAAACAAATAGAAATCCGCGAGCCTGATTATTATGTGAAACAACTTGAACGGTACCAAAGACCAATGTTCAAGTGTCAATCAATGTAATCAACAACCAAAGGTTGGATTCTCTAATTGATTGAACTACGCATAACCTGTGATATTTCTATTATATAAAAAAATATAATACGGAAAAGAAATAACACGTATATACTGGACTTATATTCCCGAAGAACAGCCTAGAAATATCAATCACCTCACAATAATCTTAATCGTATGGTAGCAAAACAAGATATTGTGGAATCACAAACGATGAAACGAAGATGTTTGTGATTACTTTTTATCTTTCCTATCGGAGAATAAATATCGAGCCAATCTTAAAGAAGATAGTACTCAATACGATAAAAGATGCAAGATCAGATCACGTAACTACAGAGAAAATAGTTGGGTCTGGCTTCACAATCCCAATGAAGTCTTCAAGTCGTTAACCTACAGGGTTTCGTGAAAAACCTAAGGTTAAAGGAGAATCGACTATAGTCGCAACTAGTATCACACAGGAGGTGTGGGGATTAGGTTTCCCAGTTGCTAGATTTCTCCTTTATATAGTCTTCAAATCAGGGTTTGAAATCAATGTTACCTTGGTAATAAAGCATTCAATATTCATTGTTAGATGAAAACCTGATTAGACTCAAGCTCATATCTTTCAACTGTTATATCGAACTTAGCTTGTTACACACAAACGAATGTACCTTCATTTAGGTTTAAGTAAACGTACCTAAACGTGTACACCTTGTTGGCTCATACCTAATTAACCATAACTAGTTCAAATGAAACTAGTTCTAGAGTTGTTCAATTGTTTATATTCTCATAGAAGTATACAAGACACAATTGAAGCAAAATCGATTTTGATTCACATGAATCAAGTCATGAACATTATAGCCACGGTTTGCAAAAGATTGCATTCCTTATTATATAAATGTATTAGTTCATGAACAAACCGAGTTTAGAACATCATCTAATTAGGTATGCCTACGGGTATGCGTACCTAAGTAGCCGGACCAAGGTTGGGTTTCGCCAGTACGCGAACTGGTACGCGTACCATCCAAACTCAGCAGAAATTACAGGGCTTGAACCTTACGCCAGTACGCGTACCGGTTTGCATACCAGTTTCCCGGACTATCTCAAAATCAAGTACGCATACGGGTATGCATACCGTGATTCCCGAACATGGATTACATATATGCAAGCACGCATACTATGCTTAAATCCAATTGTTCTAAACTCTCATTTCAATAATTAAAATATTCTTGAAGACGGGAATAGCTGTCTCACACAAACTATTAGCTTCATAGCAATTTTCAAGTGATCGAATGATCAATAAGAAACATTCCGAGTCTACATCAAATGACTGTCTCACACAAATCATGTAAGATGTTACCAGCCGATTTTCACATGATCATCTTTTGACTTTCGTCAAGAATATAAGATGAAATTGGTTAAAGTGAAATCTTACCAACACATATTTCGAGAAATATGTAAGCGAGTTAAACTCAGCTCGAAATATCAAATGTGTATAAATGAAGTCTATATAGCTATACGAATTTTTTCTCAAATAGGAGATAGAGTAGATAGACTTTTGAGTTATAGATGAGTTCAAGTATCCACATACCTTTTGTTGATGAAGTTCCACAAGCTCCCCTTAGTAGTTCTCCGTATTCAATCGATGAACGCCGTGAAGTATAATGCTCAACTACACTTTCTATCCTAATCCGAGACTTAGTTATAATTAGACTAGAAATAAAGACTTATAGTTTTGGCAACTAAACTTGACAACAAGTTTGAGATAGCAACGCTAGCGAGTTCGATCGAGCAGTGCTCTAACAAACACTACACCAAATTTCTGGATTAAAAACTGTTAGAGCACTGCTCGGTTGAACTCGCAAGCGTTGTTATCTCAAGCTTGATGGTCAAGTTTAATTAGTTGCCAAAACTATAAGTTTTGATTTCTAGTCTACTTATACATAAGTCTCGGATTAGGATAAAATGTGTAGTTGAGCTTCGTCGTTCATCGATTGAAGCTGCAGAACTACTAAGGGGAGCTTGTGGAACTTCATCAACAAAAGGCATGTGGAGACTTGAACTCATCTATCTGTTTTGGGTAAAAACTGATTATGTTGGTTTTGGTAAATTTGGGTGTGCCGCCGAGAAACGAATCTAAACCCTAAAAAACTGCACTGCACGGGAGTACTTTAGATTCGAGAGATCAATCTGTACATCCTGGCTTAAACCAAGAAATGGCCGTTCCAGTCTTGGTTCGGTCACAAAGTGAAGGATAAGGGTTGGTCTTAGGGAGGGAAGCAAAGAAGGTGTTGAGACCAAAATGGTTAATTCTGAAGGTGTGGTTGTTTTATGACTTGTATCAGAATACGAAACTGGCTGGCGTAATGTAAGCTATCAGTTCTTTGGTGTTTTTTCTGGATACTTGTGTTGTTTTTAAAACCTATTTATAAAAGTCATAATTGAACGCACCCTGATCTCGTAGGAAGTGGGAGCAATTGAGTGACAGAGAAGTGGGTTAATGTGTAAATGCTAGAAGCCACGTCCCCACTATGAAGGAAACGAGTTAGTTTACACCCACTACTCCTTGCCTCCACTAACTTCCTGCTTTCCTGACACTTTCTTATAATCGGTGTGTTGCACGCCGCACGCTCTTAGCCATACCAATAACTTTGATGAGCATCCCCCGCCTTATGACATGTTTGATGTCTCGAGTATTTTTATGGAAAACGTGTAGCATATTACTGAGTGGGTCTTGTATGCAAGACCTGGCTATTCTGATTAATTGTATTCCAACTAAGTAGTAGGCAGCCATGTGTGGCAAGTCAAAGTTAGGAGACTTGGCTCAGGAGAATAGCGTGTGATGCTATTAGGTTAGTCTTGGTTGGTCGCCTAAGACTTACCATAGGCCGATCAATTCTGTGGCGAATTTGGACGGCTGAGATTGCAATTCAGGAGAGATGGTGGCCGTTGATTATGGCCACATTCCGTTGGCACCTGTTAATGGTATAGTGGCATAGCCGCGGCGTAATGGCATAGTCGCGCCTATGGCATGGTGGCATAGACGCGCTTTGTGACGTAGTGGCATAGCCGCCCGCGCCTGGTATTGCGGCATGGCCAAAGCTAGGATTTGGCGTCGTGGCCAAAGTTATGGCTTGGTGGCATGGCCAAGGCTAAGGTTTGGCGTCGTGGCCAATGTTAGGGCTTAGCGGCATGACCAAGGTTAGGGTTTGGCGTCGTGGCCAAAGTTAGGGCTTTGCGGCATGGCCAAGGCTAGGATTTGGCGTCGTGGCAAAAGTTAGGGCTTGGCGCATGGCCAAGGCTAGGGTTTGGCATCGTGGCCAAAGTTAGGGCTTGGCGGCATGGCCAAGGCTAGGGTTTGGCGATGTGGCCAAAGTTAGGGCTTGGCGGCATTGCCAAGGCTAGGATTTTCCGCTGTGGCCAAAGTTAAGGCTTGGCGGCATGGCCAAGGCTAAAGTGGCCCGTGGCATGTTGTGGACTATGACCAAAAATTAGGGTTTCGACTAATGCTACTGAAGCAAAAGTCTTGTTTCGATCATGAAACCCTAATTGGAGTCCATTATGGCATTGACCACGAACAGAATGTGGATCAGCACGTAGTGGCGCCATTTGTGGCACATTGGTATGTTACTGCGGCAGAATGGCATGTTGGCATGCTGATTAATATGTTGTTGTGGCAGGGCGGGTTTGGCTTGCCAGTTAGAATGGTGTTGCGGCAAGGCATGTTTGGCATGCCAATTAACATGGAGGTGTGGCCGGGTGCGTTTGGCCTTTAACACATGGTGGTGGCTTTTAAGCGACCTGATCGATCAAGAAAAGGGGTCGGCCAAACATAGGGCGCGGCCACCCCTCTAGCGCTTGTGGAAAATTTAAAGTGACATGATTGGTCAATGGGAAAGAGGAATCCGGTCAGGCAGCATGGGAGCGTAGCCACCTGCAAGTGGCGCCGGCTAGCCTATGGCACGACAACACTTCCCTTGCTACTGCTCCTATTTCCCATGGCTCCTCTTTTATTCCTTGTTTTTCTGATTTTGGGTAGGGCTTTGCACCTACTAATCCATGGCGGATCAATTGCCTAGTTTGCCTAGGTTTAGTTTCGACCAACATGGTCTAATATACTGCACGGGGCGCAAAATCCTAAATTAATTAGGTTGAAATTTGATTTTCGTGAGTTATCACAAAATTGATTGAACTTTGTTTGTTAACACAGAGTTCTTCGAATTTATTGCCGAGAGCAAAGATGCTTTCCGATTGAGTACTTTTATGCAAAAGACCTTAACCTTGATACTTCGGGAAATTCATGTTACTCTGCTGCGAGTGAACTCTAATTGTCATGTCATATCAACATTAAGGGTTCAACCGTGGAACACATCACAGAAACTATTCAGTGAGTCCTATATTAATGAATAATACAGGCGGAGTATCGAAATTTACAGAATATCTGGGATTGTTGCTACATGCACCATTCTGGGTAAATTTCATGTAAACATATTGAACTGCTCAATTAATGCGCCAATGAAGAGATTGTGTACTCATCATTTTTACATGGCTCTGTCTCTTTGCAGAATGACAGTATAATAAATGCAAGGTTTTACAATTTTAGCCCCGACCTAAAGACCACCATCAACACTATCACTCAAAAGTCTATTTCTACTCTATCTCCTATTCGAGACAAAAGTCGTACAGTTATATAGACTTCAATTATACACATTTGATATTTCGAGCTGAGTGTAACTCGCTTACATATTTCTCGAAATATGTGTTGGTAAGCTTTCGCTTTAACCAAGTTCATCTTATATTCTTGAAGAAAGCCAAAAGATAATCATGTGAAAATCGCCTGGTAATTATATGATTTGTGTGAGACTGTCATTTGATGTAGACTCGGAATTTTTCGTACTGATCATTTTATCACTTGAAAATTGCTTTGAAGCTAATAGTTTGTGTGAGACAGCTATTGTCGTCTTCTAAGAATGTATGAATGATTGAAATGGGAGTTTTAAGCAATAAACCATGATTGGATGTAGCAGAGTATGCGTACTTGTATGCTAACTGTTGTAGATATATTCCACGTCCGGGAACTTAGTATGCATACCCGTATGCATACTGGTAACAGTTGAAGTCCGGGAACTTAGTATGCATACCCGTATGCGTACTGATTTCAACTGATGTTGGTCGTGAACGACAGTATGCGTACATGTTTGCATACTGGCGAACATACTAGGTTCGGGAACTCTAGGTATGTGTACCCGTTTGCACACTGGCGAACCCAGACCAATTCCGGTTACTTAGATATGTGTAACCGTTTTCATACTTGAGTGGGTTAAGTTCTAAAATCGTTTTGTTCATGAACAAATACATCAACACATATTAGGCACGAGACACAGTTGTTTTATGCTTTAGATATTGGAGGCCAGAATTGCCATGAGTTAAAGGTTAAGTTAGGAAACATATTGACATCCAAGAATATCCAGGAAAATACTTGGAGGGACGAAATGCTTTGGATTCTGTTACCTCATGGGAATCATATTCTATGGATATTTTTTGAGCATTGTTTTTTCGGGATCAGATGCTTCCAAGTCTTTCTGGTGTTTGGATTGTGAGCCATGCATCCAAGTACCATGAAGATACATTTTATGTTTTGAGTTGTTTTGAGCTGATCGGGTAGACTTGGCCTTACATGTACATATATTTCTCTTTTGTATATCCTATCGATCTTTGTATTCGTTTACGTTTAGTGGAAAATGAGTGCCCAGTGCGTTGAACTTGGATGTTGCACTTGCTTTGATCCTAAAGTCCAGGTTCTAGGGGCATGCCGTTGTAGTTTTAGCATATAAATGCATTATGCACGTGAGTTATTTGGTGAATTTAATGTGGAGTTATTGGGGTTTTGACGTTTTATATGATATGATTGGAACTCCATGTCATGTATATACACCATTCCTTCTTTCATATTTACTAGATTTGTGCCCGTGCTACGCACCAGGTATATTTTTTTATTTTAACTTGGTGTGCGCGGGGTTTCTTCCCTTTCGTGACGATGTATTTTTGATTTGGCTAGCGTGGGGCGTCGTCACGCCCCGTGCCGATGTATTTTTGAGTTAGTGTGCGCTGGGCATCGCCCCGCCCCGTGGAAATGTATTTTTGATTTGGCGAGCGCGGGGCTTCGCCCCGCCCCATGGAGATGTATTTCTGAAATAGTGTGCGCGAGGCTTCGCCCCGCCCCGTGACGATGTATTTTTGATTTGGGGAGCGCGGGGCTTCGCCCCGCCCCGTGGTGGTGTATTTTTGATTTGGTGTGACGGGGCAATTACATTAAATAGGTGGTAAATATGTGCAGATTTTATTTGGTTATTCCTTTAAATTTGGTGTGCACGGGGCTTCGCCCCGCCCCCGTGGCAATGCATTTTTGATTTGGTGTGCATGGGGCTTTGCCCCTCCCCGTGGAGATGTATCTTTGGATTTGGTGTGGTAGGGCAAATACATTATATAGGTGGAGGATATGTGCGGATTTTATTTATTTATTCTTTTTATTTTCGTAGAAAATATATATGGATTTTTTCCCCTTTATATATTAATTTGGAAACACGGTAAGTTATGGTTTCCTTTTAAGTTTGTAATTTTTGAACCAATCATACGTTGCCAAGTGTCCTCACATAAATATTGTCACTTCATGAATTTCCAAATTGAATTTGGTTTCCTTTTTTAATCTTTTTCCTATTCTTTTTAAACCAATCATACATTGCCAAGTGTCCTCACCAAAACGTTCGTTTTACAAAACTCAAAAAAGACCTATTTCGGCAAAAGAATGAACCGGCTGGAGGACAAAGGCAATAATCTATTCAGTTCTATATCTTGGGCAGCTGTAACATGACACCATGCTCTCTTGGATTTCTCAAATTATGCACTAAATACCTGGGACTCTACTTTCATGTAATTTATTGTTTTTCTTTTTTTCCTTGTACCTATGGTACTCTATACATTCGTCTACTTCTTAATATGACTTATTTTTTGATACAAAAAAAGAAAAACAAAAAGGCAATAATCTATATACAAAAATTTAGTGTGGGGAGGCATCGTATTTATCTATATATATTATTTTTAACTATCAAAAACGGATCAACTACGAATCATTTAATCACGTTGTGATGTGCATGTGCAAATTAAAGCCAAGTATAGTGTCGCATATGTACATATGTTTGCTCGCCGTGTTTACTATCCCAAGAAAACATAGCTAAGATCATACTATTATGCCCACAAATCAATTAATTATGGGCTAATGGTCTAACCAAGATCATGTATCAACTAATTTAACTAATTGTATATTCCTTCAAACATACGTGAGTACCTTTTATTATGTCAAATTCTTTATGCTAAGGCACAGGTACGCTACTGTTGTTCTTAATCTACGTACTAACAGTTTGTTTATATCACAGACGTTAAGTACTCTTATTAAAGAAAGGATAATTTCTTTTTTGGCCCGATCTCCTGATTTCAACCGATTTCCTTTTTTGGTGTGTAAGGATTTTCTTTTTAAAAGGAATTCCTTTTTAAGAGTTTCACGTTTTTTTCTAATCTTTTTTTTTTCTTAATTTATTTAACGGTTTGGAAGTTAGTTTTGTCCACCCTTATTAAAGTACAGTTAAGTATATGTGTAAACACGGTGTAACTGAATAATTCAAGCTTAAATTCTAACATAAGTATTGTTTACCCATTTTTTAACACCGTTACTAACGGAAAGTTAAGTATATTAATGTATCCAAATTGTAACCAAATTCTAATTATTACAACCAATAGAGTTATGCCAAGTCTCCTCACCATAGCTTCTGCATTAGAAAAGGCCTTTCTAGACCAATAGGAAGCGAGGGTTTCATCACCGTTTAATGTGAGAGCTTTACTTGTCTAGGCCTTTAAGCGGGAAGATTTGGTTTGTCCGTCTTTAATACCTGTATGATAATACACATAATTTATCTTACACAGAGGCAGATAAATTCATTGACATTTTTAAATTGGTAGTCTATCCGAGGTTATGTTTACATTTTTGGTTTCAGATATTGCAGCGATTTGTACATCCTAATTGGTGGCAGAACTTTGTATCTATTCACTCATTTCTCTTTCAACACAGTCTGAATAATCTACTGATATTTTCTTATGGCTATTGTTGAGATAATAAAGATGCAACAACTCATGTACTCATTTTAACAAATTGTTTTTATGTTGCGGAGGATTTTCAGCAGCAGCCTTGATAATTATCCGAACAGAGTCTGCCGATGGAGATTTTAACAATTTAAGTTGTATCGCCACAGTTGTATTATGGTGGTATATGCAAGGAACACAAGACAAGAACAGGGGTATTCATTAACGCCAACTGTCTTGGTGTTTACACAAGTCTTCGAGAGCAGCCAAAGAGTAATCTGGCCTTTATATTTTACCACTGTTTTGGACTCATTTGATTCGTGATAAATCGTGTCTTCGCAACATCAAGGTGGTCTTATAAATTAAAAACATGTATATGAGTGAACAATTTTTTTGAAAAATCAAAATTGAAAACTTTATTGGACATCTCCAGCTTGCTTGCATTTTCCTTTTCGGAACAACTATGGATGTCGTGTTCTTTTTCTTGATTTTTATGAAACTAAACATGAATTTTCGTGTAAGAGATTATGTGAAAATCATGTTAACAGCATTAGTTATTGGGAAATTGTGTCCAGGACTGGATAGAATATGGATTTTGTATGGTAATAAGAAATTCTCATGATTACATGGCAGTATTTTGCATTGCCACGTGGGACCAAAGAACCGTTATAACAAAACACTTAATTTTGTTAAGTATACCAATTCATAAGATTTTTTATTTTTTTTTGATGGAATTCGGAAGAAGTTCAAGAGTGTTTTTTAATGCAGCAAAAGAAACATAAGTCATACCGCAAAACACAAGTCTAACAAACAAAAAAACAAACAAAAAAGAGTTTATCCCGGACAAAATGGACCAGATCACATATTAAAATAGAATCCTGTTATTGGGGCGGTGGGTGCTGGGATTTTGGGGCTTAAAATACTAATTAGAACCAAAACGTGATAAGGGGAGACTTGATTTATGTAAAAGTTCAAAAATACCCTCAATCATTTTAACTTATTACCATTTTATTCTTACATTAACTAATTAATCTAATAAAAAAAACTGAAAAATCATTAAAAGAAAAAAAACAGAAAATCATTAGAAGACAGAAAATCGTCCCCTTCTTCTTCTTCTTCTTCTTCTTCATTTCTTTCTCTTTTCTTCTTATACTCCCCTCTTTCTTTTCTTCTTCTTCTTCGTTTTTCAACGATTAATCGTCGATTCAAAAAAAAATCGTGGCCGATTAAATTCATTGTATAAAACCATGAAACCGAAGGAAAAGCTAGGTCAATCTTCGTCGAATCCACCTCCTCCTGAAGCAGAGAAATCAACTTCATCAAATGAAGATGAAACTGAAGATCAAGAAGAAGTGAATGAAGGAGATGAACCAGCCGTCGAGACTCCTGATATGACATCAA
This sequence comes from Papaver armeniacum, assembly GCA_023531295.1. Taxonomy (NCBI): domain Eukaryota; kingdom Viridiplantae; phylum Streptophyta; class Magnoliopsida; order Ranunculales; family Papaveraceae; genus Papaver; species Papaver armeniacum. Next base: position 64,191 of record JAJJWW010003826.1, on the reverse strand, counting down.
TAAGGTATGAATTGAAAAACCAACTCTTTATTTAAGCGTTTTATTAATTATTCAGTAGGTTTCGAAAATTTTAGGTATGAAAAAAAAAAAACGGTTTAAAAATACTTACTACTGGGAGTTCTTGTATTCCCAGTACCGCATAGGTCTCACGGTTGGGATCTATTGTTTTCCCCAGTAGTATATATGTCTTACTGGTTGGGATATCTAAGAAGTCCCAGCCGTATGTATGTTTTACGGTTGTGATCTATAAGAACTCCCAGCCGTAAAATAGTCGATGCGTACGAGATTGAGAAAAACTATCCGAAACAAGTTGTTTACGGCTAGGTTATTCCTAGCCGTATATTCTCATGTGTTCGAGTTTTTTTTTAAATGGTAGTGTTTACGTCTAAGTCGTTTCTATCCGTAATTTTGTTTCCTACCCGTAAAAGTTAGTTTCCTAGCCGATTTTATATAAAACCTAGTTGTATGTGCTACTGTGTTGAATATTAAACCAGCTGTATCTTTCACGTATAGGTTTTCCTATCCGTAATTTGAGTAACCAAGCCGCAAATTATGTTTCCTAGACGTTATTTGTTTTACGTCTAGGTCGATTACTAAATATCCCATCCGTAATTTTGTTTGCGTCTGGGACTGTCCATTTTTCCTAGCCGTTTTCCAGTGTCACCGCTTGGTTATGTCTAGATTTCCCAACTGTTTTTACTTATCTACTTTTGGTGTTTGGTCTTGTTTGTCTTTGAATAGAGCAAAAGAAAAGACCACAATAAGTAATACCTTGTAGTGACCCGACTCCACAACATCGTCACATAAGACCATTGGGTGCAAACGCAAGGAATGCAAGTGGAGTTGTGACTGGTGGAGGAAGTGAAGGTAGAGGAAATGGAGTTGGAGCTGGAACTGCTTTAGGTAGTCAAGTTGCAGTTTCCACAGGTGGAGGAAGTGAAGTTGGAGTTGGTGGAGGAAGTGAAGGTGTACTTGCTGTTACTTGAGGAACTAAAGTTGGAGTTGGTGGAGGAATTGAAGGTGTACTTGCTGTTAATGGAGGAACTGAAGCTGGAGTTGTTGGAGGAAGTGAAGGTGTACTTGTTGTTACTGGAGGAACTGAAGTTGGCACTTCTAGTGGTGCCGCTATTGATAAAGGTAAATCTGTAGTTGAGGAGGAGAAGAGTAAAAAGAAGAAGTATGCACCAAAAGAAACGACAAGACAAATCATTGATGTTATGGTGTTTTTACCTCCCAAGAAGAATGGAAGACCTTGGAGTGAGCCAAAAGATAGATCTGTCTTGTTTGGTTACCATTCATCATGGGCTTCTAAGGTCTGTGCCGCAAAGGTAATAAATCAAACTTAGTATATGTTATTTTCATATTATTATGGATATTTAATTGTAACAACCAAAATTTTATATTCTTTATAGTTTCTCGATAAAGCGGTCCGTAAACTAAAGCACCAAGGTTTTGTCTGTTGGAGAAAGAGCATCCAAACGTGGTAGCTTTGGTAAAAGCTTCGGGGTTATGATCTAGAATCGAGGCTTTGCAGAAAACCTATGATGTTGTGATAGTTTGTGGTTTTATAGAAAGATTCTGTCCCGAAGCCATGACTTTTCTACTCCCATTCGGCGAAATGAATATCACTCAGGATGATGCAAAGCAAATCACCGGTCTTGCTTTGTAAGGAAAGGCTGTGTTTGAGAGTTTCAACAATTCTATTCCTTGTGATGAGCTTTGTGTCTTGGCGAAAGACTGTCTTGGGTGGGGTAAAGATGAAGCAGAAGAAGAGTTTGAGATAGGGTATGGAGCCCCGCATAGAGCTAAAAGGGAATTTAGTCAACCGGGTGAACCTCGTTAAATAGTTAACGTGGCAAGGAAGATTAATATGGTTCGTTTGAGGGAGAAGTTTGAGGATTCTGACCGCAAGACTTCTAGTGGAGTGGTGGTGATGGATGCAGAAAGAGCTAGACATACAATTATAGCTTACTTGTTGCACGCTCTTCGGACCGTCTTTTTTCCCGATTTATCAGGAAATAAGTTAAATGCTTGTTATTTTCAGTGGTTGAAGACTCTCAGTCTCGATCCGGAACAAACGAGGTACCTAGGTACTCGTGGGGCACCTCCCTCCTTGCCAGTGTGATGGACAATCTTTGCAAAGCTTCTAGGTGGAACAAAACACAAATTATGTGATGTGTTGCTCTTATCCAGGTATCTTTTTGTTTTATTAAAACAAATGTTTATTTATTTTACTTTTATATATTGGTTTGTGTGTAATATCTTATTTATAAAAAAAAAAAAATTCGTAGTCATGGGCTTACGACCATTTTAAATGCTTGAGGCCTTCTCGGGATACAAAATTGGATTTAGAGAAACCTACAGGAGGAAGATACCCCTTTGGAGGGACCCAACACAAGGCTAAAGAGACAGAAATGGTTGTAATGAGGAAAAAGTTGGATGCTTTGACAACTGATGATGTGGTTTTTGATCCATATATGAAACTTGATGAGGATGGAGAAGATGAAGTTGGTGATAGAGTATTTTCTAATGTGGAGACCTATGTGGGACCTTTATTTCATTTAACTGGGTTCGTCATTTTAGATCCTCGTATAACGCTCCGCCAAATTGGTATTGTCCAGAAAATTGTACCCGAAGACTTTCGTTTTAAACTGATGATGTAGATTTAGTTGTGGTAAGTAAAGATTCGTTGCTCGGACTTTTATGAAGATTTGGTTTTGAGATTAATTAAGAAAGTACTAAAGAAAATTTGCTAAAATGATTAATGAGAGAAACCTGGAGTTTCGGATTCCACCAAATCAATAATGTAAAATAATCATTCCTCTCTAAACAATATTCGTGATATAACTCAAGACAGTTTTGAACCCAATCGCATGTCTCGGAAAATATTACAGTTAACATAAATAACAACGTATGTTGTAAACCAAAACGGTATAATCTCCTTCGCTTATAAAAGATCGATAGCTAAACTACCCAAAATAATTATTACGAAGCTAAATAAGAAGAGAGATTAATTAAAACATTTAAGCTCAAAAAGAATATTTATTCAAAGAGTACTAGAATTTCTTACACAACTTATTGGCTTCCTCCTTAGCCCCAATAGAGAGAGCTAGCTTTCCATTACAAAATTGAAAACAAAAGAAACCTGTCTAAAGCTACGGTGTCATTATTCCCTCGTCAGGACTCCTCCCCACTGACTCCCATCGGTCACGTATATATAGCTAGCTTCTCAAAAGAACATACTCCCCTATTTAATTTGACACTCCACATCACCGCCCAGTAGAAACACGCCATTTGTTTAGTAATACACAAAACTACCCAATCAGAACGGACCATGTCATATTTTCCAATACATCTCCAATTTAATTAAGTCAAGTGTCTGTTCACCTTCCATATTTTTGTCGCATATGTTGTCATCTTGCGTTTGCATGTGAATATGTAGGGAAAGTTATTATATCTCGGTACAAATTAAACCTCATGCATGTATTCTTCCCAACTTTGGATATATGCGAACAAATTCCTTAGATACTGTATTGTTGACGAATTAAGTCAAAGAAGACATGCACTATTGTCAAGTCGTGATTGGTTCTCATTGTCGCATGTTACCAAAAGAGAATAGTAATATCTTGAGAGTATCACTTGATATTTGGTAGATAATCTCATAACAAATGAAGAATCATTTTAATGTCCGGGTACCATTAAACCTTGAAATGGTTTCACCTCTCCTGTCCAGGCCAATCTCACTCCACAGCCTCTTTGTGCACAAGTCCATAAATTAGTCGCTTTCTTCGCCCGAGCCAATTTTTATTCGTGTACCTACAAAACACAATAAATTCCAAAATTAATACAAAATTAAGAACCAACAATATGTATTTTGGGAGGTAAATATATAAGAAATAAGAACTCATCACACCCCCAAACCTGTATTTTGCTAGTCCCGAGCAAATCTAATAAAATCCTAACTCACTTTCGCAGGCATCGTCGATTGCATTTAGCGGATGCAATAAGCCTTTAAACCCCTAGGTGGCCCTAGTGGCCGAGTTATAGTCTCGGGAGGGCTTACAAGAGATATACCCACAAAACCTTTACTCCAGACCCTAGCTATCTACGCAGAACCTTGGAAGGCACTAAAGAATCTCCTTGGTTGGCATACTTATTGACTACAGAAGGAAGTACCCTGATGCGAAATTCCAATTGCTGTACACGAGTTTGCACTCAAGCATACTAAAATTCATATATAAGTGATAGAGCTCTACTCAGATAGTCTCACTATGGACATCAATATCCGGAGTCAACAAATCACATGGATAGATTAAGAGATGGATATAGAAAAACATAGATAGTTTTGATGTTGACTAAGTGAGCGATGTTTCTCATATCTGTATGAAGGCCACTGCAAAAATGAACCTATCCTAATGGACTGAGATATGGGTCTGACTAATATCAACATAACTGGCATATACAAGGGAACCAGTGGTCAACAATCCTAATTCTAGATCAACTCGTATGGCAAATACAAGGGAACCAGCGGTCGATTTATTTATTGAACATTAATAAAAAAAAATTTAACAGCATGATTAGATCTTGTGAATCCAAGCACATGCTTCTTGTCAGCAGATTACATGGTAATTCCGTGGATCCTACGTTCCACGCTTGTTTAGGCGACGGAGACAGAGAGAACACACACATATTGCTATCCAAGTGTTATTTTATTCCGTTTGGTCTAAATGGTGTCGAGTTTTTTTTTTTTTAACTCAATCACTCTATTTCATCCTAGCAGTGGTAACAACTTGACTCGTGAGCCCCACCTAATCACTTAGAGAAACATATTTTAAAAAGAAAACAAAATAAAAACAGAAGTGAAAAGGACTCAACGAGATATGGCGAAACTACCATGTTATTTCTAACACCCGATCTCTCAGATTTTATGAATAGATCGTTTAGATGTTTCCATCTAATCAGATTGGTTCCTCAACTCCTACAACCAAGATGCTTCCATCCACTTAGATTGGTTAGTGCCATCCTTAATAAACATAAATTTCTAGGCTCTGGAGTTTAACAATGCAACTAAAAAGTTTCTCCCATACCCCCAAACTTAAATCTAACATTGTCCTCAATGTTCTAAAGATGAAATTAAAAGCATGAACAAGGATAAATTGTTACCATTTGAAGCAAAAGAGTTAAGGAAAGATATTACCGTGTTGCATGAGTATTAAGTTACCTCCCAAAAAGTGTTAAGTTTAACGTCTTGACCAGACATAAGAAAGAATTAATCGATCATATCATAAAGCAATAATCAAACAATCTGTGGATCATCTCGCATCAAAAAGTGTTAATACGTATAAAAGGAAACTGCAACAAACCAAGAATAAACATAGCATAGCCTTGCCTTGTTTCTTGTTTAAGACAACTACATTTAGTCGTGGTTCAGGTTCAGGTTCTATAAAGGGGTCTAAATAAAATATTTCCATGGGTTGCAGCTCTTCATAAGTAAGATCCAAAATATCAGGTTCTAAGGTTTGGAAAAATTTAGAAGCACGAATTAATAACCTGAATAATAGAGGATCCTCTAAGTCAATCAGATTTGACTTACACAAATAATCCATAATGAGAGTGGTGATCATTCTTAAGCAAATGTGTCAATTCTATTTTCCTAAAATAATTACGTTTAGTCTTAGAACTTAATAATTGACACATTTCAAATTCAAACGTTCCCACATTTGGAAGAAAAATATTTGGTGGGAAAACAAAGTCAATCCGGTATCATAACCGGGTAAACCACATCAACCAGAGGATGGGTTTCTAATAACCGAACTTCTTCTTGGATATCATTAGGTTCGGGAAAACGTGTCTCAAGATGATTTTTTAAAATGGTAGAGGTATATATGTCAAGTCCCAAGTGAGGGATCTCTCGTAAGAGCTAAAGGTAAGGCACATGGAGAATGATAATCACCCCCAAACTTAGAGTTTTGGGTGTCTCTAGATAGACTAGCTACAATTTTCCTAATTTCTAGATCATCAATCCAAAATGGTCAATTGCTTCTTGTAGGTCATACTCGGTGACGATCCTCATACATGTTTAAAATCTCTACGAGTTCATCTTCTTCGTCTAAGACTCGTTGTTTCTAAATATGTAGACTCTAAAATATTATTCTTAGAATAAACTCGTTCCTCTAAGCCAATATCGGCTACGTAATCAAAAGGAAATACTACATCGTCTAAAACGGAGTATCTCTAGTCAAATCCTCGTCCTTTTGAATAGGTGAATAATTATTAAAATTATTTGGATTTGAAATATAAATAGAAATAACATTATCATTATAAAGCTCAATTGGAGTAACAAATTCTGATTACTATGCCTACATGTTTCATATTTTACATCAACACTATCCTCATCAATTCTAACCTCGTCATCTTGATTATGCGAATAACTATTCTCATTTTTAAGGCTAAATTGGAAGTCAAGATTATTCCGAGCAATTCTTTTGTCCGTCTCTAAAACAAACCTATTTGTATTCTCACTTATCACCTTGAGAGACTCTTCTAGGGAAGAATAGGACCCCGGAAGGATCACTATTTGTTTGAGAGATTCTTCTAGAGGAAGAATAGAACTAAGGATCATAATAAGGACTAGTTTTCAACTCTTTAATTAAGTCGTCCAAAGACGAGGTACTAGTACTATAATATTCCTTATTTTCTTGCTCAGATGACCGGTGCACGTGCGAATAGTAATTGGGCTCACCATGGTATGAACCATAACCTTGAAAAGGTCGGTACTCCCAACCACTATGCACACTATGGTCAAAGTAATAATGTCCATTTTGAAACTTTGTCGGATATTCATGGTATTGGTCTTTATAATACCAGCTCGACATTTTTTTTTGTGCACGTGCGAATGCAGGGTCGACTAAAATTGGTAGGCTCAGGTTACCTTAAGCTGAATATACCTACAGACAAAGACTGGTCAACGATCATCGGGCTAAGGTTTGTGGACTTTCAGCTTGGTAACTTCCATAAGGCCCAAGGCACTGGTTCACTAACTAATCCACGAGTTTTCCTAAAATCGGTAGTCTGACGATGCAATTGGTGTGTGCACGTGTTTTTTTTATATATAAAAAGAATAAAAAAAAATTACAAAAATAAAAAGAATCCAAAAATAATATGTACAAATAATAAAAATATCTAAAAAAAATCGAATATTTTCAAAAATAAATATTTACAAAAGGGAACAAAAATAAAATCTTAGATACTTACCTGTTTATCGCTTATTCCACTTTCCACTTTTAATTTCAAGAAAAATATGCACACCAAAATACAAGAAAAATACCCAAAGACGTAAAATAGAAAAAAATAAAAATAAAAATACTAATAAAAACTAAAAACTAAAAACTAAAAAAAAAAATATCTAAAACCTAATCTATATACAAATTACACATAAAAGCCAAAAACCGATGTAGTTTTAGTTGTGGTAAGTAAAGATTCGTTGCTCTGGACTTTTATGAAGATTTGGTTTTGAGATTAATTAAGAAAAGTACTAAAGAAAATTTGCTAAAATGATTAATGAGAGAAAACCCTAGTTTCGGATTCCACCAAATCAATAATGTAAAATAATCATTCCTCTATAAACAATATTCGTGATATAACTCAAGACAGCTTTGAACCCAATCGCATGTCTCGGAAAATATTACGCTTAACATAAATAACAACGTATGTTGTAAACCAAAACGTATAATCTCCTTCGCTTATAAAAGATCGAGAAGCTAAACTACCCAAAACAATTATTACGAAGCTAAATAAGAAGAGAGATTAATTAAAACATTTAAGCTCAAAAAAGAATATTTATTCAAAGAGTACTAGAATTTCTTACCCAACTTATTGGCTTCCTCCTTAGCCCCAATAGAGAGAGCTAGCTTTCCATTACAAAATTGAAAATAAAAGAAACTGTCTAAAGCTACGGTGTCGGCTATTCCCTCGTCCAGGACTCCTCCCCCACTGACTCCCATCGGTCACATATATATAGCTAGCTTCTCAAAAGAACATACTCCCCTATTTAATTTGACACTCCACATCACCGCCCAGTAGAAACACGACATTTTTTTAGTAATACACAAAACTACCCAATCAGAACGGACCATGTCATATTTTCCAATACATCTCCAATTTAATTAAGTCAAGTGTCTGTTCACCTTCCATATTTTTGTCGCATATGTTGTCATCTTCCGTTTGCATGTGAATATGTAGGGAAGTTATTATATCTCAGGTACAAATTAAACCTCATGCATGTATTCTTCCCACTTTGCATATATGCGAACAAATTCCTTAGATACTCGTATTTTTGACGAATTAAGTCAAAGAAGACATGCACTATTGTCAAGTCGTGATTGGTTCTCATTGTCGCATGTTACCAAAAGAGAATAGTAATATCTTGAGAGTATCACTTGATATTTGGAAGAGAATCTCATAACAAATGAAGAATCATTTTAATGTCCGGGTCCCATTAAACCTTGAAATGGTTTCACCTCTCCTGTCCAGGCCAATCTCACTCCACACCCTCTTTGTGCACAAGTCCATAAATTAGTCGCTTTCGCCTCGAGCCAATTTTTATTCGTGTACCTACAAAACACAATAAATTCCAAAATTAATACAAAATTAAGAACCAACAATATGTATTTTGGGAGGTAAATATATAAGAAATAAGAACTCATCACACCCCCAAACATGTATTTTGCTAGTCCCGAGCAAATCTAATAAAATCCTAACTCACTTTCGCAGGCATCGTCGATTGCATTTAGCGGATGCAATAAGCCTTTAAACCCCTAGGTGGCCCTAGTGGCCGAGTTATAGTCTCGGGAGGGCTTACAAGAGATATACCCACAAAACCTTTTCTCCAGATCCTAGCTATCTCACGCAGAACCTTGAAGGCATTAAAGAATCTCCTTGGTTGGCATACTTATTGACTACGAAGGAAGTACCCCGATGCGAAATTCCAATTGCTTACACGAGTTTGCACTCAAGCATACTAAAAATTCATATATAAGTGATAGAGCTCTACTCAGATAGTCTCACTATGGACATCAATATCCGGAGTCAACAAATCACATGGATAGATTAAGAGATGGATATAGAAAAACATAGATAGTTTTGATGTTGACTAAGTGAGCGATGTTTCTCATATCTGTATGAAGGCCACTGCAAAAATGAACCTATCCTAATGGACTGAGATATGGGTCTGACTAATATCAACATAAATCGGCATATACAAGGGAACCAAGTGGTCAACAATCCTAATTCTAGATCAACTCGTATGGCAAATACAAGGGAACCAGCGGTCGATTTATTTATTGAACATTAATAAAAAAAAATTTAACAGCATGATTAGATCTTGTGAATCCAAGCACATGCTTCTTGTCAGCAGATTACATGGTAATTCCGTGGATCCTACGTTCCACGCTTGTTTAGGCGACGGAGACAGAGAGAACACACACATATTGCTATCCAAGTGTTATTTTATTCCGTTTGGTCTAATTGGTCAGTTTTTTTTTTTTTTTAACTCAATCACTCTATTTCATCCTAGCAGTGGTAACAACTTGACTCGTGAGCCCCACCTAATCACTTAGAGAAACATATTTTAAAAAGAAAACAAAATAAAAACAGAAGTGAAAAGGACTCAACGAGATATGGCGAAACTACCATGTTATTTCTAACACCTATCTCCTGCTTTTATGAATAGACTGTTTAGATGTTTCCATCTAATCAGATTGGTTCCTCAACTCCTACAACCAAGATGCTTCCATCCACTTAGATTGGTTAGTGCCATCCTTAATAAACATAAATTTCTAGGCTCTGGAGTTTAACAATGCAACTAAAAAGTTTCTCCCATACCCCCAAACTTAAATCTAACATTGTCCTCAATGTTCTAAAGATGAAATTAAAAGCATGAACAAGGATAAATTGTTACCATTTGAAGCAAAAGAGTTAAGGAAAGATATTACCGTGTTGCATGAGTATTGGGTTACCTCCCAAAAAGTGTTAAGTTTAACGTCTTCGGCCAGACATAAGAAAGAATTAATCGCATCATATCATAAAGCAATAACTGAAACAACTGTGGATCATCTGCATCAAAAAGTGTTAATACAGATAAAAGGAAACTGCAACAAACCAAGAATAAACATAGCATAGCCTTGCCTTGTTTCTTGTTTAAGACAACTACATTTAGTCGTGGTTCAGGTTCAGGTTCTATAAAGGGGTCTAAATAAAATATTTCCATGGGTTGCAGCTCTTCATAAGTAAGATCCAAAATATCAGGTTCTAAGGTTTGGAAAAATTTAGAAGCACGCAATAATAACCTGAATAATAGAGGATGCTCTAAGTCAATCAGATTTGACTTACACAGTTGACCATAATGAGAGTGGTGATCATTCTTAAGCAAATGTGTCAATTCTATTTTCCTAAAATAATTACGTTTAGTCTTAGAACTTAATAATTGACACATTTCAAATTCAAACGTTCCCACATTTGGAAGAAAAATATTTGGTGGGAAAACAAAGTCAATCCGGGTATCATAACCTGGGTAAACCACATCAACCAGAGGATGGGTTTCTAATAACTGAACTTCTTCTTGGATATCATTAGGTTCGGAAAACGTGTAATAAGATGATTTTTAAAATGGTAGAGGTATATATGTCAAGTCCCAAGTGAGGGATCTCTTAAGAGCTAAAGGTAAGGCACATGGAGAATGATAATCACCCCCAAACTTAGAGTTTTGGGTGTCTCTAGATAGACTAGCTACAATTTTCCTAATTTCTAGATCATCAGAATCCTGAAAATGGTCAATTGCTTTTTGTAGGTCATACTCAGGTGACGCATCCTCATACATGTTTAAAATCTCTACGAGTTCATCTTCTTCGTCTAAGACTGTTGTTTCTAAATATGTAGACTCTAAAATATTATTCTTAGAATAAACTCGTTCCTCTAAGCCAATATCGGCTACGTAATCAAAAGGAAATACTACATCGTCTAAAACGGGAGTATCTCTAGTCAAATCCTCGTCCTTTTGAATAGGTGAATAATTATTAAAATTATTTGGATTTGAAATATAAATAGAAATAACATTATCATTATAAAGCTCAATTGAGTAACAAATTCTGATTACTATGCCTACATGTTTCATATTTTACATCAACACTATCCTCATCAATTCTAACCTCGTCATCTTGATTATGCGAATAACTATTCTCATTTTTAAGGCTAAATTGGAAGTCAAGATTATTCCGAGCAATTCTTTTGTCCGTCTCTAAAACAAACCTATTTGTATTCTCAGCTATCAGCTTGAGAGACTCTTCTAGGGGAAGAATAGGACCAGAAGGATCAGCTATTTGTTTGAGAGATTCTTCTAGAGGAAGAATAGGAACGGAAGGATCATAATAAGGACTAGTTTTCAACTCTTTAATTAAGTCGTCCAAAGACGAGGTACTAGTACTATAATATTCCTTATTTTCTTGCTCGTATGACCGGGTGCACGTGCGAATAGTAATTGGGCTCACCATGGTATGAACCATAACCTTGAAAAGGTCGGTACTCCCAACCACTATGCACACTATGGTCAAAGTAATAATGTCCATTTTGAAACTTTGTCGGATATTCATGGTATTGGTCTTTATAATACCCATTTCTCGACATTTTTTTTTTTTTGCACGTGCGAATGCAGGGTCGACTAAAATTGGTAGGCTCAAGTTACCTTAAGCTGAATATACCTACAGTCAAAGACTGGTCAACGGTACTGGGCTAAGGTTTGTGGACTTTCAGTTGGTAACTTCCATAAGGCCCAAGGCACGGGTTCAAACTTACTAATCCACGAGTTTTCCTAAAATCGGTGAATCGACGATGCAATTGGTGTGTGCACGTGTTTTTTTTATATATAAAAAGAATAAAAAAAATTACAAAAATAAAAAGAATCCAAAAATAATATGTACAAATAATAAAAATATCTAAAAAAAAAATCAGAATATTTTCAAAAATAAATATTTACAAAGGGAACAAAAATAAAATCTTAGATACTTACCTGTTTGTTGCTATTCCACTTTCCACTTTTAATTTCAAGAAAAATATGCACACCAAAAATACAAGAAAAATACCCAAAGACGTAAAATAGAAAAAAAATAAAAATAAAAATACTAATAAAAACTAAAAACTAAAAACTAAAAAAAAATATATCTAAAACCTAATCTATATACAGTCCGCGTCGGCGGTGCCAAAAACTGATGTAGTTTTAGTTGTGGTAAGTAAAGATTCGTTGCTCGGACTTTTATGAAGATTTGGTTTTGAGATTAATTAAGAAAAGTACTAAAGAAAATTTGCTAAAATGATTAATGAGAGAAAACCCGGAGTTTCGGATTCCACCAAATCAATAATGTAAAATAATCATTCCTCTATAAACAATATTCGTGATATAACTCAAGACAGTTTTGAACCCAATCGCATGTCTCGGAAAATATTACAGTTAACATAAATAACAACGTATGTTGTAAACCAAAACGGTATAATCTCCTTCGCTTATAAAAGTTCAATAGCTAAACTACCCAAAACAATTATTACGAAGCTAAATAAGAAGAGAGATTAATTAAAACATTTAAGCTCAAAAAGAATATTTATTCAAAGAGTACTAGAATTTCTTACACAACTTATTGGCTTCCTCCTTAGCCCCAATAGAGAGAGCTAGCTTTCCATTACAAAATTGAAAACAAAAGAAACTGTCTAAAGCTACGGTGTCGGCTATTCCCTCGTCCAGGACTCCTCCCCCACTGACTCCCATCGGTCACATATATATAGCTAGCTTCTCAAAAGAACATACTCCCCTATTTAATTTGACACTCCACATCACCGCCAAGAGAGAAACACGACATTTTTTAGTAATACACAAAACTACCCAATCGAGAACGGACCATGTCATATTTTCCAATACATCTCCAATTTAATTAAGTCAAGTTCCTGCTCACCTTCCATATTTTTGTCGCATATGTTGTCATCTTCCGTTTGCATGTGAATATGTAGGGAAAGTTATTATATCTCGGTACAAATTAAACCTCATGCATGTATTCTTCCCGACTTTGCATATATGCGAACAAATTCCTTAGATACTGTATTTTTGACGAATTAAGTCAAAGAAGACATGCACTATTGTCAAGTCGTGATTGGTTCTCATTGTCGCATGTTACCAAAAGAGAATAGTAATATCTTGAGAGTATCACTTGATATTTGGAAGAGAATCTCATAACAAATGAAGAATCATTTTAATGTCCGGGTCCCATTAAACCTTGAAATGGTTTCACCTCTCCTGTCCAGGTCAATCTCACTCCACACCCTCTTTGTGCACAAGTCCATAAATTAGTCGCTTTCTTCGCCCGAGCCAATTTTTATTCGTGTACCTACAAAACACAATAAATTCCAAAATTAATACAAAATTAAGAACCAACAATATGTATTTTGGGAGGTAAATATATAAGAAATAAGAACTCATCACACCCCCAAACCTGTATTTTGCTAGTCCCGAGCAAATCTAATAAAATCCTAACTCACTTTCGCAGGCATCGTCGATTGCATTTAGCGGATGCAATAAGCCTTTAAACCCCTAGGTGGCCCTAGTGGCCGAGTTATAGTCTCGGGAGGGCTTACAAGAGATATACCCACAAAACCTTTTCTCCGGACCCCTAGCTATCTCACGAGAACCTTGGAAGGCACTAAAGAATCTCCTTGGTTGGCATACTTATTGACTACAGAAGGAAGTACCCTGATGCGAAATTCCAATTGCTGTACACGAGTTTGCACTCAAGCATACTAAAATTCATATATAAGTGATAGATCTCTACTCAGATAGTCTCACTATGGACATCAATATCCGGAGTCAACAAATCACATGGATAGATTAAGAGATGGATATAGAAAAACATAGATAGTTTTGATGTTGACTAAGTGAGCGATGTTTCTCATATCTGTATGAAGGCCACTGCAAAAATGAACCTATCCTAATGGACTGAGATATGGGTCTGACTAATATCAACATAACTGGCATATACAAGGGAACCAGTGGTCAACAATCCTAATTCTAGATCAACTCGTATGGCAAATACAAGGGAACCAGCGGTCGATTTATTTATTGAACATTAATAAAAAAAAATTTAACAGCATGATTAGATCTTGTGAATCCAAGCACATGCTTCTTGTCGCCAGATTACATGGTAATTAGTGGATCCTACGTTCCACGCTTGTTTAGGCGACAGAGACAGAGAAACACACACATATTGCTATCCAAGTGTTATTTTATTCCGTTTGGTCTAATTGGTCAGTTTTTTTTTTTTTTAACTCAATCACTCTATTTCATCCTAGCAGTGGTAACAACTTGACTCGTGAGCCCCACCTAATCACTTAGAGAAACATATTTTAAAAAGAAAACAAAATAAAAACAGAAGTGAAAAGGACTCAACGAGATATGGCGAAACTACCATGTTATTTCTAACACCTGATCTCTGTGCTTTTATGAATAGACCGTTTAGATGTTTCCATCTAATCAGATTGGTTCCTCAACTCCTACAACCAAGATGCTTCCATCCACTTAGATTGGTTAGTGCCATCCTTAATAAACATAAATTTCTAGGCTCTGGAGTTTAACAATGCAACTAAAAAGTTTCTCCCATACCCCCAAACTTAAATCTAACATTGTCCTCAATGTTCTAAAGATGAAATTAAAAGCATGAACAAGGATAAATTGTTACCATTTGAAGCAAAAGAGTTAAGGAAAGATATTACTGCAGTTGCATGAGTATTGGGTTACCTCCCAAAAAGTGTTAAGTTTAACGTCTTCGGCCAGACATAAGAAAGAATTAATCGCATCATATCATAAAGCAATAACTGAAACAACTGTGGATCATCTGCATCAAAAAGTGTTAATACAGATAAAAGGAAACTGCAACAAACCAAGAATAAACATAGCATAGCCTTGCCTTGTTTCTTGTTTAAGACAACTACATTTAGTCGTGGTTCAGGTTCAGGTTCTATAAAGGGGTCTAAATAAAATATTTCCATGGGTTGCGACTCTTCATAAGTAAGATCCAAAATATCGGGTTCTAAGGTTTGGAAAATTTAGAAGCACACAATAATAACTCGAATAATAGAGGATCCTCTAAGTCAATCGAGTTTGACTTACACAAATTGACCATAATGAGAGTGGTGATCATTCTTAAGCAAATGTGTCAATTCTATTTTCCTAAAATAATTACGTTTAGTCTTAGAACTTAATAATTGACACATTTCAAATTCAAACGTTCCCACATTTGGAAGAAAAATATTTGGTGGGAAAACAAAGTCAATCCGGGTATCATAACCTGGGTAAACCACATCAACCAGAGGATGGGTTTCTAATAACTGAACTTCTTCTTGGATATCATTAGGTTCGGGAAAACGTGTGTGAAGATGATTTTTTAAAATGGTAGAGGTATATATGTCAAGTCCCAAGTGAGGGATCTCTGTAAGAGCTAAAGGTAAGGCACATGGAGAATGATAATCACCCCCAAACTTAGAGTTTTGGGTGTCTCTAGATAGACTAGCTACAATTTTCCTAATTTCTAGATCATCAGAATCCTGAAAATGGTCAATTGCTTCTTGTAGGTCATACTCAGGTGACGCATCCTCATACATGTTTAAAATCTCTACGAGTTCATCTTCTTCATCTAAGACTGTTGTTTCTAAATATGTAGACTCTAAAATATTATTCTTAGAATAAACTCGTTCCTCTAAGCCAATATCGGCTACGTAATCAAAAGGAAATACTACATTGTCTAAAACGGGAGTATCTCTAGTCAAATGCTCGTCCTTTTGAATAGGTGAATAATTATTAAAATTATTTGGATTTGAAATATAAATAGAAATAACATTATCATTATAAAGCTCAATTGGAGTAACAAATTCCTGATTACTATGCCTACATGTTTCATATTTTACATCAACACTATCCTCATCAATTCTAACCTCGTCATCTTGATTATGCGAATAACTATTCTCATTTTTAAGGCTAAATTGGAAGTCAAGATTATTCCGAGCAATTCTTTTGTCCGTCTCTAAAACAAACCTATTTGTATTCTCAGCTATCAGCTTGAGAGACTCTTCTAGGGGAAGAATAGGACCAGAAGGATCAGCTATTTGTTTGAGAGATTCTTCTAGAGGAAGAATAGGACTAAGGATCATAATAAGGACTAGTTTTCAACTCTTTAATTAAGTCGTCCAAAGAGCGAGGTACTAGTACTATAATATTCCTTATTTTCTTGCTCAGATGACCGGTGCACGTGCGAATAGTAATTGGGCTCACCATGGTATGAACCATAACCTTGAAAAAAGGTCGGTACTCCCAACCACTATGCACACTATAGTCAAAGTAATAATGTCCATTTTGAAACTTTGTCGGATATTCATGGTATTGGTCTTTATAATACCCATTTCGACATTTTTTTTTGTGCACGTGCGAATGCGGGGTCGACTAAAATTAGTAGGCTCAAGTTACCTTAAGTGAATATACCTACATCAAAGACTGGTCAACTGATCTTGGGCTAAGGTTTGTGGACTTTGGTTGGTAACTTCCATAAGGCCCAAGGCACGGGTTCAAACTTACTAATCCACGAGTTTTCCTAAAATCGGTGTGTCCTGACGATGCAATTGGTGTGTGCACGTGTTTTTTTATATAAAAAGAATAAAAAAAATTACAAAAATAAAAAAGAATCCAAAAATAATATGTACAAATAATAAAAATATCTAAAAAAAAAATCAGAATATTTTCAAAAATAAATATTTACAAAAGGGAACATAAATAAAATCTTAGATACTTACCTGTTTGGCTGCTTATTCCACTTTCCACTTTTAATTTCAAGAAAAATATGCACACCAAAAATACAAGAAAAATACCCAAAGACGTAAAATAGAAAAAAAATAAAAATAAAAATACTAATAAAAACTAAAAAAAAATATATCTAAAACCTAATCTATATACAGTCCGCGTCGGCGGTGCCAAAAACTGATGTAGTTTTAGTTGTGGTAAGTAAAGATTCGTTGCTCGGACTTTTATGAAGATTTGGTTTTTGAGATTAATTAAGAAAAGTACTAAAGAAAATTTGCTAAAATGATTAATGAGAGAAAACTGGAGTTTTGATTCCACCAAATCAATAATGTAAAATAATCATTCCTCTCTAAACAATATTCGTGATATAACTCAAGACAGTTTTGAACCCAATCGCATGTCTCGGAAAATATTACAGTTAACATAAATAACAACGTATGTTGTAAACCAAAAGCAGTATAATCTCCTTCGCTTATAAAAAAAGATCGATAGCTAAACTACCCAAAACAATTATTACGAAGCTAAATAAGAAGAGAGATTAATTAAAACATTTAAGCTCAAAAAGAATATTTATTCAAAGAGTACTAGAATTTCTTACACAACTTATTGGCTTCCTCCTTAGCCCCAATAGAGAGCTAGCTTTCCATTACAAAATTGAAAACAAAAGAAACTGTCTAAAGCTACGGTGTCGGGTATTCCCTCGTCCAGGACTCCTCCCCCACTGACTCCCATAGGTCACATATATATAGCTAGCTTCTCAAAAGAACATACTCCCCTATTTAATTTGACACTCCACATCACCGCCCAGTAGAAACACGACATTTTTTTAGTAATACACAAAACTACCCAATCGAACGGACCATGTCATATTTTCCAATACATCTCCAATTTAATTAAGTCAAGTGTCCTGTTCACCTTCCATATTTTTGTCGCATATGTTGTCATCTTCCGCTTTGCATGTGAATATGTAGGGAAAGTTATTATATCTCAAGTACAAATTAAACCTCATGCATGTATTCTTCCCGACTTTGCATATATGCGAACAAATTCCTTAGATATTGTATTTTTGACGAATTAAGTCAAAGAAGACATGCACTATTGTCAAGTCGTGATTGGTTCTCATTGTCGCATGTTACCAAAAAGAGAATAGTAATATCTTGAGAGTATCACTTGATATTTGGAAGAGAGAATCTCATAACAAATGAAGAATCATTTTAATGTCCAAATCCCATTAAACCTTGAAATGGTTTCACCTCTCCTGTCGAGGTCAATCTCCTCCACACCCTCTTTGTGCACAAGTCCATAAATTAGTCGCTTTCTTCTTTGAGCCAATTTTTATTCGTGTACCTACAAAACACAATAAATTCCAAAATTAATACAAAATTAAGAACCAACAAATATGTATTTTGGGAGGTAAATATATAAGAAATAAGAACTCATCACACCCCCAAACTTGTATTTTGCTAGTCCTTAGCAAATCTAATAAAATCCTAACTCACTTTCGCAGGCATCGTCGATTGCATTTAGCGGATGCAATAAGCCTTTAAACCTCTAGGTGGCCCTAGTGGCCGAGTTATAGTCTCGGGAGGGCTTACAAGAGATATACCCACAAAACTTTTTCTCCAGACCCTAGCTATCTACGCAGAACCTTGGAAGGCACTAAAGAATCTCCTTGGTTGGCATACTTATTGATTACTACGAAGGAAGTACCCTGATGCGAAATTCCAATTCTTTGGTACAGTTTGCACTCAAGCATACTAAAATTCATATATAAGTGATAGAGCTCTACTCAGATAGTCTCACTATGGACATCAATATCCGGAGTCAACAAATCACATGGATAGATTAAGAGATGGATATAGAAAAACATAGATAGTTTTGATGTTGACTAAGTGAGCGATGTTTCTCATATCTGTATGATGGCCACTGCAAAAATGAACCTATCCTAATGGACTGAGATATGGGTCGACTAATATCAACATAATCGGCATATACAAGGGAACCAGTGGTCAACAATCCTAATTCTAGATCAACTCGTATGGCAAATACAAGGGAACCAGCGGTCGATTTATTTATTGAACATTAATAAAAAAAAATTTAACAGCATGATTAGATCTTGTGGATCCAAGCGCATGCTTCTTGTCAGCAGATTACATGGTAATTCCATGGATCCTACGTTCCACGCTTGTTTAGGCGACAGGAGACAGAGAGAACACACACATATTGCTATCCAAGTGTTATTTTATTCCGTTTGGTCTAATTGGTCAGTTTTTTTTTTTTTTTAACTCAATCACTCTATTTCATCCTAGCAGTGGTAACAACTTGACTCGTGAGCCCCACCTAATCACTTAGAGACATATTTTAAAAAAGAAAACAAAATAAAAACAGAAGTGAAAAGGACTCAACGAGATATGGCGAAACTACCATGTTATTTCTAACACCTGATCTCTGTGCTTTTATGAATAGACTGTTTAGATGTTTCCATCTAATCAGATTGGTTCCTCAACTCCTACAACCAAGATGCTTCCATCCACTTAGATTGGTTAGTGCCATCCTTAATAAACATAAATTTCTAGGCTCTGGAGTTTAACAATGCAACTAAAAAGTTTCTCCCATACCCCCAAACTTAAATCTAACATTGTCCTCAATGTTCTAAAGATGAAATTAAAAGCATGAACAAGGATAAATTGTTACCATTTGAAGCAAAAGAGTTAAGGAAAGATATTACCGTGTTGCATGAGTATTGGGTTACCTCCCAAAAAGTGTTAAGTTTAACGTCTTCGGCCAGACATAAGAAAGAATTAATCGCCTCATATCATAAAGCAATAAATGAAACAACTGTGGATCATCTGCATCAAAAAGTGTTAATACGTAGATAAAGGAAATCGCAACAAACAAAGAATAAACATAGCATAGCCTTGCCTTGTTTCTTGTTTAAGACAACTACATTTAGTCGTGGTTCAGGTTCAGGTTCTATAAAGGGGTCTAAATAAAATATTTCCATGGGTTGCAGCTCTTCATAAGTAAGATCCAAAATATCAGGTTCTAAGGTTTGGAAAAATTTAGAAGCACACAATAATAACCTGAATAATAGAGGATCCTCTAAGTCAATCAGATTTGACTTACACAGTTGACCATAATGAGAGTGGTGATCATTCTTAAGCAAATGTGTCAATTCTATTTTCCTAAAATAATTACGTTTAGTCTTAGAACTTAATAATTGACACATTTCAAATTCAAACGTTCCCACATTTGGAAGAAAAATATTTGGTGGGAAAACAAAGTCAATCCTGGTATCATAGCCTGGGTAAACCACATCAACCAGAGGATGGGTTTCTAATAACTGAACTTCTTCTTGGATATCATTAGGTTCGGGAAAACGTGTCTGAAGATGATTTTTCAAAATGGTAGAGGTATATATGTCAAGTCCCAAGTGAGGGATCTCTGTAAGAGCTAAAGGTAAGGCACATGGAGAATGATAATCACCCCAAAACTTAGAGTTTTGGGTGTCTCTAGATAGACTAGCTACAATTTTCCTAATTTCTAGATCATCAGAATCCTGAAAATGGTCAATTGCTTCTTGTAGGTCATACTCAGGTGACGCATCCTCATACATGTTTAAAATCTCTACGAGTTCATCTTCTTCGTCTAAGACTGTTGTTTCTAAATCTGTAGACTCTAAAATATTATTCTTAGAATAAACTCGTTCCTCTAAGCCAATATCGGCTACGTAATCAAAAGGAAATACTACATCGTCTAAAACGGGAGTATCTCTAGTCAAATCCTCGTCCTTTTGAATAGGTGAATAATTATTAAAATTATTTGGATTTGAAATATAAATAGAAATAACATTATCATTATAAAGCTCAATTGGAGTAACAAATTCCTGATTACTATGCCTACATGTTTCATATTTTCATCAACACTATCCTCATCAATTCTAACCTCGTCATCTTGATTATGCGAATAACTATTCTCATTTTTAAGGCTAAATTGGAAGTCAAGATTATTCCGAGCAATTCTTTTGTCCGTCTCTAAAAAAAAACCTATTTGTATTCTCGGTATCGGCTTGAGAGACTCTTAGGGGAAGAATAGGACCAGAAGGATCAGCTATTTGTTTGAGAGATTCTTCTAGAGGAAGAATAGGAACGGAAGGATCATAATAAGGACTAGTTTTCAACTCTTTAATTAAGTCGTCCAAAGACGAGGTACTAGTACTATAATATTCCTTATTTTCTTGCTCGTATGATCGGTGCACGTGCGAATAGTAATTGGGCTCACCATGGTATGAACCATAACCTTGAAAAAGGTCGGTACTCCCAACCACTATGCATACTATGGTCAAAGTAATAATGTCCATTTTGAAACTTTGTCGGATATTCATGGTATTGGTCTTTATAATACCAGCTCGACATTTTTTTTTGTGCACGTGCGAATGCAGGGTCGACTAAAATTGGTAGGCTCGGGTTACCTTAAAACCGAATATACCTACGAGTCAAAGACTGGTCAACGGCATCTGGGCTAAGGTTTGTGGACTTTCAGTTGGTAACTTCCATAAGGCCCAAGGCACGGGTTCAGCTTACTAATCCACGAGTTTTCCTAAAATCGGTAGTCTGACGATGCAATTGGTGTGTGCACGTGTTTTTTTATATATAAAAAGAATAAAAAAAAATTACAAAAATAAAAAGAATCCAAAAATAATATGTACAAATAATAAAAATATCTAAAAAAAATCGAATATTTTCAAAAATAAATATTTACGAAGGGAACAAAATAAAATCTTAGATATTTACCTGTTTGGCTGCTCATTCCACTTTCCACTTTTAATTTCAAGAAAAATCTGCACACCAAAAATACAAGAAAAATACCCAAAGACGTAAAATAGAAAACAAAAAAAAAAATACTGGTAAAAACTAAAAAAAAATATCTAAAACCTAATCTATATACAGTCCGCGTCGGCGGCTCCAAAAACTGATGTAGTTTTAGTTGTGGTAAGTAAAGATTCGTTGCTCGGACTTTTATGAAGATTTGGTTTTGAGATTAATTAAGAAAAGTACTAAAGAAAATTTGCTAAAATGATTAATGAGAGAAAACCTGGAGTTTCGGATTCCACCCAATCAATAATGTAAAATAATCATTCCTCTCTAAACAATATTCGTAATATAACTCAAGACAGTTTTGAACCGAATCGCATGTCTCGGAAAATATTACAGTTAACATAAATAACAACGTATGTTGTAAACCAAAACGGTATAATCTCCTTCGCTTATAAAAGATCGATAGCTAAACTACCCAAAACAATTATTACGAAGCTAAATAAGAAGAGAGATTAATTAAAACATTTAAGCTCAAAAAGAATATTTATTCAAAGAGTACTAGAATTTCTTACACAACTTATTGGCTTCCTCCTTAGCCCCAATAGAGAGAGCTAGCTTTCCATTACAAAATTGAAAACAAAAGAAACTGTCTAAAGCTACGGTGTCGGCTATTCCCTCGTCCAGGACTCCTCCCCCACTGACTCCCATCGGTCACGTATATATAGCTAGCTTCTCAAAAGAACATACTCCCCTATTTAATTTGACACTCCACATCACCGCCCAGTAGAAACACGACATTTGTTTAGTAATACACAAAACTACCCAATCAGAACGGACCATGTCATATTTTCCAATACATCTCCAATTTAATTAAGTCAAGTGTCTGTTCACCTTCCATATTTTTGTCGCATATGTTGTCATCTTGCGTTTGCATGTGAATATGTAGGAAAGTTATTATATCTAAGACAAATTAAACCTCATGCATGTATTCTTCCCAACTTTGCATATATGCGAACAAATTCCTTAGATATCACGTATTGTTGATTTAATTAAGTCAAAGAAGACATGCACTATTGTCAAGTCGTGATTGGTTCTCATTGTCGCATGTTACCAAAAGAGAATAGTAATATCTTGAGAGTATCACTTGATATTTGGAAGATAATCTCATAACAAATGAAGAGTCATTTTAATGTCCGGGTACCATTAAACCTTGAAATGGTTTCACCTCTCCTGTCCAGGCCAATCTCACTCCACAGCCTCTTTGTGCACAAGTCCATAAATTAGTCGCTTTCTTCGTCCGAGCCAATTTTTATTCGTGTACCTACAAAACACAATAAATTCCAAAATTAATACAAAATTAAGAACCAACAATATGTATTTTGGGGCAGTAAATATATAAGAAATAAGCACTGATCAACTCAGCGTAGCTAACTCTCAATTTAAGGACAAAGATGTCATATTGACCTATGAACCAGCACCGTTGATCGAGCATTGGAATGCTCGTTCCCAAGAAGTAAACCAAATGAGTAGAAGAGCGCTTGAACCTTCTCACTGGGACTTCCGAAGCGGATGCGAATTACATAGAATGGTAACAAGAGTAGGCTCATCCTTATGTGGAAAATTTGGATTCGGAAGCGCAGAGACACTTCAAAAAGGCAGAGAGTTCAAAATTAAGGACATCAATGACTGAAGAAGATGATTGGGAGAAGATGGTGGTACGTATACTAATATATATTTTTTTTATACGTTATTTTTTTTTAATTATCTATGAATATTTACCGTATGTGTATTTGATATGAAAAAATAGGTTGAACGAGTCAATTGGGTGGTCAAGGACATGACCAGTATGATTAATTCGGGCGAGGAGTTAACGGTCACCGAACAAAGATTATTGCAGAATCGAGTTAAAGACATAATAATACCGAGAAAGGAGGTCTATATGCTTATGAAGAGGATCGATCAAGGATAGTTAAGAGGGCTAGGTATCCTTCTTCTAGCAAAGAGTCGGATACTCCTCCAGTCTAAGTAAGTTCAATCAAAGCAAGGAAAAGGTGGTGGAGGTGGAGGTAAAAAAGGTGGCCGTGGTCGAGGTGAAAAAGGTGGTTGTTGGAACAAGTGCTCGATGTGGACGTGGTGGAGGTAAAAGACTCTAATTCAAGGTGGTAGTGGAAGAGGTAAAAGATCTAGAGTTGTAGAACAAGTTGTGGAACAGGAGAAAAAGAACGATTTGGATTCGTTTTTGCGCTCGTCTTCGGAGGAGGAATCAAGTGAATGACTATTTACTCGCGTTTTATTATTTTACTTCATGGATTTTTTATTATCTAAGACTTTGTCTATTTACTATTTTCGTTGTTTGGTTATGGATTTGGATGGATGAATTTTTATAACTTTTCATGTATGAATGAATGTTAGTTTTTCCATTAGTCTTTTTTTTTTTTCGAAGAAGAGGTGAACCGGCCCCAACTACATTGATAATAATCCTCCGAATTAAAATCGGGAACGGTTATAGAACTGACCAAATGATTACCAGAGATTACTAGAATTTCAAACAAACATTCACAGGCGAAGCACATAACAACGAAGTCACAAAACCATATCTGATACAAAATCCTAACCATTTCAGACAGTCTCCTAAGAAGCGGAACAAGTTTAAATGGCCTGATTTGGATTGAAAGTAACTTATCCTAATCACATAGCGAATCAACAATTTGTGAAGCTAGGATCCGAAGATCAAACCATTTCTCAAGTTTTTTTCTAAAAACATGGTAAAATAATTGACCTAGGTATAAAAAGATCCAAAGATCCACCCATTTGTCAAGAATTTTTTTCAAAGTAACAGTAACATCGATAACCTAAATCGGTCGCCAGAGGACGGAATATGTCTGAATCGGTCTGGGGCTTTATCGAAATCTATTCAAAACTCTTTGTTGCTTCCAATGTCTTCGTGGTCTTCATTAATGTTGCTAGTGTCTTAGAACTTGTATCTCGTCGCCGGTGACTCATGAGAACTCGTTACTGCCAGGATGAAACTAAATCTAACATCCAAACCTAGATTATGATAACCAAGAAAAACCAGATTGGTGAAACATCCATAAACATTAAATTCAAATAATCCTAAAACAATAATAATTGAAACCCAATCATCACCAAAAACAGAGAGATAAATCGATCCGATTTGAACCGGTGGATCTGGGTACAACACTAAATATGATTTTGTTGCTAGGTTTTGATCACAGATCCAAACTGAAGATGTCGGTATTCTCTGCAACCTTCTCACACACATCATACCTTCAATAAACAACTACAGATCTAGAAAAACCCGAAATAGCAAGAACAAACAAAGAAATATTTAATCCGTAGAAAAAACAAGTGAAAAGAACTAAAATAGAGAATATAGAAGAAAATAGGAGCGGGGTGTTAATTGATCTTCTCAGATCGAACCAAAGGAGCCGATCTGAGAAGAGAGGTTTCGGCTTTCCATTAGTCTAATCTATGCTTTCGGCTAGATCTATGCTTCACATAACCTAGCCGAAAATGTATATAATTGTTGTCAAACAAACTTGCACAGTTTTTCGGTTAGAAACTCCCGGCCGTTAACTAGAAAACGGTTAGGAAAAGCATCCGTAAAATGTTTACGGTTAGGAAATACCTAGCCCTATATTACTCTGATAACCCAAAAAGAAAATGGTTCCTGGTTACGGCTACATATCCAGGCCGTGTATCATTTTTACGGTTAGGATTCCAAATCGTAATTTTGACATAAATTTGCAACTCTTGTTTACGACTTGGTCGACCTTTCAAGTTCCTGACCGTAATGTAAGAACGGTTAGGAACCCCATCCGTAATCTTCTTACGGTTGGAAATTACCTAGACGTATATTACTCTGATAACCCAAAAAAGAAAAAGGCTCCTAGTTACGGCTACATATCCAGGCCGTAATTCTGACAGAAAGTAACAACTCTTATTTACGGCCAGAAATACTAGCCGTAAATCTAACACACCACAAACTCTGCAGGTTTATATACAATTACGACTGGTCGACCTTTCGATTTCCTAGCTGTAAATACCTATAATTTCCTTTGTACCACATTATATCAGCTAGTTTTTTGAATTTTGAACTGCTTTGAAGACCGATCTATAGAGGATTCTAGTTGTTCAACCACTTATTTAAACTTTAAATAACTCCACCTCCATATAACCACCCATTCCAAATCAAAATCACACATTCTACATCAATAATCTCCACCAAAACTCCTACAAACTCAATGCAATGTACTTAAAGGATAAACCCAACTTTACTTTGGACGAAGACTTATCTCTTTGCAAAAATTTTGTGCTATGCTATCCAAAGAAGAAGAAAGAAACGAAGGAAACGTGTTTACCAAGTCAATCATATTGGAGTAAGATTTTTGAATTTTTTTGTAGTGAAACAGGTAACACTAACTACCGCGATGGAGTTGAATTGTATCTTCGATTTTCAGACATACGCAAAAAAAATTGGAAGAATATATGGCTTTACTTCGTATGTGCAAGCAACTTCGACTTAGAGGTGAGACTGATGGAGAAGTCGTAGCTCAAGCTAAGAAGGAATGGAGAAAATGGAAAGGTTATAATTTCAACTTCGAAACTCAATTCTCCATCATCAAAGACTTCTTGATACATCGAAGGGGATGTTATTAAAACCAACTTTGTAATGTGGATTTATTACATACGTAATGGGTTTTATTGTGGTCTAATTGATGAAAGTATTACTAATTTTCAATCGTAGTTTGTATTCATGTTGAAATTCAGAATTTCTCAACTCACATATTTATTTACAGAAGGGAAAAATATGTTATCCCAGCCGTAATACAGACTCGGGCGATTCTGGGAAGAATAACGGCCAGAAGTTCTTCACTTCCCGTCCGTTTTTTCGTTAACGCCTGGGAGTTCCCGAGTTCCAAACCGTAATTACGTATTTACTTGGTCAAGTCAACACATTTTCCCAAAATTGCAATGTAAAATATTCGGATTCGCTCTTCTAATTTTTAACGGTTTTTAATCGATAAGATTGATGTGGGAGTTGATTATAAGGTTATCTCGAGTTTTGTGACCAAGGGTTTCATCATTTTTCTTCAATTTTTTTATTATTATTTTTTTCACCAAAATCACCATTTTTCCCTCTTCAAAATTAAAATCAAGGAAGTTTTGATTTCCAAAAGACTAATCATTTGATTAGTGTAATACATTCACTAATACTAATTAGTTAGCTTAAACAATTTAATTAGCACTAAACATATTAAGAGTAGATTAGGTATTACATTACATAAATTACGAGGATAAGAGACTCTATGCATTACTATTTCATGACCTCATAAGCCCCAAAAAAAAATACATTACAAACAGCCGTTTAAAGTCCCAATAATAGTATTCTAAAAATAAATAGAGGCCTAGAGGGACATTGTCTCTCTCTGTCTGAGCAAGTAGGGGTCAAGGTTCTTCTTACTAGACCGGGCATCAAGTTCATGTGATTACACATTTTCAAACATCCTTTCAATCGTACAGATATATAATCAAAGAATATGACAACATTACTACAGTACAGTTAAGAGCCCCCGGAACCACCCCTTTTTGAAGAGATTACTGATTAGATTTAAAAAATTAGTAGAGAAGAGAACAAAGTAGAACCACCCACCCACTGAAAGGTTCTCCTCCCAATCATGCATACCGCCGTATTTTAAATTGCTGCGGAGAAAACACGCCATGCATTTCAACGGTGTGTTGAAGTCAAAAAAGATGAGCCCGCCTTCCTTATCTCTCTCTGTCGATAAGAAAGGCGAAAAATGGAGGGAAGAAATATCAGTTGACTAAACAATAATAACGACAAGGATATCTCAATAATAATCTCATCTGATTCCCTTTTATATCTCTAACGACCAGTCTATTAAATTTTCATATATACTCAACAGCAAACAATAAGAACCCTAAAATATTATATCACAAGTGACACCTAAGCCACGTGCCCATTAATGGTCGATATATACACATCGTTAATCTTTCCATATTTAGAGTTTCACGCAACTCAAGACGCGCCAATTCTTCTCTGGCATTTCCTCAAATCCCTGGTTGCGTCTCCTGAGAAAGAAAGAAAGAAAGAAAAGAAAAATCTCTTTACGTATCAGGATTCCACCAGGATTTTTGTTTCCTTAAGGAAATAGGAAATCCAATCCGAGTTTGAAGAGGAATCATATAAGGTAAAATCTATTGAAGTTGTTTATATTAGTGTTCCTTCGTTTTTTATACCTCTATTGAAGAATTTCAATTGAGGAAGAAAATAAAAATAAAAAGGAGGCAGAGAAAATTGCAATGGCGGAGTTTGATTCTGGTACGAGAAAATCAAGAGATGTTGAAAGCTCGGATGTCAAAGTGCCAGAAACTGCTCATCAAATTAGTCAAGGTAATTTCTTATGTTGATTTTGATGAAATAATGGAAATAGAATAAGGATTTATTATGTTGTTGATGTGTTTAAAAAAAAAATCCATGAATTGTTTTGTTGATTTATTAGTAGTTAATTCAATAATTATGTATTTGTGATTTTTATTTGATTTTTATGTTGTTGTTTTAAATGTATAGATTCATGGCTGCAAATTGCGTTTATACTTACCACCGGTATAAACAGTGCGTATGTATTGGGATATTCCGGCACGGTTATGGTTCCTTTAGGTTGGGTAGGAGGTTCAGTTGGTTTGGTTTTCGCAGCGGCTTTGTCGTTGTATGCCAATGTTCTTCTTGCCAAAATTCATGAGCTTGGTGGAAAGAGACATATCAGATACAGAGATCTTGCTGGCCATATCTACGGTATATTGAGTAACTGAGACTTTTGTTACTTTTTTAAAAATTTCTGTTTAGCTGTAAGAGATGATCACTAGTAGTTATATGCTATAACTTGGTATTACTTCTAAATTGCAGGAAAGAATGCCTATGCTCTTACATGGGCATTGCAGTACATAAATCTATTCATGATTAACACGGGTTATATCATTTTAGCTGGTCAAGCTCTCAAGGTAAGGCCGCTGACCTGAGTGTGAAAGATGCAATTTGTATCTAGTTACTTTTGTGTTTTGTTTTCAAAGTGCGTGGTTCTGTAGACTAACACTGAAGAAATTAAAGTCTCTCCATCAATAGGACTTTGCTTTTGCAACTCTTTTTTTACACAGGATGGTGTAATGTTATGTCCACTGTTAGTCTTTGATGCTCTTTCTCATTTCCACAGGCTATGTACGTTCTTTTCAGGGATGATCATGTAATGAAGCTCCTTTACTTCATTGTTATAGCTGGGTTTGTTTGCGCTTTGTTCGCCTTTGGTGTACCACATTTATCAGCTCTGAGGATTTGGCTAGATTTTCAAATTTCTTCAGTATCATATACATCGTCATAGCATTTATATTGGCGCTTAATGACGGTAGGTACTTCTGAAATCATCTCACGTATATTTGTCCAAGAAAACCTACTCATTAGCCGAAACATAACATAAAGATGAACATAGCTGTTTTCTGTTCTCATTCCTTAAAAAAAAGAACAGTTATTAGTCCTACTCGAAAAAAGCAACAATCACTTCTTAGTTCTTATTCCTTTGCACTTTTATATTTTCTCTTCCCTATTTGGTTTTGTAAGGGACTGCAATTCCTATCTTTTTGCTCTTATAATCTACTCTTCTAGAGCTTTGATCAAGTAGTTTCTTGATCTACTGTATTGCAACTCTTAGATTTTCTTGGATAGATTTTCTTAATCTAAAACAAGTTCTCTATTATTGTAGGCAAGAAGGCTGCACCTAGAGACTACAACATTACGGGTACAACAGCAACCAAAATTTTTTTCCTGTATCGTGGATTTGCAAATCTCTTTTTCTCATTCAATACAGGAATGCTTCCAGAGATACAGGTTGGTCAAGCAAATGATATGCGTTATTGGATAATTTGTCTAGAATACAATATACAACTCATCTAAAATGTTATCCATTATATATACACCCTAGACTGTTAAGCGTCACAGCTTTTGTGTGACCAGGATAATTTTGCGGTTATCTTCCTAACTAAGCCTACCCTCATCACTATTTTAGCCAATCAACCAGAATTTACAAATGGAGTATTGCCTCTTTAGTACTGATATATATTCCAAATTTTCAACCTTGTAACTTGACTTATATATTTATTCAAAGTTGATGCAAGTGTTAGTAAACTTCTCACCTTTTTTCTTCTTTTATTTTCAGGCAACAGTGAAACAGCCGGTGGTTGGCAACATGGTGAAAGCTCTGGTCTTTCAGTTCACAATTGGACTTGTACCTATGTACGCTATTACTTTAATGGGATACTGGGCTTATGGAAACGAAACATCGTCATACCTTCTTAACAATGTCTCAGGTCCAGTATGGGTGAAAGCAGTTGCCAACATTTCAGCCTTTTGCAGTCTGTCATCGCGTTACATGTACTTATCTTCATCCTGATTTTTTGTTCCATCTATGGGAGGGATGCCTTTTCTTTTCCCATTCTGACTACCTTCACCTTTCTTACTGCACTAACAATGTTTTTCTTTCTTTTGGGATATTCTAGATATTTCCGAGTCCAATGTACCTAATACTTGGATACAAAGTTTGGTCCAACTAAAGGAGGTGCATTTTCTCCAAGCCATATCTCATTCAGAGTTCTCGTACGAGGGGGTTACCTAACTGTAAACACCTTAGTGTCAGCTCTTCTACCTTTCCTCGGAGATTTCATGAGTTTAACAGGGCCTTCAGCACATTTCCACTCACATTTATCCTCGCAAATCATATGTACCTAATGGCCAAGAAGCATAAGCTTTCAATGCCACAAAAATCCTGGCATTGGCTCAATATCACATTTTTTAGTGTAATGTCTGTTGCTGCAGGGGTTTCAGCCGTGAGGCTAATCCTAGCTGACTCCAAAACTTACAACATTTTTGGGATCTCTAAAGACCAGACGAAGTACTAAATCTAATTCAGATATTCCGGCTGTTTATGCTTCAGTGGAGTAATGCTACTCGGGTTATTTTTCTTCTTTTTTGAGTCATTCTTCCATATGAAATGTGGAAGGTCTAATATTCGAGCCTGAAAATGACCAATTAAATCACGTACTATCTATTCTGCTGCACTCTTAAAAGTCTTGTATATTTTAACTTTGTAGAATAATTAGTGTGTTCCAAGTTCCCACAGTGTCATCCCAGTTACTACTATATGTGAGTTATTCTGGCTTTTAAGTCCTAGGGTTTATTTTTCATCTGTTCCACAGACTGGGATTTTAAAGATCTTAGTTGCTCTTAATTTCTATATTTTTATCATTCTTATACTTGATTAGAGGTAGTGCTTTATTCTCCCTGTTACATCACAAGATATCCATGTCAAGTACAGACACCCTTGAAGTCTTGGGTGCAAATCAATGGGTATTATGGCCCTACAGCATGGTGTCTCCTTAATTCATCAAAACCACATTCTGACTATAGATGCCCCTTAACAGTTTACACAATATAGAGATATGGAAAATATAAACAGTTGTTTCAAGAGTAAAGAAAAGCTGACAATTAGAATAATTTCCCATTCATTCAATTTCAACAGAAATACTTGAAAAAGTAATGTACTAATGTAGTTAAAAAATATGAATATATTTTGTATCCAAACTCAGTCATAACATATGCAGGCTGCCAATTTACGGAAAAAGATAATTAGAGAAATTACACTTCTCTGCTGATCTACTTTTTGAACTCTGATCAACTAAACACACCAAATCCAGTTCCTAAGAAAATGTTAGTAACAAGTGTTGACAAACCCATTCAACAGACCACATTGTATTTCATACATGTCTTCCTCTGACCTATATCAACCAGATACGAGCTTTACAACTATTACAGAACTATAAGTGGTAATCTCAGATACGTCGCATAAATGAGCCCAATAAGTTGCTACGACTTTGTCCTGCCACCAGAGACTTCTATATCCTCTAGGAGCAAGGAAACGATCCTCATTCAATATTGCCAATGCGTTTGCAAGAAGCAAAAAAACCTTCCAATAGAGTCCACAAACCCATACTTCTGCAACAAAATTAGCAGTTCAGTATAATCATGAGGCACCCTAATTATATAGAATCAAATTACTAACAAAAGGATAATTGACAACGAAAATATTCTGACATACATCAAGAGAGTTTTGTGCTTTTCTGTGCAACGGGATTGATAAAGCATAATAAACAACAAACTGATAGGATTACTTAAGGAGAATTGGTGCCATACAAAAATTTGACATGTGACTAGCAAACATGCAGATCCACACTCCAAAGTTCAAAATATAGAAATACAACATACATAAAACAGTGTGCATCTTTTCAGTTTTACTTCATGCACATTTGATGAACCCAAACCCCAACTAGTGTAAATCTATTTGGCATTTATAACATCTCAGAGTTAGAATCTTTACAACAAACCTCAACTCTACCTTTCTGTATAGCTACAGATTCTGCTACAGATTCTTTACAACAAACCTCAACACACATTTATAGCTACAGATTCTACACATTAAAGATGTACATGCAGTAATCTGCTGCTGCAAACCTGAATTCCACCTATTTGTATAGTAACATATTCTATTTGTGTGTAATTTCTACTGAAACTTCCACTTGTTTTGAACCATTTGATATTTTACCACATAGTGTAGAGATATGGCTGTAAAAGACTATAATCAGCTTCATATTAAAGCATTTTGGCAATGTTGCACATGATAATAAATATTAAAGCATTTTGGCAATGTTGCACATGATAATAAAAATAGAAAAGCAGATACTAAATTACCACCGAGCAGTGAGATTTTGTTTTCCAATAAT
The DNA here is from genome assembly GCA_023531295.1 of Papaver armeniacum. Taxonomy (NCBI): domain Eukaryota; kingdom Viridiplantae; phylum Streptophyta; class Magnoliopsida; order Ranunculales; family Papaveraceae; genus Papaver; species Papaver armeniacum. The sequence continues at coordinate 31,629 of JAJJWW010003826.1, read as the reverse complement.
ATATATCTATTGATTTGATCAGGGTATCCTACAATATACCTTCAAAAGACAAAAGGGATTTTTGTTATGTGAACTACAAAAAGGAAGCCTAGGAATGACGAATTAAGTACACACTAATGATCCTCAAATGAAAAAGTAGACCCTAATGTGATCCTAAATCAAAAGCAGCGTTTCTAGGAAGAACCAACTATGAGAAACATCATAGTTTCTGCATCTGCATTTTCATCGAAAGGTTGTATGTTACATTGGTAGTATGTGTATTACCTTTGAGATTAGGGAGAAGAAGGTTGATCAGGATAAGAGTGTGGTAGTGGTACCAGTCTCCAGAAAAACTAATTATCATTTTCTTCTGAAAATTATTTGATACTAATCTCCCACAAATATCTATACTTGACAGGACAACTACGATGATTGCTCAGTCTGTAAGCCTAATATTGCTTATTATATACAAAGGACTGATTCTTATCAAATTTCATCCCTAAACATTAACTACTTCAAGACTGAAAATTCAATAAGTTCTTCTTGAGTTTGTATTTTGCAGTTTATCTTCATATTAGCTTCATAAATCCAACACCTCCAACTGTAGATCTAACTGTATTTTCAAAACAACAGAACAAAAACTCTACTTGTTTTTCTAGACTTAACCCGAACTCCACTTATTTGTAATGTGGTACAGATCTCACTTCTCAGAAACCTACTGTATTTTTTAATCTGAAATTCATTTGATAAGAATCTCCTATATAATTCCACACTTGAACCGACAATTAATGATTCTCATCCCTAAACCATTTCACTATTTCGTAACCAAAAATTCAACAATTATGTCTCTGTTTAAGTTTCTCTAGAACCCATAACATTCCAAATAAATTGCACCAAACATAAAAAGACTCCAGATCAATTTCAGGAAGAGCAAACCATAATTTATCAAGTCAACAACCAGATCTATGTTTTAGGTTAAGATTTTTCTGTACGACGACCAAAATAAACATGATTAATCATTGAGGGGGTTCAACAGATGATTCAGGTCAATTTCTAAACCCTAACTAAATGAGATAACTAAGAAGATTAAAAACGAGCACAAACAAATTTCAGTGTCTACTCAAAGGAAAAGGAAGAAAGCCAGAGAGAGAGAGAGAAGAATGGTACCTGTAAGCGAGACGGAAAGAAGACAGAGCAGAGTGGCGTTTAAGAGATTCCGGGTAGAAGGAGAAGGAAGAAAATTCAATAAACTATAAATTCAGCGTGTAGGGGTATTTATTGTAATATTAAGTTTACTTAAAGGGTATAATCAAAATTGAAACTCAATTAAACGGTAAACGAAGGGGAAAGAAAAAGAAAATTCTGATCTCCTAATTTACCCAGTTTTCTCTGAATCTTTAGGGTTCACCAGTTCTCGGTAAGTTTGAAACTCTTCCGTTTTCACTTCCGTCATCGATTCTTGTACGATCATGATTTACCGATTTCTCGTGATTCAGTTTTTTTCGATTCATAGAAGTAAATATTCGTGATCTTGCTTTATCAGGGAGGAATTGGGGGTTTGGAGTTGCATCTTATTCCTTTGGATGGTGGTGGTTCTGCCCTAATTCTTGCTTTTACTGACAAACTCAATTGAGGTAATTATGCTTTCTTTTTGTCTTCCTTTTTAGTTTTTATACAAAACAACAAGACATGATTACACTGAGCATCAATAATACCTTGTCATTATCTTCCAAGGGACATTGTTCAAATTCTTTTGGTGTCACCCTTCAACAGCTACTAATGGAGTTAGAGCCTCGGCTTATTCGTCATTCCTCTTGCCTTGATCAAATTCCTCTTTAGCTGCAATTAGTGCACCTGCATAATCACTTCTGACCTTAGCTAGCTATCCCTTGCCTTGAATGAAATAGAAAGCACAAGGCTCCTAGATGAGTATAGGGATAATAGAAGCATCATCAGAGTTTAGTTTGTAGGTGGTTTTTTACCATTTAGACTGGATCACATCTGTCCTACCGGACACTTGGAGTAGAGGGGTTTAAGCCTGAGAATATTGTATTCAGCAAGCTTTCAACTAACCTATAAATTTCATGTTGCTGTTATAGTCAAGTTAATGCATCTGACTGTCTGCCTATATGTTTTTTTTTTTTTTTAATTCTGGGCACCTAACCTGTGACCATGTCATGCCAATGTAGGAAAGTTGTACCCCTTGTGGTTGTGAGCGCCCAAATTTTATTGGTCTGGTTTCAATGCCATGTAGCATTGTGCATGTAGCATTGTTTGCGCATCCTGGTTTAAATTTTGAGTGTAAAACGTTTAACACTACATCTCAGTATTATTTTTGACTGTAGTACTTGTGTCTAAGTTTAAAGTATAAGGCGTTTAACACTACACTTTTTGCATACATAAAAAGGCCAAACCAGTTCCAAGCTCACTTACTGGTCAGTCTTACCTCTTTAACCACAGTCACTGAATGAAGCTGTTCATGTCAAAAGACCAAGTTTCACTTGGTCAAAGAACGAGATCGTCTACTGCCATTTTCGAACCAGCTGTATATACCTCATCTGCTTAGGAAAGATGGATTGCGAGGTTTATAAATTTCATAGCAGAACGCATAATTAATTAGAAGCAACAAAGAGAGATTCCTGATTGCATTTACTTTTGCTGGCAAAATTGGCGTATATTCTTATGGGTTGTGTGCTACATGAGTTTTCAAGTAACATTTTTGCTGGTTACCATTATGTTCCACTAGCAGGTTAATAATTTTTTTAAGAGTCTGGTACAACTTGTCAGACATGCTAAAAGAGGCCTGATAGGTTACTCGTATATCGATCCAAAAACCCAAGTTATCAAAATGAAATACCTGCCGAAGAGTTTCCAAGACATCTTAGTTGTGTCTAATGTGCTTGCCTACTTGCTGTTAAAGTTAAAAAAACTTGATTCCAGCTGATGAGGTAATAGATTAAGGGGGTCTGGAGTTTAATTTATGACTAGTGATTGCAGTAATTGACACCTGAACTGTTGTTTTGTCTTATTCATTATCTCCTAAACCAAAAGGGTAGTCCCAAATCAGGGTTCACGAAAAATCAAGTGCCCAGGTAGTTCAGGTCAACCTAGTGATTGTCCAATAACGATCTGCCCGCGCCTATAATTCCCTTCTGGGAGCCAGAGATTATACAGGCTCGATAACAAACCAAAATTGTTGAAATGAAAGTCATCCTGCTACAAGTTTTCCAATTATGGTATTGGCGTACATTTTTACAGTAAAAAAATCATCTAACTATATAAATACAAATATATTTGTATATCCTCCTAATATCCCCATTTAATGCGGACCTTCTTTCGATTCGTCTTAAATCAATTTTCATGTGACTGCTCGGAAAATTGTTTTTAGCTGCGATGAGTATGGGGATAAAGAAGCATCATGTTTAGTTTTAGGTGGTTTTTACCATTTAAAATTTGTTACTTTTTCATCTGTACAAGTAATGTCTTATGTATCTGTTGTAAAGATAAACATGAGATATCCAAGTTTCCGTTTTACTGTATCACAGTTAGACAAGATCACATCTTACACTTTAGTTCTGTCGAAAAGATTTTTTTTTTTGCTAAGCTAGGGTTCTTGTTCTAAAATGTTTGTGGATGATGAAGGGATGGCAGGAGTGAGGGATAGAACCGAGGATTTGAAGGACACTGTTCGCTCTGTAGCTCTTTCCCTAGAATATGATGAGGTATGAGGAAACTTTTGAACTGTGATTTTATTTTTTGGGTATTAATCTTGATGGTATAGTTGCAATTTAATTTTATGATTCTGTTGTGTTTTTGACAGTCAAAAATAGCTTCAATACTAGCTTCGTTTATTATCCGCAAGCCAAGACAGAAGTCTCCCTTTACTAAAGCCGCGTTGAAAACGGTATGCAAAGTAGAACTATATACTCAGAGATTCTTGTCATCTTTTCTTGTTGCTAATAGTGTTTCTGCGTGTTTCTTATTGCTCTTACCATTTCTTAGCTTGAAAGTATCAAACCTTGGATAAGTTCATTGTGAAGCATCGGAAGGATTATGTGGAGCGGCACCGGACAACTGAGCAGAAAAGGGACAGCATCGAGCATGAAGTAAGTTGTTAGTCAGTTAGCGCCTTCAGGAGAAGATAAGAAAGATGTCACTATTTTTTGTTTTCATCTGGTTTGGGGAAATTGGATGGTCATTAGTCACAGTGTCACATAACCACGGATTGACTTGTCCTATGCTTGATTATGTCTTTATCATCCGAATATCAGAGATTCAGAGATAAACAAGTTCAGATTTCTTTATTCTTCTCGATTCTCATTATTACTCAAGTGCGCTGTTAGTTGTTATATTTTTACCTATTGCATTGTTAGAAGATGAAAGTAGGTTTTCTACTTGGTTTTCACTTCTGGCATGTTAAGCTGCAAATTTGAACTCCGCTGGCTAGTAACATCTTTGTCAAAATATTTTCAACCTGTCTTGCTTTATATCTTCTAACTACCCACGTTTGTGCAGGTTGGGGTTTTTATAAAAGTGCAAGGAGCAGAGATAGATATTCTGCAAAGAAGGATAAAAGATGAAGATAAAAACGGGACTTCAAGGCCATGGCTTGGCATTATGGTTGATAATTCCCAAGCTGACATTGTGGCTCATAGACAGGTGTGTGGTATGCAGACATTTTATGCTTCTTGCTTTTTATAATTCCTTTTGATCATTTCAACTCTTTTTACACTCTTGTGTCTGCTGTTTTGACGAACTACAGGTTTTGATCCTCAGTGAGAGGCTGCATGTGGTAACTGCTCAGTTTGACCAGTTAAGAGCCATACGATTTCAAGAAGCTGTTAATAGAGCCACGCCGAGAAGAAATCCGCAAAGGTGTCCATTGCCGCACTCAACGGATGCATCTAGATCTGTACGTGCAGAGGTCAGGAGCCAGACGAGTTTCCACCAGAACCTCGAGGGTTCAGCAACAGCTCTTAGATGATGAAACACAGGCTCTTCAGGTGATTATGATTTTGTTTTAATGACTTCCAGAAACCTTTTTGCTTTCTGAAAATGTATAAGAATATACTGATTTGTTTTGCTTCTCCATTTTAGGTAGAGTTGTCTAATCTTCTGGATGCTGTGCAAGAAACTGAAACGAAGATGGTCGAAATGTCTGCCCTAAATCACCTCATGTCAACACATGTTCTCCAACAGGCTCAGCAGATTGAGTTTTTGTATGAGCAGGTTGGTGCCTTCTTGCTTTTTATCAGTTTAGCCTGTTCTTTATCTTAAGCTCAGATTTTCCTCTGCCTATTTTGTGCATTTATTACTGAAAAAAATCCTCATCCGGCTACAATTATATTGACGCTTACTTTCTGTGTGAGCTCTCCTTTTTGTCTATTTACGTTTCAGTTGCATCATCAATCATGTCTAAATATTAAGGTTACCTTAGTAATAGAGTAGCCGATTTTATCACTTTGCAAACCCTAACATATTAGTAAATTACATGTCATTAACCCATACATCGGATTGCATGGTTTGCGTTTATCCAGTCCTTGTATTTCCACCAAATCCAAGTGTCATATGAATGTGGCTGTTTTTTATGTAGTTTTTCTTATAAGTACCAATTATTTTGGAGCTTTGAGTTTTGATAAGATATTCTATCCTTTTGGTTTCCAATTACAGGCAGTTGAAGCATAAACAATGTTGAAATGGGTAACAAGGAGCTCACACAAGCCATTGACCGCAACAGCACCAGCAGAACCTTTATTGTGTTTTTTATAGTTGTTCTAACATTCTCTGTACTTTTTCTTGATTGGTAATGACGGGCAGCGGGACAAATAGATCCTCTTCAGTTTGTAATCCGCCTTCTAGTTTCTTCTAACATTTTTTTGTTCTCCTTATCTCCGTGATCTTCTTGGTTATCCTTTCAGTGAAAATTTACCGAGGCTCATTGTGAAATTCCCAATGGCAAATCCAAGCCCTATCCTTTCACTAATGCTTTTGTTTACAACATCAGCTTGGAAAGACGAATAAACCTCTTTCTTTCCTTGAAACTCCAGAGTCCAGTCCTCCTTCAAATTCCAATTTCTAAAATAATCCCTATTAAAAAATTATATAAGGGTGAAATTGACATTACGTAAATAGTCAGAAAAGAGCGGATAATACTTTATAGAAAGTTACTCTTCTTCTCTTTGCAGGAGCTGAAAGGAGATGAAGTAAGTAAGACTCTAAAACCCTAGCTAGGATTTCTCTAATGGCATCAACCTACCAATTACCCCTCTCATTTCTTCCAAATTCGTTAACCAAGCCAACAAATTTCCACAAGAACCCTAGAAAATTAAGAAACACAGAGACATTTAAATTAGCAGCCATTAACGGAGATAATGGAGCTACAGAAACCCTAAAACCTAAGTCCAAAGGAAGAAAGAAAGGAACTGAAACATCTTCAGTTTCTAAAACTAAGCGGTCCAAAAAACCAGAGACAGTAAGTGATGTAATTGCAGAAGAAGAATTAGAAGATTATGATGATGGGATTGATTTTCCGTATGAACAACCACCATTAATCTGTTGTTTTGGAGCTGCTCAGAAAGAATTTGTACCATCAGTTCGGAAATCAGAGATACAAATGCATCCTGATATCTACTCGACATGGAAAAACCTTCAATGGGATCCACCAGAGTTTGTTAGAGCACCAGGAGGACCACCAAGTAACGTTGCAATTGCTCATGTTAGATTAGGTGGTAGAGCTGCATTCATGGGGGAAAGTTGGAGATGATGATTTTGGCCAGGGAACTGGTTTTGACTATGAATAAAGAGAATGTTCAAACTCGATGGTTAAGTTCGATTCTAAGGTGCAAGAACTGGTGCTGCTTATATGAAAATGGTAAGTTTTGAAGATGGGAAGATGAAAGCAGAGACTATAAGAGAGTCGGCTGGAAGATTCCTACTAAGTACTGAACTCAACATTTCTGTGCTAAAAGAGGTTTGTGCTTATCAATTTACTAAATATTAATTTCGATTTTATTGATATATATCATTAATATGTGAATCTGTGGAAATGATTTGAATTTTTATGGAGTTGTTAATGTACCTAATATGAGGTTGTGAAAACCCCTTTGTGATTGTGCTTGTCTTGTAGAATTGCCTTTTAGAAGTAAATTCAATTGAGGATGAGTAGATATTTCAGTGGAACCAGTAAGTTTATATTATTTAGTGGTAAGATTTTGTGGTTTTATTTAGTGGAACTGAACTCCAATTCTTGTTTTATTGATATGTGCAGGCTAGAATTTTCCATTTCAATTCAGAAGTTATAACGTCTCCAAAATGGAGTCTGCCCTTTACAGAGCTATTGCATTTGTCCCAAGAAAATATGGGGGTCTTGTATTCTTTTGATTTGAATTTGCCTTTCCCTGTGGACATCTCGTGATGAGACTAGGCTGGCGATTAAGAAAGCCTGGGACCATGCAGCCATTATTGAGGTTACCGAAGCAAGAGCTAGAATTCCTTCTGACGAAGATCATTATGAGAGGAGAAGAAAGTATAAACCACAGTACTTCTCAGACTTTTGAGCAAACAAACCGCCGTGATTATTATCATTATACCCGGGGCTAAATTTCTCCATTGTGGCATGATGGATTAAATTTTTGTTCGACTGATGGAACACTTAGGATTCACTATTATACCCCATCTTTGATGGGGTGGTAGTTGGGACTGAAGATGTTCTTATAACACCATTCACTTGTGATAGAACTGGTTCTGGTGATGCTGTCGTGGCTGGCATAATGTGAAAGTTGACAACAACCCCGAGATGTTTGAAAATCAAGACGTGTTGGAGCGGCAACTTCGTTTTGCTATTGCAGCCGATGTAGCTCAGTGGACAATTGGTGCTGTGGAGAGGTTTTCCCTTCAGAGAGTGCGACACAGAATTTGAAGGAGCAGGTCTATGTGCTCTTCAATGTGGTGAAACTTAGGGCGCCGCGATGTGAAGTTTACATTGCTGTTGTCGAAAGGACAAAGTTTAACTTACTTCAGAGGGAGTTCTCAGACATCCATTTGGGACTGGTGGTGTATTTCAGAACCGGTACCGTTTAGATGGATGGTTAAGCCAGGTAGTTAAGAAAGTCAAAGTAGAAGGTTAGAAGCGCAGTTAATTTAATATTCCTGATTAACTATTATAGGTAAGAAGATTACTAATATTAACTGTCTGATTTCTTGGAAGTTTCAGGTTTTACTGGATAGCCACTCTAAGAGTTTCAAGTGTTGTTAGCTGTTTGTTTGTCAGTGCAGATTTGTTGCTAAGTTAGCAATCTTTGAGGATAAAAAGCTTAGTTCTAGCAAAACAGTGGAATGGAGGGGTTGAAGCCTGAGAGTATTGTATTTGGTAATCTCGCAACTAACCCATATATCTCATGTTGCTGTTGTAGTCAGATTAACGCGTCTGACTATCTGAGCATATGTTTTTAAATTTTGGGCAACTAACCTGTGACCATGTCATGCCAATGTGAGGAAAGCTGTACCCTTTGTGTTTGTGAGTGCCCAAAATTTTATTGGTCTGAATTCAATGCCATATAGCATTGTGCATGTAGTATTGGCATCCTGGTTTAATTATGGAATTTTGAGTTCTGTTATAAAACATTTAAAACGCTACATCTCAGTCTTATCTAAACTGTAGTATTTGTGTCTAAGTTTACAGTACAAGGAATTTAACACTACACTTTTTGCATACATAGAGAAGTCAAAACCAGTTCACTTACTGTCGAATACTCTTTTAACCACAGTCACTGAATGAAGCTGTTCATGTGCAAGGACCGAGCCACTTGGTCAAAGAATGAGATGATCAACCGCCATTTTCGAACCAGCTGTATACACCTCATCTGCCTAGGAAAGATGGATTGCAAGGTTCATGAATTTCATAGCAACACACGTAAGCAAAGAGAGCTTCTGGATTACATTTACTTTTGCTGGCAAACTTTACGTATATTTTTATGGGTTGTGTGCCACATGAGTTTTCAAGTAGTTGTTTAACTTGTTAATCAGTTTTGTCTCCACTAGGCGTTATTAGCATGTGAATAAGCAGAGTCTGGGTACAACCTGGTCAGATTTACAGGATTAGATATCCTAACTAATAGGTTACTTGTAAACTGGACCGATAGGTTACTTGTCAGATTTACGGATCAGATGGCCAGAAACTTAAACCCAAATTATCAAAATGAAATACTTGAGTTTCCAAGTCATCTTAGTTGTGTCTAATGTGTACTTGATGTTAAAGTTAAGGGTGCCTTGTATTTGAGTTGTTAAAGAAAATATTCCGGCAGAGGCTGTAATAGCCTAATAGGCTCTGGGAGCTTAATTTATGGCCAGTATCTGGGTAATTTACACCTGAATTGTAAAGCTATAGCCATTTCACGTCTTATTCATTATCTCGGACTAAAAGGGTAAGCCCCAAATCAGGTTCCTACGAAAATAAGTGCCTAGGGAGTTCAGGTGAACCTAGTGGGATTGCCAGTAACGGATCTGCCCACGCTCCATTCATTCAGGAGCCAGAGATTACACTTACACAGGCTCAATTAAAACCAAAATTGTTGAAATGGAAATCATCCTGCCACAATTTTTCCAATTATGGAGGTATTGGCGTATACTTTACAGTAAAAATCATCTAACTATCAATATATTTGTATATCCTCATTCTAATACCGACCTTCTTTTGATTCGTCTTAAATCAATTTTCATGTGACTGCTTGTATTAATTTTAGCTGTGCCGTTTCGCATACACAGCCATATGGATTTGCATAAAAGTTCTCTTCAAGCCTCGGTGACTCTCCTACTTGTCTCCGATAAGGTGCTCCAACTCTATTCTTATGCAACTCCTTAACCTCAGATGAGAAGTCCTCCCAATGCAGTCTCACCATGATCCAACTGATTAATGAGCCTTACAAAGTTTCTCCTGTAAAAACACCATTTGCGTTAGTAATAAAGAAAAAAAAAAGACAGCCCAAATGGTTTGAGATGTTCAAATAAATGATAATAATCTCTACTTGTCGGGTTGATGCTCTTCCTGGAAACCTTCAACATCCGATGACCTTGTACTGCCTTAGCCATATTCCCATCATAAAATGGCAAAACAAATGCATCACTCTCAAGTGCAACAACATAATCAAAGCCGCGAGCCTGTTCTGATATTCTTGAAGGGTTCTAACTCTTCTTCAGTCGCAAGCGAGAGTGAGTAAAAATATTTGGGTATTCCGATAACAGAGCATCAATACTCCCACTACCATATATAGGCCCTGCAACAATGTAAATAGTTGTGGTAGAAGGGTATGTCACTGTTTTCAAAAATAGGGCAGCCTCTCTGGAGGAGACATTGGGCATCCTCCTGAATCCTTTTCTCTATGCCATCAATATCTTTTCTCCTTCCAATGCTTTACTCTGTATCGCATTTCTTTTAAATCCTTAGTTTCAGCTTTGGTTAGGTTATAACTACAACTGTGAATGCAAGCATATCTTTCTCATATCTGCAAAAAGTATGAACTCTGTTAAGAAACCTAAACACAAAGAAAGAAAGCGTGTGCAGGAGAAACAAATGGGAAGAGCTAGTGTATACCTCAAATGGAGGGTTATATACGGTTTGCCATCTTTTTAATCTATTAACCAGTTTATTGCAAAATATTCTATCGTCGTAGCAACAGTACCTGGTAATTCATGCGACAGCGAAAGCCTCTGAATACTACTGCTACAGTCGTTGTTATACAAATTAAAAGAGAATCGGTATACATTAAACCTCATAACTTTGTGCTTCTTTAATAATGGAACCATCTCATTTCTATAGTAATAACCTGTAAATATTATCAAATTGCTGAATCAAAAGAAATCGGCTGATTAGACATAGAATTTTGAAATAAGTTCCGTTATTGTAATCCGAACTTAACAGACAGGAAATTGGTGCCTTTAAGAGGTTTAATTCCTGCTAAATGAGGCGGCAAAGACTCGACTCTCTCAATGTGTGCCTTTCAGCTCCCTCTGTAAAGTGTTACCAATCAAAAATATCTTTAAACATAAAATTCCACAAACGAAATTAGACCTTTATCTGATTTTTGAAAATCCTGCCTTAAAATACAAGATAAATTCATCGCTTTCTTACCTAGGATCTGTCGAAGGTTATGATCGAGAAGGAAGAACCAGAGTTGCATTCATAATTTGCAACTGCAACCATGTCAACATATCCAGAACAAGGAAAAAACGATAAAGATTTTGAAACCAAAAGAAAACAAATTTCTATAGAAGAAAAAAAATCAAAAATTGGTGAAAAGTGCTAGTAGTTGCTTACTCACTGTTCTCATCTGGTTCAATCCGCCATTAGCATGAATTTGAAGATAACTTAATTTGTCTGAGTTCTCCCTGTAACTGCAATTATTAGTAATAATGCAGCAAAGGTGGCGATAAGAAAAAAAACGACAGATATATATCCGAGAATGCACGATCTCTCTACGTACTTGTAGGGCTCCTCGGACGATCAATGCACCGGTATTGTTCTTCACTATTTGGTTCTTCAATTTCGGTACCTCCTCCTGTGTTATTCAGACAATTCCCAATTAATAAAACTCTGAATTATCTTCTCAAATTCACATCAAACCAAATAATTAATAAATAAAGTTTTTCAGATTACCCTGATTACGGTGGTTTCATCAGCAGCAACTTGGATGCGATTGAGATTCTGAATAATATTTTTGAGGATATTGGCTTCCCTTCAATATAATATTATTTGTTTGATTCATCTAAAGTGTCGATTATGGTGAGGGTTATTCGAATACGTTAGCAGAAAAAACTGGAAAAAAAGCTGCGCCAAAATAATCAACTTGTTACAAAAATCCGACATTCTGATTCTCCTCGACGTTCAGCTAACAAAGCTTACCTTGAGGATCCAAGATAATAATCTCAACTAAAAAAATCCATCTCTCCGGCAAGAATATGATGATCGAAGCTGTGCTCATAATAATGGTGATCCATCGAAACTGGTGATGATGATTATGGTTGTGACTTCCACTCCATCATAATTCGCTTCATCATATCATTGCCGTCAGAATATAACTCAGCTAAGGCCCTTTATCTGTATCGATTCTGCGTCGGCACTCTTCTTCTCACTTTCATTGATGGTCCTGTGATTCCGGACTCCTCTTGTGAATTTGTACCACTGCTAGAACTCGATTGAAGAAGAAGAAGTTGAATTAAATTAGATTATATAATAAATAGAATGATATCAGGCGACGACGTTATTGGAGGATTTTTGACCAGAGAGAAGAACCGTCTTCAATCTGCTTCTATTTATTTTTGTTTCTCTGATGTTTTTCTTTTTGTTATCCAAGTGTCTACAATCTCAAGAGTTTTGTGCGAATGATTTGCTTTACTTACGAATGGCCCATATGAATGATTTTGTTGACACGAAGGAAAGAAATAAGGTATCTGATGTTGTTCTATTTAAAAGATTGATCCGTGTTTTCAACAGAAAATCTTACCACAAGATGGAAATATGTTATCTCAGGGTTCATTACGTTTTTGAATACGAGTGGACTCCTGCAGTTAAGGAGAGAAATTAGCGACCTGACGGGTTTAGAGTTCTAATCGAATCGAATAGGTTCAAAACCGCTCTAAGAACAAACCGTATGGAACACGGATTCAGTTGATCAACAAGTATATCAAGCTAGCAAGATCGACTGGGCTTCCTCATCGAGTCTAACGTGCTGATGTTGAAGGTCTGGTTAGTCGACATGACATTAGGTCGCTTTGGTGTGTATTGGTCAATAAACTTGGTGTATGCGCGTCTACCTTGGTCAGAAGTAAATCTCTTGGTCAGCAAAGGTATCAGTTTTCGTTCTCTAGAACCTCAAAGTCGTGGGTAAAGCTACCAAGAGTTCCTTGAGGTCTTCAACAGGTGCTCCGTGTCGTACAACTGATACGGACTTGTACGGTAAATCTGTTTGCATCAGTGACAGTAATTTAAAGGTCTTTTTCGACTCTTGCCACTGTTCTTTAATTTTTGAGAACAAGTTTCACTGAAAAGGCATACTTCATTGAATCGTTCGAAAAGACCGACCTTGAGAATTTGTTACTTGAAGTAAGTCAAATAGTGCGATAGCGTTTGCTTATGCTAGAAAATTAAATCATCAATATGTGCTTCAAAATAAAAATTCATCACCTGATCGAAGGTTCAATCAAAATAATCTATATATCGTCCTAAAACCATGATATAGCCATGAAAAAGAACTAAATTAACCTTTAGATTGACTTAAAATGAATAGATTCGCACGTTGATTTGGAATAAGCTTATGACGTTTACAAATAAATTTATGCCCATTCATTTCGATAACAGTGTTTTGTCAAACGTCACCTATTCGAACTTTCAGGACCATTTTTGTAGCATTTGTATTAAAGACAAACGCATGGGATATTCTTTTGCTGCCCCAAAAAATTTGCTGCCGAAGCAGTTTAGGTGCTGCCTGAGGCAAAGCACAGGGCAACCCTGGAATCATTGTGTATCTTATCAATGATACTTCAATATTAAATTGTTAAAGTTATCTTCCTTTTTTCTTTATGAATTTTTTATCGTGCAAATGTTACAGCACTACTATTGAAATGCTGGCCAATTGTGTTTCTTTTCTTCAACGTCTTTTAGAGGTCTAACATTTGTTTTGTATTGTGATCAAAATATGTACAGGAAATGGGAATCTAACGTTTGGAGACGTTGAGTTGTGCCATTTTCTCATTGCATGCCATGACCAAATTGGCTTTAATTCCTTGGGTTTTTATAAAATCTTACTTATAATAAAAAAATTCTGTTGAAAACATACGTACCCTTCTAATATAGTACATTACCCCACACTCGTTTAAACCTTTATTACTTATTTCAAGCGGTCATTTGTCCAAATATTTTAAAACACGGTTCAAATGAATGAGTAAAAATTAGTATAGGTGAAGTAAGGACATAAAAAAAATAGCAAGAGTTAATGCGTTCATCGACTTAAGCAAAAATAGCAAGGATGGCGGAATCGGTGTAAATAAAAAAAAAAAAAAAAAAGTATATATGAAAATGGGTAGGATGCATGTTTACATCCTGGCTATTTTTTTCTATTTTATCATTTAAACATTCAAAATCTAGATGTCTTTTACCAGGATTTTGTTGATTTGGTCTTTTTAACCAATTTTAGATTTCAAAAATAAAATAAACATTTACTTATGATAAATAAAGAACAACGATATATGGTACCATAAATTGGTGTCTTCGGAAAAACGGTAAGTATCACTTTTTAAAGCGGATGAAAGTATCACTTTTCACAAAAACGGAAGCGAAAACATCTGCACTAAAGCGAATGAAAGTTTCACTTTTCAAAGCAGTTGTGAAAGTATCACTTTCCGAGAAGCGGAAAAGTGGTAGATCCATAAATAAAATATGGTTATGATATTATGCATCCTTGTGGTAGTTTACACAATAAAGCTATACATTCAATTTTAAATTGTACTAAAATTAATGCTTATAATTTTCTTGAGAGGCTTAGGAGGGAGTACATATTTTTAATTAGTTACCCTTGAAAATTACCGTTGATCTCATCAAAAAATTTTTTCTGCAGTATTATATCTTTTGTGATGGTTTTATAATGGATATACATTAATTTTCTAAAATTATACTAAATGATAAATATCCTAGAATTTTTTAAGTAAACTTTAAATTTGATATTGTTTGCACTTGTTCGCGTAGGATTTTTATAAACACTTTCAACGAGATAAATTTTGTAAAATTCCAAGGCAACAGTTTTTAAATATGTTATATTAAAGTTTGCTGAATTATACACTGAAAAGATAGGATACACAAAGAGTTATAGTAATTTGACTAAAAGGGGGGACATTTTTGTTTTTATTTTTAACGATTTAAATCTTTGTGTAATGATTGGTATCCATGAATTTTTCTGAAAAAGAGTGGTGTCTATAATAGTCCTCCTATAAGCCATTTCAGTGTTAATCATAAAAAAACTAACCCAGGCAACCTCATCATCGAGAAAAGTAAGAAACGGTTAAACATTTTGTGCGATCTGCCCAACTCTCCAACTACAGTGTTGAGGATGCACTCTATCAAACAATTAAATTAATGATTGGGTGAGAATAAAGCTCATAAAGCTCATTAATATGAGACACATCGATTTGTTTCTCTTGTGATTAATGATTAGACTTTAACCTTTTTGCTCACAAGTTTATAAACCTTTCGAGAGAGGCAATTTCCCGATGTTTCCCATCATTTGAAGGTCTGTGAAGTCTTCTCTGCCTTAGAACACATTGAATAATTGTTTCAAAGAAGTTTTACTCAAGGAAATTTTTATGTCTTTTGAAATCCATGTTCTTGGATAAAAGCAAATGATTTCCTCAGGTTTGGGTGAGAAGGTATTCTTTTAAATGAGTTAAGCCTTAATCAATGGGAAATCTACCTTTTACTAGACATCGTACCATGAAGAGTTTCTCTACTTATGAAATATCAAAGTAAGCGATCTTGAATATTTTATTGCCGATTTCTTGCCTAGGTGCAACGAGAAATCAAATGGAGATGGTGATAAACTAGATACTTCCTTGGTGCATAAGAGAGCAATTTTGAGAGATTATTTAATCGTTCTTCTGTGGAAAGCACTCTATTGCAAGATATTGCCACCACAGTGAGGACAAATTGTGCAGAAGTACGGAAGGTGTTTATCAAATATCATGATTGAAAATAATCTTTAGTGTGATTTTTGATGTATTTAGTATTATTCATAGGCCCAGGCAGGTAGCTTTTTCTAACATCAAATAATATATTTGAGGAAGTATCTGTAGATTTGTGAATATTGAGTTAAGTTTGCACTTTAAGATAATATTTTCCTTTCTCAATTACCTTGCTCATGAGCAGGCAGATGAGATTTATCTTTTGTAATCAGCAGGAGTTAGCCACTATTTGAGAGTAGACTCAATATGTTGTTTATATCATTAGTGTTTTCTATGTGAGTATCTACTTCTTTACTATATGGGTTCGTGGCTCATTGACAGTTTGTGGATATTCTTTGAAAATATTTGTGATATCTGAAGATCCGTCCTCTGTTAAGAAGTTGGTTAAAATCTATTAGGCGCATTAAAGATACTTTCTGGAGATGGTTTATTGCATGAATTTCATTCCATGATTACCTTGTTGAGTCAGCGAGTATTGCTGCACATTTAATTGAAAGAAGGAGGTACCAATTTTCTCAAAAAAAATCTGACAACTTTTATGTAGATAAATCTGTACAATCCAGTAGGTCAACGCTCAGTCTTGAATAAGATTACATATAAGTTTTTTTGTTCCTCTTTACAATCAATATGTTTTAATTAAAGAATCATGAACCTTGTGTAAGAGAGTTATGATGACCCTCAAAAATCAATATCAGATTAATCTAGTGTATCAACTAAGAAAGGATCAGATTATGAAAGTATGTTTCTTATCTATCTTTAGATATAACTCAACAAGAACAAGTCGTTATCAAATACAATTACTAAGGACTTAAACTATCCTGTTGATCTCATACTTGTGATGTTCATATTCTTAGATCAAACAATACATAATGGGGTGGGAAAAACACAAGCAGAGTTTTATTAGAGGCGCACTTCAGAAACTGGTACCTCATCTTGTTGAACATTGAACTATAATATCATTGTTAGCACAAGTATATGTTTATCACCCATATTTATGATAGCTAGGTTTAATCCTCTTGGTAACAACATTAGTACAGTGCTTTTACGAAAGTACAAGTAATTATAATTATAGGAGCATAAAAACTAAACATTGTATATAAAATTAAAGAAATGACATCTGTGTAGCCTAATATTTTGGTATATTCATATTACTGATATTATGAATAAGTCACTACAATTGGTGTGTGATGACTTCCACAAACAAGTTGTTTATCAAATATTGTGAAAATGAAAAATAAGATTTGAATGACACTATTTTTATAATTGACAGAGATATGTTTTCATTTTCAAAAATAATGATCATGCCTAGAATGAGATTATGGATCTATATTACCAATTTATTGCTATATAATATAAAGAGAAGAAGAAAATAAGTGGTCTAGTTTGCATATATCATAAGTATGACATTTATTATATCTTTTAAATTGTCGATTGATAATATATATTTTGAAGAAGATATTCATTAAATGAAAAGAATCAATATTAAAGAACAATTATTACACCTATACAGAGGCAAAATATCTGAATCATGTGTATGTGAATGTCAGTCTTGAGTAGGGTAGGAAGGAAACTAATCTTCTCATATTTGGAATTATTTAATGTTTGGACAAATGGAATCACTAATTGAGTGACCTCAGGTATATGATCAGAGGTAAGTTTGTCATTTGGGAAAATAGAATCAAGATATCCACTAGTGATATGAATTACAGATTCTTGTTTTTTGACATGGGAAGGAAGAAGATAAAAAGGAAAGTACAATTAGAATTTTGTTTGAGGAGGCGTCATTGAGAGAATCAACAAGAAAGAAGAAAAATAAACTGGGTGACAACGGTTTTTGTTTCTTAGTAATTACAATTCATTGTGGGTTTTGAAGAAATCTATAATCCATGTCTAGGCTAGGAATTTAGTAGCTTTCAGGGTTTATGGAGGAAGCTGCAGTTTTGCAATAGGCTATAATAATAAATTGAATACTTATGGCAGACTTTATGAATACAATTTTCAATGATATTCTAAATTTTCCATGAATTTCATAAGAATATATTGTTGTTTCACTAATTTTGATCTGTTTAGTAAACCAACCTATTGTTTATTTTCTTATTTGATAATTTGTTTGGATTTGTTGATGAGTTATGTATAAAATTGCAAAGTAATATTTGAGAAGCTGCCGACATGATGTGGGTGTATTCATCGAGACATGATCGTTGCTGTTGGAATGTATAATTTTCATTTGTTATTTAATTGAAAATATGTTGTGGAATCGTAAACCTGTTCTTATTCTCTTCTTTATCATTTACATTTAATTAATTTTATTTTTAATTTTATATTGTTTGAATTAATTCAGAAATCCCAAAAACAACATTCTGATTTAGTCAAATTAAGAATCTTTGGTTATTGATATTTCCATCTACGTGAGGCGACACGTACACCTGTGCATTGATGAACCTTTACTAGATGTATTTTATTGTGAGTTTTAGTGCAAAGTTTTAAAGCGGCTGCTTTGAGGGAAGCGATTTGAATATGTGATAAATTATTTCATGGATTTTTAAATAATTAGGTTTTATTTCATTATTTTTGTATTTTGCATATTCTTTTTGTTTGTTTTTTAAGATTTGCTTTTCCTTTTGACTCTTTAAAATGTTTTAGTATTTCTTTGCGTTTGTACCAGAGTGTGATTGTTTGCATAAGCTTGTCGAGATGGCCATGCGGTGAATACAGTAGCATAGGCCACGACATAAGGAAGTTCTTGCTTATAATAGTCGCAGGAGTATGAACTTAAGATGTTACGTTATTTAAAATATGGGTGGCTGTTAGAATTGTATCCTCAGGTATGAGGGATAGTGAAGAACTTAAACCTTACTAATAATTTTAGAATAATGATCTATTATATTATATTGATCGTGTATCTTAATAAACTCATGATTATCTTATTGATTATTTATATTCAAAGACGAAAGTTGTATTAAATTGTAATTTTATCGAATAATGATGATTTGAAATAATATACTTATATAAGGAAGATATTATTGTTGAGTCTAACGACTTAGAAATGATCAAGGCATTAACATAATAGAGATGCCTTCTAGTCATTCAAAATAGTGAGATTCTATAGTCGTATGATTCACGGTAATAATACTAAGGTCAATTGTTAGGGATACCACGTTGTTGGAGCTATCTTTGGTTGAATTGTCTGCGTTCTATGAATGTTTATGTGGATGTTGTTGTAATGATCAGTGGGATAACTCGTCACCAGATGATTGAACGCCTATCATTCATTAGCCCACTTTACGTTAATGACCAGATGGCATTGATATTGTGCTCCACATTGGCCTCAAATGGTTAAATCAAGGTAACTCATAGCAATTATTTAGGATGAATGATTTAAGAGTTCATGATTTTGATAAGCAGACCCATGTATCTGAGTTTAAACCATTGTGTTGAGTTTGATAATGAAACTTTGCTTTTTTGCATTATGATAAACATTATTTCTATAAGTATGATGAAGATAATGTAATGATAAACATTGAATATCTTCATTTGATTTGAACTACAATTTAGAAGTGAAAATGCTTTAAATTGAAAATAACAGGCATTCTGCTAGCAATCCATGTGGAGTGAATTTATTGTCTGTTGGGATTGTTTTCTTTTGGGAATGGGTTACATCTTTGGAGGTTGCTAGTGTTTGATTCATATTAAACTGCTTTGATTTGTTGATTGATCCCCAACTTTGAATACCATATGTACGTTGCGGTTACTTTGGTGGGAATCACCTTGTCACAGGGTTCTTCTTTATGTCAGCAAACATAGATACAGATGCTGCTTATGAGTCAACCAGTAATTTAGCTTCATGGGAGTCAATACATGTCTTTTCTTTCCTCTATCTTTTATTTTGTTTGCTTGAATTTCCATCTTAATTTCAGTTGGATGACTAATTACATTGAGTACAATGCTAATATTTAGTGTGGGGAGTAGCATTTCGTTAGGAATTTTCTTAAAAAAATTATGATGTAATAGATTGTATCTTGTGGTCTCACGAAAGAAAAAAATGATCGGTGTGGCAGCAGGATCTTAAAAATATATATATATATACATATTGCTATGATTGTTAGGGTTGATGAAGCTAATATGGCAGATTCTATAAAAGAAAAAATAAAAAATAAAAAAAGTTGATATGATACTTGACTGATATTGAGAATTTTGTGAACGGGTGATTCTTCTGTTTTGCTGGGGACTGTAAATGTAATTATAGGGGTGTTGATAAGCACGTGAAATTTCTTCCCATTTCTATTTTCTCCCTTTATATTATTTGGGACTCATATCTTCTTCTTAACATTGTACCAGGTACTTTCTGAAAAGTAGTAATTCTGATATCAGGGAGCATAAACAACTAGCGTTAGCATATGATAAAAATGGCGTAAAATGGTTTAACATGTTTTTAGTATATTAGGCATTAGGTAGCTGATGATACAACATTTGAATGATAACTTGACTACAATGAGTTGGTATATCAAATATTAAACGAGAAAATGAAAAGTGTTGCAGACTGACTTTCTTTAGATTGACCAGATATGTTTTCATTGCCTATATGAATCTTACAAATGATTATGGGATATATATTTTAAATTACCTTTGCCAATATAAAAGAAGAAAAATAAAGAGGATTACGGTTGCATATATATTTGAGGTAAATGACATTTTATTTCACAATTATTAGATTATTTACTATAATATATTTCATGAAGAAGATATTAATTATTAGAATAATAAATAAAAATAATTATTATATATATATAGAAATGAAATATGAGATCATGTGCTCTGTAAAGATCTTGAGTTATGGTAGAATTTGGGAAGGAAACTAATCTTTTTCATGAATTATTTAATGTTTAGGCCGATGGAATCACTAAGTGGGTAGCCTCAAGCAGTATGATAGTAGATTATATTTGGAAAACAAGTATCAATATCATGATTATTTGATGTAAGGTGCATTTTTTAGACATAGTGAAAAGGAAGATAAAAGGAAAGTGGTAGAATTTAGGAGGCAATTAGTGAAATCAACAAGAAAGAAAAATAATTTATGGTGACAACAGTTTTGTTTCTTGTGATTAACATTTATTTGTAGTTTGAATAAAATATAATCATGCTCTAGCTAGAATTTGTCTTTAAGGGGTTTTATGGAAATAGCTGATTTACACCAATAGGCTGTAATAATAAAATGGATATTTAGCAGCAGACTTTTATGAATGCAGTTTTCATTTCCTCGATTTTGTCCATTGATTTATATAAATATGTTTTGTTTCTTTTACCACTACATTCAAATTCATTTGTCAGCTCGCTATTCTTTGTTTCTGTTTGATAAGTTTAACTGGATTTGATGATTGCCTTGCTGATTGAATGTGTTGTGGCTTCTCCCCTTTGCGTTGGGTGTATGCTTATATATATGGGCTTCCACGTTGGAATGCCCAGTTTCTTTCTATTCTTTGTTATGCCATTGGGATCATGTATGCAAGTTCAGCTCTGCATAATGCCATTTAATTTATTTTCATTGCTACATTTACATCAGCTCATTTCGTTATAATTCCGTCCAAAACAGCATTGCAGGACAGTATAAATTAAAATAAGTTTATTGAAGTATTTCCCACCCAAAAATACCGAGCAAGGCATCTGCAGTAACCTCCACATCTGCCACTTAAACCTGTGCATAGTGTGTTTGTTATAGGTTTTTGGCTACATGCTACACATACCTTTAGCATGCTATCAGACTCAGGGTAGATATATATTTGATTTGAATTGATTAACCCTCAATGATTCATTTCCACAGGTCATACTCATGAAATCTCTTCTTATCAAGCAGGAAGCTTTACATATTGATTTATAGGTGACATCTACTTACATCTACAAGTTCTTCAACCTAAGTGAAGACTGACTACCAATATGACTCATGATCAGACTTCTTTGATTTACTTTGATCTTCATTGGTTTGGAAAATCTGTTTGATGACAAATAGCAACCTAGATGAAACGATTTTATCGTTAAGCGGCGAAGCCTATAGGTATAACTACCTTCCGAACAATCAATCGATGATGAAAGAATTCCCGAATATATCTTGAGAATCTTGCGGAGTAAAATGAAGAGAACTTTGCGTTTCTTATCTCAGTTGCGATCTAAGATTACTGAAAGCCTCATATCAACCGAAACAAATCTGGATAAAAAACTATCAATTAAAGATAGATAAACCTTGAAACAGGTCCCTAGTGATACTTAATTAAAGCCTTCGAGGAATATACAATTAAGCGAAAGAACCTGAGTTAAATGCGCCTCTAGTTTGAAACTAAGACAGAATTTTCATATATTCAAAAATCAGTTAGCGACTCTCATTATGATTTTCAAAATATATTAGTTGAATTACAGTAAGATGCTGCAGATTCATTGACCAGTTCCCAGTTTGAATAGAAATTATTATTAAAATTCTTTGAGCATTTGCAGAGAGTACTCATAAAATTGCATAGAATGTACTTCTGAATTAAGTTCTCGAACCTTGCACATTAAATAGTTCATGGTAGCTCAATAGCCATTGAACACAATAACATAATTGGTGTTGATTAACACTCAGACTTAAACAGAAAGATTGAAAACACATCAGAGTGATTTGGTGGTCATTTCTTAAAGTATTTATGAGGGATTGCGGTAATGCCCAAATGTCTTGTGAAAATGGTTTTCAGCATAATGATTACAATATTGGGTATCTTAATGTATCAGGTGCCTTTCGGACAGTCAGTAAACTCAGGGATCTGAGTGTCATCTTCAGGTATCCATTCCTTTAATATTCATGGAGCTGGGCCTTGGTTATGTACACTCCCCATGTTCCAAACTGGAAGCTTAAAGTGCATACTTGGCATGCATGCCTCAAATTACTGAAACTGGATCACTGAGATGCATGCCTACTGCTGTTTAGAAATTTGGATGAGTCATAAAACTCATTTGATATTTGACTTTCTAATGACTAGATAATAATATCATTAATTGCTTGAGATGTTTCAAATGATAAACTTGAAACAAAAATAGATCCTTGAACAACATTGATTGTAAACTAGTTATCAAAGAAGAGTTATGAGCATCTAACTTGCTTAAATCATATTTAGAGATGTGTAACAAGAGATAGTTTGTTTAAAATTTAGCTACTGAAGCATGTGAAATCTACTAAAGTCATGCTACATAATCTCATAAAGATGAATGGTGATACAGCAGGTAAATAGGATGGTTGATCTTCACATCGTCTTTGATGGATCTCCACATCTTAAGAGGTTAATATCTCAACTAAAGGTGATTCGATCAGTGGGCATACACATATTGGCCCTGCTTGAGGTTGTTATAAAGTGATGTTTGATACTCAACTGCAAGCAACAAGCCTGATCTGGGGACTGACTTTAGTTGACAAAAATCTTTGATATAGTTTTGAGCATCCACGTTGATAAGATTGAATGAAAACTTACAAGTTAGAC
This sequence comes from Papaver armeniacum, assembly GCA_023531295.1. Classification (NCBI taxonomy): domain Eukaryota; kingdom Viridiplantae; phylum Streptophyta; class Magnoliopsida; order Ranunculales; family Papaveraceae; genus Papaver; species Papaver armeniacum. The sequence continues at coordinate 8,428 of JAJJWW010003826.1, read as the reverse complement.
AAGCGGTCTTAACATAAACAAAGATGGTTTTACCAAATCCTAAATTGAAAATCTAGTTCAATTATTCTGAACTCTATGATAAAATGTTACATTAACACGAATACCGGAAAAAGTATTATAATAATAGAAGAAAATATACATGTAATTATAGGTGATAACAATATCCAAGCTATTGATAAAGATACTAAAACATGTAATGTTAACATTTTAGGGTTCATTTCACAAAAATACTATTAAAGTCTAAATATGTTTACATATATGTAATGCAGGATCTATTAATTAAACATGATTTAACAAAACATATCTCATGACAAAAAGATAAAAATAGTTGAATTGACAATCTACTGTCATTATAATATCAATTACAAAAATATAATCCATAAAAATGGAAAAAGAAAGATGCGAAACATGATAAATAAATCACTTTTAGATATGATGTTGATTTAAAGATGATTTTACACATGTAATATATGCAATAACATGTGTCTTGCATTTACAACATATTTTACAGATAATTTTTTTTTGAAAAATCTAAACATTAACCTTATACTCCTTAACTTATAAGATCTGTAAACATATAAGCTTCCCCAAAAAAAGTTGTTTTATCCTGCGTTAGCACGGACAAAAATCATTTCTACTGTATTTAGGTAAACGCGTATTTTGCGTGAACTTAGTGAAAAAGATTTTAATTAACAGGATATTTCTTTTACCACGCAATCATAAAGTTAATAAAGATTCAAGAAGATCATATTTCATGTGATTTTTTTACCATTTTTTTCATATGATTTACGAATTATAGTTTAGAAACCCATGATGGAACATAAACATTGAAATAATGTTTCCACACTGATTTCAATAAAGGTACTGTAATCAAGTGTTAAGTATTACTTACCATGATGAGCGATTCAACGTGTGGTGTGAACTCAGCACATCAATAACAGTATAATGGGGATCTATTACAGGTGAGTGCGATTGAGGTCATTAAACAGGATTAATACATGATCATACAAATATAGTTAGGTATCACAGTACACATAAGCTCGTACTAAAATACTCACCGCTACGTAAAAGCATTACAAAAGAAAAATTTCGAACGTAGATGGGGTGGATATTAATATTGGTTTGATTGAAGATATCAATATCAAGCGGTTATTAAAGCAATTTTTCCAGATTTTCTTGATGCTTATGAAGGACAATTCGCGATTTTTATTGGACTGACGGTTATCCAGAATAATACTCCACAGTGGGCATCACTATGAGGTTTTATTATCTGTAAAGATATATAGAGTTAGTGCAAACATCATGACATCCTAAAGATGGTATTAAATAAGTTGGGTTGTTATTGTACAAACATTTTTCTCCTTATTACTAATATGGTTCGCTATATTAAAAATTATTAGTCACTCACATTAATCTGGGGAGATGGATTTCAAGTGATAAAGGAATTTCACTTATCTTTGTAGTGAAGTTTTCTTTTTGGTGTGTTAGCCCGTTGGTAGAGGGCCAAAGCATTAATCAACTAATTAGATACTGGATACGATTCTCTGCCACCTTTTGGAGTGTTTCAATGTTGTTATGTGATTTATTTTGGAAATACTGTGAAAAGATGTCACAAAAACATGTCTCTGCCTGTAATTATAAGATTATGGCTTATTATATTTACGTAAAAAATCTTTATCCGTGTGATAAAAACTCATTTTATTATGTTTGGGTAAATTTTCTTTTATTTATATTTGTGTATTCAAGTGAAAAAAATTTCGCTTATTTTGTCGGAAAGTTTCTTTCTACACACCAATATAAGGTTGATAAGATTCTAAACATTGATATTCCACGGAGATTTTTTCACCGTGTGTTAAATTGAAAAAATGTGTTTTTGCATTATAAGGTTAGACTATGATACATACATATTTCCATTGTGACAGTCTTTTTCCAACTGAGTTTAAGCCAATTTTTTTCTTCTTAATTTTTAGTTGGGAAAAAAACATGTTCCACCATTTATAATAAAATTTTGATGTCATTACTTGATTTTCATAATAATGTGGTTTCAAAGCAACATATTCACCTTGAAAAACAAATCCTAGAGAGAGAAAATCAAGAATAAGTTATAAATGAGAAATTTGTATATTTTCCAAAATAAAGAAGATATTACCTTAGTTAATAGGCATGTAACCTCTTGATAACACCTTTCAGACCTCTGAAAACCAAATCTACACTTCAAACTTTTATTCTACCTTATATAATATAACATGACTTAAAGAAAACCCGGATCTCAAGCCCTCTTCTTCCAAACTCATTAAAAGCAAAACACGTAAATGTAAACACGGAAAAAAACAGGGATAAACAAAGCACTTACTTGAAGTGACTCTAAAAACACTTTATGAACGAACTTAGGTCGTTAGAACCATAATGAAAATAAACATCAAAAATACAATAAATGTCATTATAAAAGCACCTTATTCTCACCTTCTAACATAAGGTGGACATGAAAAAAATCCGATCTACCTCACCATACTTCAAATTCATAAAAAACAAGCAAAATAAAAATAAAATAGGGTTCAACAAACAAGACATAATAAACAGAGCACTTACATTTGTATTAGTATATAAACCTTTTTGAGTAACTACAAACCACTATTACCATTCACACTGTGAGAAAAACATCGGATTAAACACCAAATACGGTAGACATCACCTAAAGCACGAAAACATTAAAATAGGCTCACTGACACCTTGTCTTTGGAAGCTCCCGTTGCAACAGCTTTCATAGTTGGGAAAGTTAATGAATGCCTGAGACTTAATCTTCATCGTTTTGATTTTTTTAGGTAGGCTACAGGATTTACACAAATAAAACTACAGGAGCTACTAAACTTACAATGTATGTATATACTAACAATGCTGGGTTTAGGTAAAATCGGATCGTGTGAACACGATGTGAGCACTAAATATTGATATGACTTTTAAACATATATCTTGAACTTCGACGTCGGAGTGTAAAGACCTACGTGACTTGCATACAAGCAAATATGAAAAATAATAATAGATATAATCACAAAGCCAGTGAGATAAACAAATCATTCGACATATAAGTTCTGTCTTTAAAATGACAGAGAGGTATATCACCATACAGTAAAGGTGAAATTTAGAACTACATGATTTATTTTCCTCAAGCTGATGAAGGAGGGTAAATAAGAAGATGCATCTGGCAAATAATCATTCAATATTAGATGTTGAAAATAAATCCAAACATGAAAACAACAATAGAAAAAATCACCATAGCAAACAACGACTCTTTAACTGCAGGTACCATTGGTTTTTCTGAAAAATCTAAAAATCTTTACCTGAAAATATTATATGTACAATTATCGATGGATTGCATAAAACAATGGCTAATGATGATTACAACAACAATTACCAGTAAACATAAAACATATTTGATCTTATATATCATAAGATATTGCATGTTTACCCATAAAAAATATTTAACAATTAAGTTACTATTAATGTGCATAGTAAACATATAATTGACGACCAAATGGGAAGAAGCGGAAGAATTTAATAGGAGGAATCCTTTTATGGCCACTTTTTGTCAAGCGAAACTAACAAAAAAAAAATCCAATTTCATAAAAAGAGATTGAGTTTTCTCCGAGTCAATTTTCTACAAAACTGAGTAAAATGAATAGTAACCTCAAATCGTTAGATTCTTCTTCGAAAATCATGAGAAACTCCAACCCCCTTTTTCCTTAGTCCCCAAATCAAACCTAGCGAAGTACGACTCCATAATCGATAGTTCATACAAATTTTAACTGAATATTTAATACAAACTTTGCTAATTTTTCCCAAGATCAAATGCAGTTCTTGATTTCGGTGTTGAATCTTTAAACCCAACCCCCAATCCAGCACACTACAACCTAATTTTCCTCCAAAATCAAGCAGTTCTTCATAATTTCATTGAATCCTTAAAGCCAACCCCGATCTGAGTTACATCAAATTCAATTTGAAATGAAGATTTCTTTCATTATTAAACTACCTTATCCAAACCTCCATCTGTAAATCTTTGTGCCCATATATGAGAAACATCACCACCAAAGTGTTAGTGAGTCATTAATCAATATCTCTAAACAATTTTTATTTCAAATGTGATTTTAAAATGTGAATGTCAAGATATTTGCAGTCAAATCTAGGTCCTAAAAACTTGATGAATAAAATTTGAAATAGTTTAATTTCAATGCCAGAACTAAATCTTGAATATGGAAGTCTTCATAAATGAGGATCCTTAAATCTATCTTGCAAATATTGTTTTTAGTGGACATAATAACTTTTCACTTTTAAATTTGAACCATTCAGAAAATATAAGATCTAAATTTTATTTCTGGTATTAGTTTTTTAGTTGTTACTCTTAACATGATAATGATGTTAGTTTCAATAATGCTATAAATGATTTATGTACTTCCACAGTGACCTTTATCATTTACCAGTTTTGTTTATTTTGTTTCTCTCATTGTTTGAACCCCAATTTATAGTTGGAACTTCTAAGCATTATCATATAAAAAATGTTTAAATTAAGTAAAATTGCTTTATGTGTTTATTATTTGTAAAAATGAAAAAAATGAAAATGCTTTAAAAATATATCACTAAAACATTAGAAATGTAATGAGGCTTTAAATAGCTTTGTTTTTTGGTCCTTTTCAAATCTAGGCTTCACTTGCTTTTATTTATTAACAGAACTCAGGCAAGTTTTGACCAAAAGTGATGGATGGAAGAAGTTAGCTACCAGTTAGGTGCACACTTCAAAATGACATCAATAGTCCTGCGGGAACATAGTCGGCTAGGATAGTGCAGTCTATTCTTCCAGGATCGAGGAGCTATTGCCGTGGGGCGAAACTCAGCGATGCACCATCATGGGTGCATCACGACTCCGATCCCGACCGTAGTCAATGGTAGCTACATCACTTCCACACCACACCATTTATCTCGGATTCCATGAATTGCTATTCGACAACCACGCATACATTCTTTCATCAGTCTTCATCATGACTCATTCATCCGTTTTTCATCCTTGACAACATCAACACATTGTTTTCCATGGTTTCGAGTTCAAAAAAATGCAATTACGGTACCAACCACTCTTAGACGAAGTGGAACTCGCACTTCTGCAAAGTCGGCCCGTCAAACTTTATGTTTCCCTTCTACGCAGCTTCTCCTCTACATAACCATCACAACCCTGCTGCGATCCTAATTAGCCCCGATTTGTAAAGACCTTCACTGAGAACTCAAACATTCGACACAACCGCCAAAAATTGCGGTGACAAGGAGTCTGGAAAATCCTATTGCTTTACGCTTCCCCGTGTTCTGCAATAAATATAATATCAATTCTTACATTTTCTGTGATTCACTTGGCTCTTCCACACCCCCAAACCAAAGACTCTGAAATCCTATGTACTCCCATACAAGCTGCACCATCATAGATACATCATCATAATCCGATACCACCGCAATCAGACATCATAACTCCGGTACCACTCTCCTCAATTCTCAGCTGCAAACCAACACCATAATTACCTAAGTCAAAACCTTCTCAGCCCACCCAACTACACCGCATGATGAATCGTTGAACACATCCCACCGGCACTAAGTTCACACATCAATACATTCAAATCTTCCATTCTAGCATCAATATTAAGCGAGTCCTCGGTTGATGTCTAATCTTCATTGAAATTCATGTAGCGCCCATCTGATCGACCAACTTACCATATGAAACCCCAAATACCCATTATTCTGCTGTGAAATCCGCGAGCTGCGAGGAGACCCCATAATGCGAGACTAGAGTCTTTGCTAGTAGAAGATAGGTTCATGGTTATTCTGCCAGATAATTGCGAGACACGTAGCCGTCATCACACAGGAAACTGTTTTCATCGCACGATTGTAGATCTCGGTTCCTTTCCTCTGGCTCAAAGAATTGCAGACCACATCGACCACACGAGGCTCCCAAATCGTTTGTTGATGTCTTGTTTAGAAAGAAATTGAAATAGGCAAGGCCTGAGACCTCGACCTGCAAAGAAGCACCACAAATCGAACTCCAGCTTTATCTAAAGTTTGTCATCATCTCCTTGTTCCCAATGGTGCTCTCCAAGAACAGAAGCCCATCAGATAACTTCTTTGTGTAAAAACACCATCCCGATTCAGCCCAATTTCCTCTCCTTTTGGAGCCTTCTTGCTTCATCGATTGCTTAATGTGAAGTCAAAGCTGCCCAAGAAAAATACTGGTCCGCGTCGAACAACCCCGAAAATAGATCCATTTAAAAAACCCCAAATTCGATTTGATATTGTTGTTGAATGAATATACAACTTCTGCTTTTGAATCTTCTCTACACGGTGTTCTGGTGAGTGCCTCGCATCCACATTCAATCTCTTTCAAGCAATCCATGATTGATTAACGTTAATTGAGGTTCCAGTTGGGAGAAACCCTAAGTTATCTCATGATTGCAAGCGAGAAGAGAATTTTTGTTTAGAAGAACCGGAGAGAAGTTAAGGAAGATGAAAATGAGAATCGATCTCTATCTACGCTATCCCATTTGGAGTTCTTCATGGCGTATCATCTAGCCATCTTGTTGTCAGACCTCACGAGAGATCGCGGATATCTCGAGATTGGCTTCCAGAAATCACACATCGGGCAGAGGGTATTCGAGGTAATCTTCTCACACCATGAGATTTCCTTGTATGCAAAGATTTTGTGACGATAAATTGACTAATCGGTGTGAGATATTGACAGTAAGCATGTGGTTGGATGGAGATCAGATTCAATGAGGCTTATTTTGTAAGAAATAAAAAAGAGAGGCCGATGACAGTGAGGAGTCGGACCAGGGCCTATACGTGCCATATAATCCAAAATGTTATGTATATTGCTCATGCGATTAGCGCACTGGATGCGGACACTAGTGCACTACATGATGGCTCTTGGGGAGGAGTGGGATGGATATAGCCGTGCAGGATTGAAAGAGCCTTGATTCTTTAGTCCCACTCAAAAAATGGGAAGTTTGGAAGGACTCCAAGTTAGTGGGTTGGCAATTGTTGGTGGAGTGGTGTGGCAAATCTCTTCCTTATATAAATTCCAGTCATTTTTGCTATATTCCCAAGAAAGTACATTGGGGTGATGAAATTTTTATCATTTATTAGATGGTATGCTTGAAAAACAATACACATATTCTTTGCTTAAGACATTGAAATGAGCACTTTATTTGACAAATCTCATGTTAGGAAGGATATCTTCATCCCGGGTTCAAGGAGAACTTGTTTTGCTCTATGCAACGAGAAGGCGTCATAACTCCTTATACATGTATACTTTTTGAACTTTCAACCATACATTTTTAAGAATGGTGATATAAAAATAGATTTTCGGTACTCACGGCGATAGCTCTATTCTAGAGTCAAACAGATTAACAAAAATAGGATCGCATCACGTATTATCTTAGCCAAGTTTTCCTTCATTTGTAGGAAGAGACACATTTTCAAACTAAGAGCAAACAAGTTTTTTGTAGAGGAGGACACATATAACATGATGAGTTAGTTAGATAAAATAATTTTGTAAGGGACACATATAGCAGCGTGGCGTTTGTAAGGAGGACATTTTGTAAAGAGGAGGACTTTGCCCTGCTTGGCATGGCGTTATATTTGTAATTCTTATTATAATTGCCCTAGTATATAAAGAAAAGAGGCAAGAGAAGAAAAGAGGAGGACACATTTTGTAAACTAGAGGCACTATCATCTTCTTCCTAGACCAACCTGAGCTCCAAATACTCATTAATGAAGAGAGTCTCAATGTAATCACGAATGTGTTTCAGCAATCGGGTGACCCCAACAGTGGATATAGATCACGTTGATCGAACCATATAAATCTGTCTCATTTTATATTTCCATGCTTTACCTTAATTTTCATGTTGAATAAGATTTAGATCTAGAATTGTTAAAGGGTGTTAGTTGGGATTCTACCTTTAAAGAATAGTGAAACTATGATAAACATTATTAGGAAGTGGACATGTTTACAGCATGGTTACAAAATGATTAACCACTATCTGAATGCCAGGTCTTAGGGAGGCAGCTTGGAGCAAAAACGCAACAGTGTCTTTGTTTGTATCTGAGTCTCGAACTCCCAGCCAATCATGAGTAGTGGTGGTTGCGCATGCTCACTCCCGGCTGCGGAGGTAGGGGTTCGAGCCACCAGCAATTGTTGACTCAGCCAATTTGAGGTTTGGATGTAGTCTAGGACCACTAGTCTGGGGCATATAAAAAAAAAAATCTCGACTTTGGGTCGTTGTCTTAGCAGGTATCTGCTCAATTCTCCAAAGCCGCCATTTCGGACCCCTCAGCTTGACCATTCTGAACTTGACTGGGAGTTGGACTACATTTGAGTCTTTTGGACCTCGTCTTACAA